>BPLQ01006506.1:0-380689 GCA_021605075.1 Caerostris darwini | reverse complement strand
GTTAAACTCAATTCTCAGGCATCGCCATGGAAGTGAAATTGCAAATCTTCAATCATATGTTTGATTTAGATTCTAAATCTTCAACATATTTGATTTTAGATTCTAAATTTTATAATCATATTTGATTTTAATCTTCTAAAATCTTCTAATCAATCATATTTGATTTTTTAGATTCTAAAATCTTATAATCATATTTGATTTTTAATCTTCTAAATCTTCTAATCATATTTGATTTTTAATCTTCTAATCATATTTCTATTCATTTTTGACGTTATGCTCCCCCCGATAAGGTACGATCCCTTTGTCTTATCACATCTGCTGTGCAAAACTTTGCGATACAGT
Source organism: Caerostris darwini (assembly GCA_021605075.1). Classification (NCBI taxonomy): domain Eukaryota; kingdom Metazoa; phylum Arthropoda; class Arachnida; order Araneae; family Araneidae; genus Caerostris; species Caerostris darwini. The sequence continues at coordinate 380,347 of BPLQ01006506.1, read as the reverse complement.
AGTGTAATTCAAAGCAGAAATCTATTAATTTAAACTGCTGTAAAAGTACACTCAAACTAGAATACTTACAATTTCGCCTTCAAGGTTATTGGAAAGTAAAATGCATATGTATACACGATTCATGATAAAGAAACACTGTAAATTAACTTTAAAGATAAACAATAAACGACATGATAATGCTATTCAAAAAACATAAAAAAAGCAATAATCGTATTTTATTTTCCTTTCCAGAAGAGTGGAGGTGTTCAGATTTTTTTTATCTACACCTTCGACAAAACACTGATCTGAAACCACGCGTTTGACATTTGGTGAAGCTTAATTCCCTATATAAATTTATTACTGTAGTTGATCGGAAGTTATAATTTACGTATTCTTGGGTTTGGTTTAGTTTGTCACTCTACGATCCCTTTGTGCACACTTTGGACTAATAAGAGCGGGATAATAAGAACATAGTTTAACGTGTAATCTGAACCACTAACAAACATCCATGCCCCCGCCAGAATTCGAACCTGAAGTCTGTGGTACCAAAGGGCAGAGCGCTAGCCAGTTGGCCATCAGTAACTAGCAAAAAGTAGTAGCAAGCAAAATGAAGTAAACTATTTTGGAAATTTATTTACCATAACTACAAATTACAATCACATATCTAACCGAATTTTATTTCTAATGTAAGAATCAATTACTCAAAAATACTGAAAATATTTAAAACCTCTATACACCCATCCGTCTGCCCGCCTTTTTCCAAGTTTATAATAGATACGAAACCTGTTAACAAGAACCGACTATAACTATTAAATTATTGAACATCATGTCATTTTAAATATAAAATTGATATCAATAATAAAAAAGTATGCATGGTACTTCATAAAAGAAAATTATATCTTGTGAGAAATTTTTCTAGGGTATGCTTTTGAGAGCATTACAAATGCGCATAAAAACAGCATAAGCATTTAAGCATAAACATTAATCAGTAATCGTAAGCATTAAGCATAAGCAATAATCACTAATTATAAGCATTAATCAGTAATCATAAGTATTAAGCATAAATATTAATCATTACTCATAAACATTAAGCATAAACATTTAATTGTTCTGTTTGTTCTTATTTAAGATACATACAGAACAATTAAAATTTTACTCATGAACATATAAACTTTGATTCAACAAAAATCGAAAATAATTATTTTTCGTGTGCATAATATGAACAACGTACGAATTATAACGAAAACATAAAGTATCAGCTTTTAATAGGGAAGGCTAGATGAATTAAAAAACTCTGTAAGATTTCTTTATAAAATTGTTCAATCCATTGTTTAACTTTATTATACAACACACCATAAAATGTTAACTACTTTATATTCAGTCTCTTAAAGATGAATGATGTAATAAAACATTTCGCAGAAAGATGCCAAATATTAATTAAGAACAGACTTAATTAACAGATCAATTTCATATGGCGAGACAGAGTTACGTAAATACTTTTGGTGCTGCATACCCGGCCAAATAGATTACTTTTATTGGAAGACAATAAACATTCCAAAAATCGTTGTGTGTGTATTTGATCGAGTATCAATGATAAGCAATGCCTTTTTAAAAAATCTCAGAAATAAAGCAAAATAGTCTCATTATTTTTCTTATAAACTCTGTTCACTGATAATCATTAGGGAAAATTGTCATGAAATTGTGCTCCGCAACTCATTACAGGAATTAATTACAAAATAGAAATTTTAGTCTGTAATTATTTAGTGAGTGACTAGCGCTCTGCTGCTCGGTGCCACAAGGTTTCGGATTCGAACCCCAACGGGGTCATGCATCTTTGTAAGGGTTCGGAATCCTCTTTAAATTGTATTTCTCAGTCTAATACGACAACAGAGCATTGAGCGTATAGCTCACAACCCTACCCCGTAAAATGAAAACATTTCATGTTTTAAAATCTGCCAGTAGGCAGACGGCCTTGGCCCACCAAGGATCTGTTGCGCCAATGAAGAAGCAGAATTATTTATTTACTTCATGTCACTTATTTACTATACAGTAAAAATAATACCTGACGCTTATTTATAGATTTATTTATTTATTTACTTGCTTATTTATAGAATTATTTATGGAGGATTTTATTACTATTTTCTCCGTGTCATTTATTTACTATACAGTAAAAATACACCTGAGATCTATGGATGGAATTATTTATTTACTTCGTGTCACTTATTTACTGTAGAGTAAAAATAATACCTGAGATCTATGGATACATTCTTTTAAAATTACTTTTTTTTTTTTTTGTTCCTTTACGTTCAATTAGTACAAATCCTTGCGCAAACTTTTTCAGTCTAAAAGTGAAATAGTTTGCTTTTACATGTGGTAAAGGAGAACTACTAAAGACATTATGGCGCAAACTGTTAAAAGACGTAATTTTTATTTCCCATTAAGAAATAGTAATCACTAAAATAATTAAACTCCTTTATGAATCCAATTAAACGAAATAGTTATAATGATTTCAATTGCTTTAGTATTATTTACATCAAGATACACAGCAATTAGAGACCTTTTAAAGTAATTAAAACCATTCATTTCAAAAGATTTCAAAGCTTTAGTATTATTTGCATAAAGATATACAGCTTTTAGACCCCTTTTAAAGTAATTAAAACTATACATTTTAAATGATTTAAATTGCTTTAATATTATTTACATCAAGATACACAGTTATTAGGCCCTTTTAAAGTAATTAAAACCATACATTTTAAATGATTTCAATTGCTTTAGTGTTAATTACATGAAAATACACAGCTATTAGGCCCTTACCAAAGGAATTAAAACCATACATTTTAATTAGCTTCTAACTTATTCTAAAGCTATAAATCAGGACTTTTTAATCTCATTGACCACAGCGAATTTTCAAAAATGAGATGTTATTCAGGTTTTATAAACAAAACTTTAAATTTGTAGAATTTTTTTATTACGTAAAACCGAATTTCATATGACTGATTGAAGAAGAGATTTGTTCAACACATATTTATGTATATTTAATGAATAGGTTGTGCAAGAGAAGGTAGAAAGCTCTTACATCAAATAACGATTGAATAAATTCTTTAAAAAAATTATTGTTAAAGCCAAAAATTGAATACTTTAACTTGACAACGTTTGCTGTAACTACTGATAGTACTTCGATGTCTTTGTCTTGAGAGAAAGCTGCAACAAATCACAGTAGATGAACATAGCTGGGGTTTGTAATACTTTTACAGTTACCATTGTAGAAACAAAACATCTGTCTTTAAAATAAGCCAAAAAAAGTTGGACGAACTTCAAGCCGATTGAACTTTTCAGTTTCAGTTGAAGTTTAAGCAAACAGCATTCCTCCACTTTTTGCAGAATAGGGAGAACAATCTTGTTAGAAAATTTTCTAAGTACTACATTATTTAATCTTCGACAGCTATTTCGTGAAAGATGACGTTTTTGTGTTGGTTAACATTAAAAATAGTTTTTATGTCCGTTTTACTCAAAATTGAAATTGTATTTCTCATTACTAAATCCCTCACAGATGATTTTTTAAGAAAATTTTTATATTTTTCACAAAATTATAAATTTGAAAATTTAATATGAATATAATAGCTATTGTACACGAAATCTCTATTGCATAAAAAAATTAAATTCTTCTACATATTCCACCTTTGTAATGATAATAAATTTTCATAACAGTGCACATTTGAAGAACTTTCTTCTTCATTGGTTTGGTTTGTCGCTCTACGGTCATTTTGTGCACACTTTAGGTTAATTAAACCGGGGCGTACAGTTTAACGTGGATTCCGAACCACTAACAAACATCCAGCGGCCTGATGGTCAATTAACTGCACCAGCCACATGGTGGCCAAGGTTGTTGGATGTTTATAGGGTGCGGAAAGGATGTTTATAGTTATAATAGTTATAGCTTTCCAAACCATTATAAACATCCATGGCCGAACCCTGTGGAATCGAGCGACAGAGCGCTAGTCACTCGGCCATCAGGGCTCCATTTGAAGAACCACTAATTAAAAATTACCACTAATGCAATAAAGAATGTAGAATTAAACCGATATTTTACGATATATTAAACCGATATGTTATAAATTCTTTATTGCAATATATTAATGTTGCGCTTATAACTATATAAACTGAATATTTCATTTAAAAACTGTATGTGATGAAAGCACTTTTTTGACAAAAATTATTTGCATCATACAACATTTTCAATAGTCCTTACTTTTATAATATATTATACTTTACATTAAATTACCAAACCAAACGTTCGCTGGTGATCTCACTTTCCGGTGATTAGCATGATAAAAGCATAGGTAGGATATTTCTTCGGTAAAATTTGAAGTGTTTTGGGTTTTGGGGGTGTTTGTTCCTTAAATATGTTATGGTTGAAAATATGGGAGCAAATCTTCTGTGATGCATCCTGGTTAATAAAGAATATGTTAAATATTTAGTATTTCAAGCTGTGAATGACCTCAGGTCAAGGGCATATTAGAACAATAACAGCATAAGGCAGCATTTTAGTAGAATAACAACGAAAAAAACTATATTTGTCATTTTTTTTGTCCCGTAATAGACCTTTTACTAATCAAAGCATTTCGTCATAAACTGAATTGTCATTAAATAATAAACTTGATAGCCGAACACGTTTTTTAACAGTTACTTTAGTTTTATTACGGAAATAGAAGAAACGGTCTTCTGTTATTTATCAAGGACCGAACCGGATTGCGAGATTGTTTTACTGTGGGTAAGCCATAAATAAATGGTGGAGTATTTAACCGTACGTCTTTATAAAAGGTTATTGACCAAGCACGAGAATGCTTGACATTGGGAAATGTCCTTTTTAAAATACTTTCCTTATTAAACAAATTGCTTTTATATTTTAAAGTCCTTTTATAGGTGAAAAATGTGCGATATTTTAAGGGTTTACAAAAAAATTTCTGCTTACTTCTAGAAGTTTTTAAAAGTAAGATATCACTTAACACTTTAAGAGACACAAGAACTTTAATACTTATGTATGATGCATGAAAAACAGATGGTGATGGTAAAAAAAAAGGATTATTTACTCTCAAACTCTGTCAACGCCACTTGCAACTTTGATGGACTAGACTAGTTCATAAACAAAGACTCTAAAGATGTCGCAATCAAGAATTTGAGCTACATTTTAAGTGTGTGGCAGTCTTCAAGAGAAGAGATATTAATTTCGTTCTATAAAATATGAAACAAATTGGGTTTTTAGCGTGAAACAAATATTTTTCAAAATGAATACACGAAGTTCTTTTTTAAAAAAAATTAATGTAATAATAATTAAAAAATATGCAATAAATAAAATAAAAATTCAATTCATTTTGAATCCCTTTTATTAATGGAATCTATTTTGTTATATAGTTTTACTATATTTTTATAAAATATAAACAAAATGGATTTTTACATGAAACAAATATTTTTCCAAGATGAATGCGTATTCCCGAAGTTTTTTTTTTTTTTTTTTTTTTTTTTTTTTTTTAAATTAATGTAATAATATTTAAGAAAATATGTTATAACTAAAATAAAAATTTATTTTATTTTTTAATCCCTTTTATTAATGGATTCTATTTTGTTATTGAATTTTTATATATTTTTATAAAATATAAACAAATTGGGGTTTTAGCATGAAACAAATATTTTTCGAGATGAATGTTTTTTCATGCAGTTTCAGAAGAAAAAAAGCGGTTAATGTAATAATAATTAAAAAAATATGCATTAATTTGAATAAAAAGTACCAATACCAATTAGTAAAAAGAGCATAAAGAACGGATATCACAGATAAAAAAAATAAATTCGCAAGTACATTTCGAACTTTTTAAATTTGATTTTTGTACATTTTGAATTTCAGATACCGAATAGAATAAACTTAGATAGCACAAAGAACTGGAAAAAAAAGCCATTTTGCCTTTCAAGTAAATTAACATGATTACCGCGTTTTAAAATATTTAAAAGAAAAAAAACCCAGAAAAATTTCCTACAAACAGACCGTTGATTCTTCGCATTTGCTGACACAATAACTATCAAGTTTCATTGTTTCTGAAAGCTGTGTCTGTTAAGCCCGCTACCAAATGGGAATCAAATATTCATCCATTAGTTTTAGTGTATTACCACTGAGTCACAAGTAGATCACAGTTATATACTAAGCCCTAAGTTATTTTTACAGCCAACTTATAAAACGATTTTTATTATAAATTTATATTTTTATTTAAATGCAAATTTGTAAGACTTAACAGAAATTAAAATTTATAGCAGGGTCTTTCAGAAAAATTTATCTTCCGACAATTTAAAATAATTAATGCAAGCCATGAACCACACAATATGTTTGTTTCTTATCCCACTTGGTCGACAACAACAAAACCAAGTCCATGGGCCCTCAGAACCTCACAATATAAATATTCATATTATCATAATACATAGGGAAAGATAATTGATTTATAAATAATTTTATTATGCATCACTCTGGGGTACTCAAATCCTCCTTGATGTTGGAAAACTGTTTCGAGGTTGTTTTAGTTTTAATTAGATCTCCTTATAAATGGCCGCTGAAAACCATATGCATGTTTTATCATGGTGAATAGGGAAGAAGATAACTGATAGAAGACTAACTTAATTTTATCAAGCATCTAAAAGAAAAAAAAAGTAATTTTAAGAGGTTCTATAAAAATCAAACGCTTTCAACGGCTCTTGCTATAAATATGAAAATTGTTTAGAGATACAAGTAGCTTCTCAATTATTTATGACTGGCTTAGATTTGAAAGGATTTAAAAGTATTATAATTTCCATTGTGGTTTCTAATAAAATTATATTGGAAAAATTGTTAGATGAAAAGATAATAAATATTAATATATTCAAAATGCGGTATAATTGCTTGAAATATGATGCCCATTAAGAAAATATAATAAACTACTTGCAATAGGAAAAAAATCCTATACATCGTGTGAATTAAATACATTAACAAATTGTATAATATGAGCATAAATATAAAAGGAGTTTATGTTAAAAATGATTAGTAAAGGGTATTCATTAATAAATAACTTTAAAATGCAGTTAGTAAACTTAATATTTCTTCCCTCGTTGTGCTTCAGGTTCGAATCCTAGCGGGGGCATTAATGTTTGTTAGTGGTTCAGATTCCACTTTAAATTGTAGGTACCAGTCTAATTAGCCCAAAGTGGGCAAAAAGGGATTGTAAAGCGATAAACCAAACCAAACCTCTCGTTTTACAGGCGTACAAATGCACAATGGCGTACGAGAGGTCAGATTCGAATTTGCTGGGGGAATCCACTGCAGTCACTGTTTTTAAAACTGAAAAGAGAGTTAAGCCATCTTGCATCGGTTGTTAGGCTTTCTGGTAAGAATTATCTCCCATATTACACACAAATTTATTACAAAATTTCACACAAACAAATTTATATTAAATTTATATTATTAATTTTACAAACAAATTTTCCACAGAATTATCTCTCATATTACACATTCTCCTACAAGGTAGGTATACCTAAGTCGTTCTAGAAGTCAATGTCTTTTCATCGTCCATCGATAAGCTATTCATAGCACATACCAGAAACAGCGAAGCCCATCGTTGTCGTGTTCGAACACAACAACGATGGGCACAGCCTTAACGATGTACAACAATAAAAAAAACCTACTTTTTTGTATTAAATTAAAATAAAGAATAAAATAATACATTATTGCTTCTATAACGCTTGTTATAATTTGCGTAAAACAGGACAATTATTGCATTATTTCAGTATTTTTTTTTCTTGCAGCTAATGTCAATAATGATGAAGAGAATCAAGAAGGCAACAAGGATCCCACCAAAATGCCTTATGTTAGGCCGAGCAAGGAACTGCCGAAGCTCAAACTGATTCTGGCACCTCGTCAGATTGTGGACATGAAAACACTGTTGAGAGAAGGTGTGGACATTGTAGAGCACAATGCTGTCAGTCCTGATATCTGTCACGATATCGTCAAAGATCTGAATTCTCCTACAGGAAAAGGTGCTCAGCTATTCGCTAAGAGGAAAAAGAAGAGCTGTGAATGGATAGTAGACGAAGAAAAGGTTAGATATTTACAAATGATACCAATCATTGTGTTTCTATGTTTATAAATTTGCAAACCAACACATGGTGTTTCAAAAGGGCTTAATGAAGTTTTAAAAATTTCTATATATACAGCGTAACTCAAAACTTAGGAAATGTAAAATGCTATTAAAAAAAATCTCTAAGTTGGAGTGTCACATTAATCTCAGATTTAAATTCACTGTGGTATCTGATTTTGTAAGATAAATTATTTTATTTAAATAGCAACATAGCAAAATCTCAACAACTATCTTCGCTTTGGCCATATAGGAAAGTGTGCGTATTATTCAAAACAAATATACGCATTATAGTGCACTTAAAACAAAATTAAGGTAAAACATAAATAACATCTTAGAATGCTGCAGACATATTTTTTATTATACATGAATATTTGTACAAAGTACGTTTTCTTAAAGTGATAATTTAAATATCGTCTCAATTAAGAATATATCGGATGCATAAAAATAACATTCTTCATTGAACGTCTACCAAGAAGGTAGATTGCACATAAGTTGTCTTCCATATCATCAGATCTTACCCATGATGATTTTTAGTTGTTAGACTATGTGTTATCATGTGCCTATAGAGGAAATCTTCAATCCTAACCAATGTTGAAAGACTCTGTATGACAGGAAAAGACAATCATTGCCTCGACTCGTTTTACACTGTTATATAAGGCGCACTACAACGATATTATTGGAATATGGTGGTCAAACATCGAGCATTTGCAATTACTATATACCATGAAGTAATACGGTTTTCAGCAAATCTGTAGATGTAAATTTTATTTTACAATTATCTCAACTAATTGATAATTATAAAATGAAAGCAGCGCTCTCTTTTGTCAAAAGTTTTAATTATTTTCTTTCTTGATATTTTACAAAACCCATAGTTTGGTGAATATTAATCTGTAAACTGTTCATTTTTTTGAAAAATATTTTTTCCTTCCTACATTTTTTTCGTTATTCCAACCCTCTGAATTATAATATAATATAATTAAAATAATAATGAGTTTTCACATGATTGTGTAAAAAAATTAAGCATTTTTTTTCTGAACTTAACAAATGTTCAAATGGGTTTAAACGCAAATAGGCGACACGTATGTTTAATTACATTAAACTAATGATTGTAAATAAAATTTGTAAGGCTGAATATCTGAAAGCACAATTTTTTTATTTTCTAAATTGCTTAAAAAAAAAGAAATCAAAAGCCTGAAAATTATATTGAACCATCCTGCATTATTATTTTAAGAAAATCATATTATTTGTCCAGAAGAACGCATCCCATACCCGATATCGAATGAAAACTTTATCCACTTAAGTTTAAAAGAAGAAAATCATGACATGTGTCACTAGATCACAATTAAATAGAGCTAGGAAGTGTCAAAATTAAACTGGACTAGAGGATTAGTGACGCCTGAAAAAACAATTTTTAATTTGTCACCGGAATGAAACTTACAAAAAACAATTTTAATCTTTGTAAAGATAATTTTATAAGACAATTATAGTTAAATTATTTTATATAATATTATGGACATTTTAAAAACAATTATAGTTAAATTATTTTATATAATATTATGGACATTTTAAAGACAATTTTATTTATATATTTTGTTTCTTATGGCGGGCAATAAGACAAATCTGAAAAAATGTAAGAAGTCATAAACAAAATAAATACAACACATAGCATTTCATATAAACAAAATAGTGTTATCCTTTATAAAATTGAAACTTTTTTTTTTTTTTAGAAGTATTTTTGGTGACTTCTATATCAGGCAAATTATGGCGGATCACAGATCTTTTATGATGCATCAAGAATGATATGAAAAGTCAAGTAATTTATTAAAAAGCATGGTTGTATGCTTTACAGTTATATTCCTTATCTAAGGGGCAGTCTTGAACACGATATCTGAAGAGAATATTTTTGGCCTGGGTACAAAATTCTAATATTTAAAAAATTAATTTGGATTGCAAAATTAAAATAAGATTAAAATTGATTGTCTGATTTATTATTACTACATGGAAAAGCCACTCAAAAAACCATGTAAGATACGCCAAATAAAACTGTCCAAAGAAAGGAAAAAAAAGTTCACCAAAGAGATACACCAAAATTTGTATATAAAAAGAAGTGAAAAGTTATTGAATTGTAGTGAAGGATTAACAGGTGAAAGAAATCAGTTGTTATAAAACAGCTAATGTGGTAGATTTTTGGACACGTTGAGTGATTTAATACTACAACAGCCTTTTCAGTGAGAGAGAGAGAGATTTTTTTTTTTTTTTTTTTTTTTTTTTTTTTTGGACGGATGAAGTTATTAAAAAATTATTTCTGAGTGGAATAATCTTATTTAAATATAGAATGTTATTCAATTTTAAACTATTGTATGCCTCATTAAATAATATTGAATGCCCACTTGGTTTTCTTTTTGTTTGATATTCTTACATCATCTATGAAGTAGGAGAACGTGCGTTCTTCTAAGAAACAGCAATTTATGTAAATACGGTTATAATTTATGTAAATCTGATTCATCCAAGTTTTTTGTTTTTTCTCAGGTAAGCTTGGTCCATATTAATTCGTATAACCGCAATTTTACTGCTTTCAATTACTTCTCGCTTCTTGCTCATGAAACCCTTGTTGAAAAAAATATTGCCGAGTGGATAAAAGCAGATAAACAACAAAAAGACACAAGAAATGACATTAAGAAGAAAATGAGACCTGAAAGTCTGAGTCTGATTGAAAAAGCGATTGAATACATTGAAAAGCAAGATGGGAAAACACCTGCAATTCTGATGACACTTATCCAATGGCGTAACATTTCAACAAGAAAACTTTAAAAAGTTTTTATGTTTTTTATATGTAGGATGATAAATATATACGATATGATAAATATATATAAATAGTGACGATTTATGTAAATCCGGTATATCCTTGTTTTTTGCTTATCCTATGTGAGCTTATTCCATATTAACTCGGATAATCGAGACTCTATACTGTACCATACGATAAATAATTTTATTTAAAACTTATTTTTACCTTAAATGAACAAACAAATTGTGTTTTCCATGCAGGTCAGAAACTTGCTGCAAGAGCGATACCACATCAGCTATCCTTCTCCCGAACCGCCAACAGAACCCCTGATTCATCCAAGGGTAAAGGCCCTCTCAGATATCAATTCGCAGTCTGTGGCAGAATCCGTGATTCGAGCAGCAGAAGCTAAAGTCATGACTTACCCGAACGCCGTTCCCCATGTACCTATCATTCACTCCTTGGACAGAGTCGACAGCGTGGTGGACAGCGTGAGCCTGTCTTCTGCTCAAAGTAGACCTTTCTCGTGGACATCAGACTCTTTCAAATACAGTATTCCTAAAGGTTGGACGGGAACAACAAGTGAGTGAATAGGCAAAAAAAAAGTTTATTTATATATGCACAAAAGTTTAAATCATTTGTATGTTTTGCATCATTTAAATCGATCAATAATTTGGATGTAAAAAAATCAATTGTTTGAATGCAAAAATTTTTAAGCAAAAAGGAATTTTAAAAAATATTGAATTGATGATACAGAAATCAAAAATTATTATCTGTCCCTTGCGTTTTTTTTATTTGCTTTCCAATATATATGTATATTAATTTACAACCATGGTAATAATGCATTTCCAACGATGAATTTCTAACTTAATTTAAGTTTTTTATGCTTACAATTATAATTAAGTAAAACCCCTGGTTTACCTTAAACTACATCTACCAAAATATTATTTGGAAAAGAGGCTTTTTGTATTTATACATACAGCCGTCTTTTATTTCGATAAGAGAGTAAAAATTACAATGGCTTTATGATGAGGATAGTTTTTCATTTTCTACTTCTTTATGAGGAGTATTATTTTCATCTTAAAGACTCTTTTGTTGACTTTTTAAAAGAGTTTTTTATAACATTTAAAAGAACATTGAATCTCTGTATTTCTTATTGAACACATAATATCTTTATTTTTTGACAATGTATCTTATGGAAAGTCGTAAAACTTTTAAAATAACAATATGTTACATTTTTAACAAAAGATAATTGCTTTAAAAAAATAAATTTGCGTAGGAGAAATTTATATCTGTATCAGTGATAATTGTATTAAAACTATTCACTGTGTAAGATTAATATTTATCATTATGAAATGACTATACTATATAGCTATATAGTTATAAAATTTATCTAATTCTAACAAGTCTTTCAAATGTATAAATTAAGTCCGATTATTCTAAGTAGTTTCCCAGACTGCATGTCGGTAAACTGCATAAACATCATAACGGTATCAATTTACAGGCTTTCGTACAAATTCAAAGTATTAAATTAAGGGGTTTTTTTTTATGTACCCTTAAAAAGCTGTTTATAGACTGAGATATCTGTCTCTGTTAAATCTTTCTAAACTATGTAAATAATATAATATTATTCATATAACATTATTAATATAGCAGAAAATTATTATAATTATGTTTTGAATCTATCGCCATTCCTACTTCTCTCGCAGATGCAAATGCCTTGGCAAATTTTAAGATTATAATTCCTTCTAAGATTAAAATTAAATACCAAATTAGAGAACTAAATGTCGACAGAAAAACAGTTATTACTCTCCCAAGATTAAGGATAAATCACCACAAAATTATGAAAATTTCTGCTGATGGTATGCAAAAATGCCAAAAATGTGCCGACTGTCCTGATGTCGACCTTACACCTCATCATGTCTTTGATTGCCCAGCTGTTGCAGCCGACATGCATTGTCTGGACCATCCCTCGAAGGAGGATTTATTTTCCCAGCTCGCAATATTATTCGAGAGTACCACGATATTTGTACTCTTCAGGGGATATGGCAACAACAACATTGAATCTATCTCAATTTAAATCAATAGTTTATAAGACTATCGATTGAAATTCAAATAAATTCTACACTTTCCGAAGATTGAGATAAATTCAACACTAGTTTTCAATTATCCAATACTAGATATTTTAATTAATTAAATATCCGAAAATTGTATAAAACAAAAACATTTTCGTCTTTATTTTACTATTACTTTTTTAAAGAACGTTCACTGTGAACTCTAACTGTCGAAGCAATAACTTGATGGGGCTTCTAATATTCAAAACATTACAAAATTATTCTACATTTTCCGAAGACTGAAATAGAATCAACACTAGTTTTTAATCAACCAAATATTAGATATTTTAATTGATTAAATATCCGAAAATTGTATAAAATAAAAACATTTTTGTCCTTATTTTACTATTACTTTTTTTAAAGAAAGCTTACTGTGAACGCTAACTGTCGAAGATATAGCTTGAGGTTTTAATATTCAAAACATTAGAACCTCAAGTTATTGATTCTTATTTCTCAATTTATTGCTTCTTCGAGTTATTGTTCAATGTTCTTCACTTCTAATGTTCAAAACTTTACAAAAAAGATGAACAGCAAGATTTGATGCATTCTTTTTACTGCCTTCTTTTCAGCGTCCTTCCTGGAATCTCAACCTAAACCTACACAAGAACCAATCTCCAAAGCAGTGGACTCTCCTATTCCTTACAGAAGATCCCTGGAAGTGACCTCCCCCCTCAGAAGAAGTAAGAGCTTCAGGGATTTCAACACTTCGCCCAGAGCTTGGAATGCAGACATTCCGAGCCAATTCAGACCTGCTTCCATTAAACCAGTCAAGCCGCCATCAGTTTTGGTTCAGTAACTAAGTTACCTATTTGAAATATATTGTTCTGTGTATATTGTTGAATAACTTTCATATTTTTGAAGTGGAGAATGTTTTTCACTGAATATAAAGATAAAAACATTTTTTCCAAGAGATTCATGTCTATCAGGCATTTGTTATTCAAATGTGAGTTCTTGAAAAGAATGTGAATTTCTTTTATTTTTAAGAAAAAAAAAGTAGGGCTTTATAATTGTTATATACTTCTGTATATGAAGCTTTTGGTTTTGACTTGAATGCGAAATACGTATTTTATTAAATATGCAAAACATACAGTTTCATGGATTCTTTGTATCCTGCATCGTAGACATCAAGCTTTAAGTTAAAAACAAAGAGAGAAATTTGAATCAATTTTATCTCAAATTTCAAAGAAATCATTCAAAATTAACGAATTATCCCAGAAAATGAATATTTATTTCATAATTGAAAAGTAACCCCATTTTTTAAATTTAGATACAAATTATTAACAGAAATATCGAGAATGATACATAATAGGTATTTATCAGAAACTGTCTTCAATTCTTAATTGCTGCGACAATTTTCGTTTTTTCTTGTGTTCCATAAATCATAAATATAAAACATACTTTTCAATAATTTGTGCAAATTTTTCACAAGAATATATATTACAACTCTCAATTTAATATTAAAGAATTAAAATTCTTCAAAATCTTGAAAAGATTGAATGTTTTAAGAATTAATCTGGGGATTTGAAATTAATTTGTAATTTGATTACCTACCGAAATGAATTCAAATTTGTAATTTGTTTTATATATTGCGTTTTTTTTTAAATATCTTAAAACTTTGTTATGGAGTGTTTACATTTATATGCCAACAAATGTTCTCTCTTTGTAATAAAATTGTTTTATTAGAATTGATGTTTATTATTATTTAATCTACTAGATCACACACAGATCACGCATAAATTTGTCGAATCCAAGAACTACGTTGATTTGCTGAAGTTATTCAAGGATTAAAATTAACACATAAGAACTATATGTTATTTTTATTAATTTACATTTAAATAATAATGAAATTAAAATTAAGAATTCAATTTTATGCGAACATTTATTGATTTAGTAATAATTTAAATATTTCATTTGATTTTTGTGAAGTACAAAACTAGTTTTAAATTTTTTTCCTCGCTCAAGAGATTTCTGTTTCGGTGTTTACTTATATTCATAACTATAGATTTCGATATATATTGATCCTAAGGATGTTTTTAAATTCATTGACTTATTTATCAATGATTTTCCATTTTTATTGAAATAGTGATAGAAGTTTCATAACTTGTCTTCAATAAATTTATTTCATAGATTTGCATCATATTCTAGAACGAAGAAAAACTTTAAATAAATACAACAATATTTATTTTACTTTTAGGGGAAAAAAACATAAAAACAAAAAATATCATGTTTGAAACTGATATTAAATTATCCATGTTTACGATTTGCCCACGTGTTTTATAAAACCCACACAGCCATGTTCAAATAAAAATTTTTTTTTTTTTATCATTCTGTTACTTTTACGGTTAAAGTTAAAATAACGCTTGTTGAGGAAGGCTTCAGTATTTTTCAGAATCAAAATGTGTGTATCCTTTAAGTGAACAAAAAGTAAATTGAAAGTTAATATCATTATATCTGGAGATAATAATTCAACACATTTTTAATTACTCTTGCAATGTTGGATAAAAAAAATAGAAACATATTTAAACGTAACATCAAGGAACATAAGAAAATTAATACTTAACTAAAGAAACAATCGACAATAATATCAATAGAGTAATTAAAAGATATATGTTTCTGTTATTACAAAAACATTTTATTTTTTTTATTTTAAACTCCTACTATGTACAATCAATAAGGAGACATGACTTGTGGACCAATTTTAAAATGCACAACTAGCGTGCAAGATGGATCAGGTTAAAATAAAAATGGTGACCAGTAATGGTAAATTAAATCCGCAGGTGGCGTCCACTGTAGTCACTGCTGTCAAAAATACTCGATTGCGATTGTGTCAACCAGACTATTTGTGTAAATTGTCTCGCATCAATAGTCAAGCTACTTTCTGGGAGTTTTCCGGATTTGATTTTCGTCCATACGGCATGTACATGCGAGGCAATTGCCCCTAAAAGTTCTCCCAGAAGGCTACGTCTTCTCCTTTTGATGGGCTTTTCCTGTTTAAGTGGAACACAAGCCCAGCCAATGTTAAAAAATAAAAATAAATAATTAGGAGAAAGCAATTAAGTCAATTTATGAAGAATAAATTATAATTATCTACTTTTCCCTAGAAAACAAAATTAGTACTTTTTAAATATGTATTAAGCTTAATTGGATATGCAAAAAAAAATATTATTTTATTTTATCTTTTCCTTAATGTGTATTATACAAAAACAGTGAATCATTTTTTCCTAATTTTATATTTTATAATAGTAAAGCAAAATTGCATAAATTAATAAATATTTAGAATCATCAAGGATTAAAACTGATGAATGACTATAAATGTGAGAAGTATAGTTCGACCACCGATATATAGAAAATTGGCAAGCCGCCAAGTTGGATGGATCCAAACATAGCAGTGGAGTAGGGGAGAAAAGTAACTTCAAAGGGGTTTTAATTACAATAAAACTAATTAAAATTTTGCATTACATAATATTGAAAGAAATATTACATAAAAATAATTGCATGTTAATTATTATATTTTTTCTTTCAAAACTGCTAAGCTCTGACTGACACACCTAATCGTCTATCTAACTGGCACCCCTAACAAGTAATCGATTCATCCGTTTCCGCTTTTAAAACGGATGTTTACCTTTCCTCGCAATCGGTAGTCAAACTATATAGATTTAACGATTATTTTTCATAACTTACTATTAATTTTTCTAAAATATGCGATTATGCGTTAATTATAGTTTCTAAAAGAATCATTTAAGATCTAGTATTTCATCAGATTTTGAATACCGCCGATAAGCAGTGACGTTTATCAGTGAGAGCTTCAATACACATACTAATTGAGAATAAAGTTGATTTTTTTTTATAAAAAAATATACTATTCATATATATCATTATTACAAATACGAATTAAATAAAATAAACAACAAGACTATAATAATGACACAATTCAATTTTGAAAAAAAAAAAGTTTGAAAACTATTGTATAATAAATCGAATAGGCTTTTTTTCATTTTTCAATAGTTCTTTTTTCATTTTTTTTCAATTAGTTACCTAAAGCTTATGAGATAACTTGGATCTGTACATATTTCCTTTTGGATAATAATTTTTCCGCCCAGATTAGTAGTTCCGAAAGCGGAAAAAACGATCCTTACATATATCACTCGCCGGCTAATTCCAAAACGATAATATTTGATGCATAATTGAAACGTTAATACATAATTGAAAACGTTAATACATAATTGAAAACGTTAATACATAATTGAAAACGTTAATACATAATTGAAAACTACGGTACGTTGGTATGATTAGCTAGCCTGGTCTCGGCCCTTTTGAATTAGTATAATAGTCATTGTGGCTCTTAGGCTAAAAAGTTTAGTCAACTTCAATTTACGCCAACTTCTATTTAAATCAACTTCAATATTTCGATGAATATTTACTAAAACCCAACCAGGAAAAATGCCGGGTAAATAGACAAATTCAGATGCTCTAATAAAATTGGCATTGATAAGAAAAACACTGATTCATTTAAATACTAAATATTAAATAAAAAAATGGGTAGGAAGTGTCCATAAGTTTGAACACGACATGGGCACACACTTCACTTATGGGCTTGGAAAGAACGGTTCAAACCCTCCAGCTAGCCCCTTCATTGCGCGTCTGTGCCTATATACGCATGAGTGTGTGTGAAAAAGTGCAATTTTCATTTTTAAACATTCACCTTTTTATTATCTTCAAACGTTAGTTTTTGAAAATATTTCAGTCTGCAGCATCCAATAAATGCGAGAGACAAGGAATGAAATATTTTTTGCTGATGGCAGGATAAGAAAACATACGTTGTATTCAATGTATCGATTGTTGAATTCGTGATTAACGTTAATATTTATGATAACAGGATCATACTATTTGATTGTAAAGTAATACAAGCCGGCAAAATACATCGCATCTGTTGACTTTATTAATTTCCCTTTTCACATTCACTGTCATCCTTATCGTTGCTTCCTACGCATTCGCGATTTAGCACATTAGATACTGTTATCACTATAATTATTCATTGTTAGTAGCGTTATCTTCATCAATTTTTGAATAGAGATTTTCATTTGATATTTCACTGCTACGATTCCACAGACCGTATGCAAATTCAGATACGTGAATATCTTCAACGTACATCTTCTGATAAATCTTCCGATTCTAGAAAATTGTTGAAAGCAGCATATCAATCTAAAATGTTGTATAAAGTCGTCCGGGATATAAAACGAGCTTTTGCGGAAGCTGCTTTTTAAAGATTAGAATTATAGAACTTTTCATCACATAAATTTTTTTCCCCTGCCAATGCTAACTTTTTTTTTTTTTTTTTTTTTTTTTTTTGGAAACCTTATTAAAAACGGGAATTTTTTGATCAAATGCGATACAAACGAAAGCAAATATTCCTTTTTTCTCCTTATATATTGGCATATTTAACCAAAGGACATTAGTGTCACATTCCTCTACTAAGATGCATTTTGTTCGGAATTAGGAAGCACAATTTAAGAAGAGAGAATAAGTAGAAAATTTTATAAAGTACTTTTTTTTTGTAAATAAGTAAATAATTTTGTAGAAAACTAATTCTTCCCTATATTTCTTCAAAGTTTGGCTACATTCTTATAAAATTTCTGAAAGTTAAAGGGCCCAAAATACAAAGATTTGATTTGATAGCTTGACTTTTATAATGACTCTATAAGCGATATGGAAGGGGAAAAAAATGAATATATTAGGAATGTGTACTAACACATTTTATATTACTTTAATTTGATTTCACGGGAAATTTATTTTCCTGTTTTAACGGGATTTTGAAAATGAACCAGATAAAAGGGTGAAAAGATCAACATGCTGTTTTCGTTGATAACATAGTTGCAGACTAGAGACCTGTACAACAAGTAGGTAAAAATTTGTCCATTTAGGAATCACCTGCATGAGTAGGAAAAAAAAAAGTAACCAAATAAGAATTGTTGCTTTTGATAATGTAAGTACTTAGTTATATTCTTAAAGGCAGATCTTGGCTTCGTTGTCACTTGCTTGGGCTAAAAGCTGTAAGTTGTCTAAGATCAATACATTTTTTAGATATCAAACATTAAATATTTTTGCCATTGACTAAGATGCAATGAAGAAATTTGCCATTATATTGAAAGTAGTATTTAACAAGGAATTAAATATATTGTTTTAATTTTAACCTTTTCCAATACTATAAAAACGACTGAATCAAAATAATATAATCTTTTTATTGTGAAAGTATGAATAATTTTTGTGTATATAACTCATGTCCATTTTTAACTTTCAAAAGTGAAACAATGCTGTGCTCATTTGAAATAATAAATAGAAATGATTTAAAATAATATCTTCTAAAAGCTAAGATTAAAGTTAAGGGTAAAGTAGGATCGAAAGATTCTGATATTAATGCTATGATACGTTCTCCAATTATGAAAATCAATCGTAAAATAAGAAACTATAAAGAAAAAGAAAGAGAAAATTTTATCAGTATTGTAAGGCAATTTACAGGCAAAAGTAAGACTTAAATTAAATTGTTCTTGTATAAGTTTCTATTTAGAAAACTTTAAAATAGAATTTTGTATTTATGCCATGTTTAGTTACTGTTGAAAATTGAACCTAAAGAAACAAATTAAAATTTTAAAACAATAATTTGAATTTAAAACAATCTTCTTTCGTTTTAAAATTACTAAATACTTTTAATTTTTAAATATTTATTTCACGGGAATGTTTTTGTTATTTATAGATTACAGTATATGCATACAACTAAACTGACTTGCCCCTCGTACTTATGACGCACCTAAAATTTAATACATTCAAATATTTTCCGCATTGTCAACATTTGACAACAAAGATTTTCATCAGTATATATAATACTTCGTCTTTTAACTAAACTTTCTAAAACTTGTACAGAATAGACTGTGTGATGATTGATGATGCAAATGGTGATCAATCTCTCAAAATCTACGACATACGAAACATAATATTTTATATGAAGAAGCTTGTGTAATATGAAAACTAGTTTTAAAGTTGGTCATCGTATTCTTCACATATAGTCAATGAATCTTCATTTAATGTGGGGGTCTTTTTATTTCATTGTGGTGGTCCATTTCTAGATTGATACTAAATTTCAAAAAAACTTCATTTGTGGCGATTTTTTTTTCAATGTCTAAAATTTATATACGAACACCTAAATTAAAAAAACATCTAAATTATTAACTTCGTCACATTTACGCAACAATATCTTTATGGACATCACTAACTGGAGAGCGATTTTTTTTATCCATGTATTAAACTTGCTAAGTACTTCAAGCGAATGACAGACAAACTTATCGCATTACTTTCAGCATGATAAAAACTGAGTTTACCACTCAAACTGTACGCTTATAAGGTGCTTCATCTTTGGTTAACTTATTGGCGTGGGAGAAAAGTCATAATCACAAACCGTGTTATCCTTATTTGTTTCAACAAAATAGGCGCTATTGCACAAGCTCAAAATGATGAATTCTTTATTTGAGTAGAAACGGAGGATTTTTTTCACGCATAACATGATGAAATAAGCCGTTTTTTAAGACTCTAACAGAATTAATATAATCTGTGATATTCTATTAGAAAGAAAAGAAAAATATGAATTCATATGAATAAAAAATATCATTAAAAGAATTCATATGAATTTCTTCACCAGAAGCCCAAACACAGAAAAAGGATATTTTTGGAAGATATATCAAAGTGATAACTACTATTCAAAATTGTTATAAGTGACTCTTGATTTAAAAACCTACTACATATTTAGGTATATGCAGAACTCTGAATTTAGTATCAACATGCTGCTTAGTTAGTGAGTGTGACTGAGTTACATTAACTCTGGTGATATACGTTGCAATCATTCAATTAAATAAAAAATTATTAGAAGGCAATTATATAAGGGCTTTCTAAGTTTAATCCGCTGGTAGGCACCATGGTGGAATAGTTTTCCTTGAATTTCGAATTAATATTTTATGCCAGCTATCTTTCGTGAAGATATTATAAAGTAGATAATTTGTTTTATCTTTTCCGATAGCTCTAGTGCGACAATTATTAACTATCCGAAAGCAATTATATGACTGCTTTCCAAGTTTATTCTAACGGTAAGCACCATAGTGGAATAGTTTTCCTTGAATTCCGAACTTAATATTCCCTGCCAGCTATCTTTCGTGAAGATATTATAAAGGAAATCATTTGTATTATCCTTCCTGATAGCTCTAGTGCGACGTTTATGAACTAGCTAAACAAACAGTCACTAATTTCACTCCTACTATTTTTTAAGCCATGTTTTTAGCAAGCTTAATTACAGGGAAAGACTTTTAACATCTTGAATGCTTACTTCGATAGTATTTAAAAAAATATTTTGAAAGTGTTAATTATTATTGTGAGTTATGATGTTATTATTAGTAGCTAATATTTATTTGAATATTCTTTCTGAAATACATCTTTTCGATAGGATAAACGGCTAGATTTTCCACCGACTGAAGTACTACACTGATATACTATCAAGTAAATTTCTGTCCTAACTCTCATCTTTTAGAATTGAATTCCTTATTATAGTTATAATATCCGTGTTTTAATAAAATATCTTAGTAATAACATTCATAACTTAATAAGATAACTGATTTTTAATTTTAAAC
The DNA here is from genome assembly GCA_021605075.1 of Caerostris darwini. Lineage (NCBI taxonomy): Eukaryota > Metazoa > Arthropoda > Arachnida > Araneae > Araneidae > Caerostris > Caerostris darwini. Next base: position 358,653 of record BPLQ01006506.1, on the reverse strand, counting down.
TTACCATTCTGTTACCGTCAGTACTTTCTAAAATAAGCGCTATATATGATTGATTAACTTATACAAATCAATTCTCTAAAAAACAAATTGTGTATTCAATAAATGAATATGATGATAAAAAAATTCATGTATGAAATTTTTTTATATCTTTGGCAACACTTTTTTAAAGGTTTTGATTTCATGGTACAGGAAAATTAATGTATAGCAAATGCTATGTATATTATAATTTTGGTATTCAAATTAATTGTGTCTTGTCTTTTTTGTTCGATATGTATGTAAATACATTTATTTTTTTTATGAAAAAAGCTTTTAAATCAGTTAGGACTATCATATCTATGACATAATATAATATATTTCCAAAATCTTTTAGTTTTATATAAAATAAAATTAAAAACACAAAGTTTTAGAATACTAAATTTTGGTTTTTTAAGTATCTCTAAGTTATGATAATTTGAATTTCATTTATAATCATATCATAATGTAAATTAATTCAGATTAATTTCACTATTTAAATTTTTTAAATATATTTTGTTTAACATTTCTTTTTTTATTTTTTAACTTTCTATAGACTTTACTACGACTAAAAATAACTACGACTTTCTTTCTTTTACTTTTTTTTATCAAGCTGCGCTTAAAACAAATTCTGCTACCATGTGTACGTTTGGAATATTTCCAACTACGCATTGCATTTAAATCCGAATTTAGTAAAATATTTTACTGAATAATAATATTGTTATTTTTACTTATATTAAAGAAAATTATTTGCTTATTCATACAGTCAAACTTATATTCATTTATTTATTTTTTATTTAACTCAATTTATTAAATAATTAAATGTATTCTTTCATTAGCCGTCTTATTTTTCGCAGAAATTTTGTGCTATTTAAAAGAAATTCTTTACGCACAAGCATGGAAAATAGTGAGTAAATTTTTTTTTTCTTTTTAAATTAAAATAAGTTTAGTTGGATTGTGTTTTTGTTCTTCCTCCCCCTTTTTTTTAATTTTTTTTTTTTCTTAATTTATAACGTTTTAATACTTATAAATAATCAGAGATGGCAGCACAGTATAAAGCAGGCATGTTTGTACAATGAAGATTTCGAAAGAACGGAAACAAGTTATGTAGACTTCGTTTAACGACAGAAAGGCTCGTGACGTTAGATTTTTTTTAAAAACTTGTAGTAGAAAAAATAACTGAAAAATTATAGGGAAATATTTTTCCTACGTGATATTCAAAAAGAAAAGATAAGTTTTTAAGTAAGAAGTTTGAATGACTCTAAATAAGTTAAAACTCACATAACATTATAAAAAATAAAACTCTCAATATTTTGGAGTTTGCCAATTTTTAAAATAATATGATTTTATAAAAGCGTGATGTTATAATTTTAAAAAGCTTTTCTAGTTTTTTTATTGTACCAAATATATTTTTATTTGTTATTAGAGATATATTAAAGAACTTTAGATTTCCAAAGTATTGAAAATTGCATTTTAAGAAATCCCTATTAAGTCCCCTGGGTTATAGGGTTGCAACCTATCTTCGCGTATGGCGATAATTTTTGAACATCTTTATATTTTGGACTAACTATTTTAATGCCTCCGAAATCAATTAATGATTGAATTCTTAATATTTATTATTTCGAATTTTCGTGATGCCTCAATAAGTGTGATGCAATAGTTTTTCAAGCAGTACATTTATCATGATTGTGTATCAACAAGATGGTTTTTAGATTATTTATCAAGATTTTCTTTTTTTAAATTGGTATTTTCTCAATCGTATTAATTATTTTATACATTAAAAATTTGTTCGTACACTTGGAAAATTCTTTATTTTAACAATAATAATTATTATTGTGAATTTGAGTTGAAAGTTATTGTTTTTGTATATAAAATAAGTGTAGGTTAAAATATTTATTATATTAATAGTAATTCATGAAGCAAAGAATACTTAACATGATAGAATTTTTATTATTTAATTTACTTTAGTTTTGATTATACATGATTAAATAATATTTTTAAAATTTTCTAAAAACTTGCTTGTTATAAGAATTTGCTTTTGTAAATTATTTAAATTTTCTATTTAATCAGAAGGCTTACTCTTTTCGCTAATATATTTTCTAATATTTAAAAGAACACATTTTAATCTTTAAGGAATAATTAAATTGAATCCAACAAATTCTTATTGCATGTAGCTGCCTTTTTAAAAAGACATACGTAAGTGTGTGTAGGTGTATTTTCAAAATAAATAAATAATAATAATAATTAATAAAAAAATTGTATTCATGTTGTTTAAAAATGTTGGGATTGCAACATTAAATAAAATATTTTCAAATTTTGTTAAATATCTTCCAAATTCACAAAAAGTAAATTTTTTAAAATTTAACAAACAGGGATTTACATGTGTTTATGATATTAAAAAATGCAAACTAAAAGTTTCTTCTTTTTTATATTCTATGTAACAAAAATTATATGCTTGTTTTGTGTGTTGTATTTATTAGGTTTTAAATTAAAGTAATAATTTTTTAAAAAATTTACTGCAAAAAGTGATGAACAATAAAGATAAGTTGTTTTTCACTGCAGGATTATTAAATTAAAATTTATTTGTATAACTTTTTGCACTTACATAATATTTTTGTTGAATCACATGAAAACTCAGTTGAGAGTTCATCCTCAATCACATTTTACATTAAATTGAGAGAAATATTAAGCAGTTAACTAATGTAAAAACATTAAGTTGCTGATCAATGTAAAATTAATATCAATATACCAGTGTAAATATTTATAATTATATAATGTAAGTATATTTTTCCATCATAATATTTTTTAATTTGAAATCTCTGAAAATCTGCAATATCAACACTACCAAATCAAATGATATTAAAACAAAATTCAATTGCATACTCATAATTGCAGTAAAAAATAGAAAATAGTTAGAAATAAATAGAAATTTCTAAAGATAAGTATAAATTCTTACCGATTTTCTAATACATTCCAAATGAAAACACAGTCCCAAATATCATTGAACATTGTGTTTATGATAATAAACATTTAATGAAGGAAAAATTAATGATAAAAAATACTTATAAAGCTATAGAATTGTATCCATTCCAATGTTATTAGTAAATAAATTTAGTTATTAATTTTGCATATATTTACATATTTTCATGTTGAACATTAAAAATGAAACATCTTATGTACCTATCATTCTTCTTTAATGTACATAATGCTTTATATGTATAATTAAGAACAAATTCTGATCTTAACTAAATAAATTTGAAATAACAAATATTTTTAAAATTTTGATTTTTGCTTTTCTCCATGTATCATATGTGATGATTTAGAATGCCTTTTAAACACAAAAAGGCATTCATTGTATAAAATGTATTTGTAGGTTTTTAGATTATTTATTTGTAATTTACAAAAAGAATTTAAAAAATACAATGAAATAATCACATGCTTAATAGGGGTAAAAATGTCATTATAAATTGTCATGAACATAATTTATGGGCTTAAGAGTCAAAAATAATTATGAATTTAAAAATATATTGCACTTTTTCTTCTAATGAATGCTTTTTAAAAAAAAAATTCTTACATAATCTGTAATTACATTAATTTATATGGTATGATATGACATTTTAAATGAATAAAAGGTAATGCTTTCTGTAATTCTTATGTAGCTTTAAAAAAATCACAATTTTGTTATTTATTAGCACTTATAATCTAATATCGCTTAGAATTAATAAGAAACATAATATATATTTTTGAAGAAAATTTAGGTGTTCAAAATTAGAATTCCAAATAAATGACATAAAATATGGTTTACAGTAGTAAGTGTTATCTTGTGATTCTACATTGGTGGGCCTCGCATTCCAATTTTATATACCACAAATATCTCGCCGACAACCAATGGAGAAAAATACATTTCCTTCTATTTAGTCTTGTCAAACCAGTTGTACTGAATTTGTTTTATGGGTATAAAACAGAATACTCTCACCAAGAATTCTGATTGCCATTACGAGATGTATCAAAAATCCTTGTGAGTCTTCTAATTTTGGAAAGCAGTGACTACAATGGATGAAATTTGCTAATTGAAATTTGAACCTCCTTTCTTTCTACTTGTGCATGTTACCATGGAAAGGCTAGAAATACATAAATTTTTGTTTGAGCAAATCAGGAAGAAACAATAGCATTGCATGTTTAAATTATCAGCTAAATTCTGTAACAGTAAACATGTTAGTGAATTAAACTATAATGAAAATCTTATAGCAAACTATATTATTTCATTATGTGAACTAAGATAATTATAAGAAAGCATATTCCTACCATGGCAATTGAAGCCTTGTATTAAAATTGTATCCATTGTTCAATTCCTTCTATTAGCTCACACTCTCCCTATATATATCTTGTTCAAATTTTCAATCATTAATAAAATACTTCTTATTCATCCACTCAAGTTCAAATACATTTTTTTAACTTTTAGTGGAGGACACTTGATGCTAATGCAGTTTTTTCAAATATTAATTCAGTAATTAAATTTAATTAATTAATTATAGTTTTTTTTAGATTTAAGTTGCATATGTCTACCAGTAGATGGTGCCAGATAAACTTTAAGAATCTAAAAGACGTTTTCATTTATTTATGCTTGGATTTTTTTTAAAGCAAAGTAAAAAAAGGTTCTTAATTTTCAAAAACTAAGTTCTTTTAAAGTTTTTAACCCATTTACATTGAAAATTAAAACAAATAATCATTAGAAAATAGAGCACAGATATAAGTATACCTGTCCAACCCTATCTACCAGTTCACTGCTTAAAAGCAGAAACTCGCATGACATCTAAATATGTAATCTATCCAAGTTTTCATACTTCTTATTGAACTCATGGATATTTCTTTGTATAATTTAATCAGAAATGACTTTAAATCGAATCACCATTGCATTTTATAATCGAATCACCATTGCACACACCTACTTGTATTCTATTGAATATTAGCGTTTAAACAAGTACAAATACACTGATAATGTATGTATTAAAAATGTAATGATAATTCATGAACCTCAATGAAATGTTTCTTTTACAGAAGGTTCAAGACAGCCATCTTCACATTTATCATCAGAAGACAATAAAGCATTAACTGAAGTATTTTTTTTTTAATTTCGCATATTAGTTTTCCCTAATTAATAATAATCAATGATATCGTTTTGTTAGGAATGACTGACAAAAATGTGTATAAGAGTGCATATTTTTGAAACATCATGATTCGTTATATTATGACTGAAGGTTTTTTTTCCCCTATGCATAACATAGAAGTGTATAATTTTATTATTGTGCAAAAATAACTACATTTAAGTAAAAAGTTTAAATCATAATGTCTTCAGGATGCTTACTTTTCATGTTGGGTTAATAAATGATGCAAACATTTTCTATGTGCTTTAAAGCCATTCATTTCTGGAGCTGAAACAGTTGTTTTAAACAACGCTTTATTTATTTATTTTTTTAAATTATAAACTAAATTCAAAAGATCTTCAGGATGAATATATTTCACATTATTATAGAACATAAAAAGAGCAAAAATGTTAACTGTATGCAATTTTACAAGTCAAGTTCTTTAAATATGATTTTGTAATTCCATATTGTTATACATATCCATTTTAAATTATATTAATGAATTTTTATATAAAATATATTTTAAATTATATTTGGGAAATTGTGATACGTAATAATAATCAACAATTATATTTTATTAAAACTTTCGAATTTCTTGGTGAGGATTATAGTCTGTTGCCTATAATCTATAAGGCATTTTTTGGAAGTCGGCAAACATTAATAAACGTCAGAATGTTTATCCGAAATTGAAACTTCAGTGAGAAAAAGAAAATTAATGATTTTTTAAAATTAAATGCCTAACTAATGGGAATTATTGATTACCTAAAATACCATATTCTATGCTAAGAGGCAAGAAGGAATGCTCTTTATAGGCCAATGTGTGGATGAGAAAATCAAGAATGAGATAGCAAGTAATCAAAAATACTTTCCGGAAGATACTTGTTTATTTTTTCTATAAAATATGATCAATAAATACTTTTTCTTTTTATCATAGCTGTTTCATGCATGTTTTTTCTCTCAGACATAAACATTTTTCTAAGTCCCATATGCTACTTTGGGGTGGAGAAAGCTTTTATCTCCACCACATTAACAAAAATAGAACTATATTGATAAAGTTATGCAAAAGAAAATAAATTTGTTGCAAATCTTTTGCGGTTTATATATTACAGTTTTTAGGCAGGAATTACTGAATTTATCAGTTAAATTCAAATTTCAGAACAAATAACTTCCAAATAGAAATAAAAATTTTCAAATATTACAATGGTTCTGTTAGAATTTGAATAAATGAAACTGGAAATATTAGAAATGTTTCGCCAAACAGCGCGCAAAATAGACAAATATAGTAACCTGGCTAAATTCTGCGCACGACATCATACGTCATTAGTTAAATAAGTATTCTACTGCGAAATAGTGTTTACTTTAAATAAAAAATATTTAAGTTTTTTTATAATATTTCCAATTTATTTCATTACTTTAAATTAAAAATTTCTATATTAATGAAACTGACATAATAGATATATATTTTCCCTGTTCTTGTGTGAAAATTTTCTTTTTCCCTAATGTTATCAACTTTACCCTGTGTTTCCCAATCCTAATTTAAGGATCCTTTCTGTTTCTTGATGTTGTGTAGAAATTGTGTATATTGTTTTTCAAATTGTACCTCGCGCCCAGTGTACTGGTACATCACAAGAACGCTTGTGATATATTTTATCAGCAGATGTTTGCGATGAGAATATTTTGCACTTACAACTTTGAGAGAAAAGGGAGTTATCCTATTATTTTAAGCTGCCATATTGTATCATTGCTTATAACATAAATCTTACCTTATTAAGAAAACTTGTTACCTTATTAAGAAAACTAAAGAATTCGGTTATGAATGGTAAGTAATTTATCTCAATTTGACTTACACTCTGGATTAATTTGTTTATTTAATTTTTTACGATTTTATTTATTGGAACGTATACAACATATTTAAATATCATATCTTTTCTGAATTTAAAATTTTATTTTTAATATGTTCTATTAACTACTGTGCTTTAAAGTAAAAATTAAGTCATCTTTTAAGAATTTTTATACTATGTTAACAATTTCAGAAGATTAATTTAATTTAGTTTCACAAATATTGAAATTGTTATTGATTGTCTCTATTTTTTAACAGATTATATTTTACTAATTTGCTTGTTTGTGGGAAGAGCATATATATAACGTTTATGAAATAAATATTTTTGTATCAAGTAAAATATATATGTTGATGAATATTGTTTTAAAATTATAAAATGTATTTTGAGAGAGATATTTTTTTAAATTGATTTGTTACAATTTTATAAATTATTTAATGATTAATATAGACTTCTTTTAAAGATAAATATTCATAAAATAGCAGGCTATGCAACATATGTTAAATTAAAATTTTTATATCTTTACTTTCAAAATTTGTAAGTATTAAATTAATTTGTAAGTGAAGGTAAGTTTTAAAATTAAATTCTACTACCTTATAAATAGTTCTTGTTATAATTAGGCACTGACTTCATTTTTATAAAAGATTATAAAAATTTTGATAATTAATACTTGTGAAGGGAACAATGTTTTCTTTATTTGCTTAGAATTTTTTTGTATTATAATATAAAACTTGAAAACACCAATTTCTTGGTTATTGAGAAGCCATAAAAATATTTTACTGTATATTTTCTGAAATTTTTTTTTTTTTATTGAAAGGACATTTTTCACATTATTATTAAATATCAAAAATGTACATTGGAAAAGATTTATATACTGTTTAAATATTTAAAATAAGTTACAGTAAATGTTTTTAAAAAATGGTTTTAAATTTATAAAAGTTTTTAGAATATTTTAGTTTAAAAAACTAAAATATTCCATAACTATTTATTATGAAATTTTCTTTTGCATTTACAAAAAAATAAATTTATCTAAAAATTATTTTAGTGTTAAAGTTCTTTAATAGAAAAAATTAAATTTTTAAAGATGTAAAATATTTAATATTGCATAAATTCTATTTATTTACAAAGTTGCTAAAAAAATAAAATACATTAATGAATGTGATGCTAAAACACTTTTATCTTCAATCTTAGTGATTTATGTTATATTTCTTACATAAGATATATATATAATCTATTTTAAAAATTTTGAGATTAACATTCTGAAATGTAATTTAATATTTAATACAGTTCTCATATAAAACCAGCAATTTAAAATCTCCCCTTGTGTAAAAAAAATCTTTATATAACTTTTAAACATTCAGATGACAATTTAAATATACTGAATTGAATCAACTTTAACTACGGATTTTTCTGCATCAGCGGTATATAATTTTTAAGAATATATTATTACTCCCGGAAAATTAACTTTGGAACCTTGTTTACGAACTCATGGCTCCATCTATTAGCTAGTTTATGAACAAGAACAATGTAGATGTACTGAAGTGACATGACGTTTAAAGTTCCCGGATGTATCGATGACGTCAGGTTTTCTATGCGACTGCGTTGAGTGGCCATTTTTACACTTGAATCTTTCAAGATGGCTGATGCGATGCAAGCTTCGTGTACAGCTCCCGTTTATAAACGACCAAGGCTTGAATTTCCACCTTACGAGGATGAGACTCTGATTCCATATGAATCCATGTCGTCTGAGAAAAGGTTTAGTGTGAATTCCGAAGTTACAGAGGATTCGTATGGTAAGTTGTCTTCGTGTTAATAATGGCGGTTCATGAACATTCCAAATCGGCCATATCGAGGGGATCAAGGTCCTTCTTTCACGGAATACGGTCGCTGGGTTCGCGGCTAAAACTTATGTACGGGTGGCGTTAGGCCTAATTCTCGTAAACCAGCATTGCTATTTCGACGGAATCCAAGTTCTGAGATACATGACGTCACGATTTGTTGTATATGAGTTGTTAGAGGTTTGTTGATATTCTGTTGCACGAGGTCGTGTCAGATCGTTGATCCTTAACTCAGCTGATGCTTGTTATATTGCATATTTTGGACAATTAATTATATAATTAATGTAACGTATATTTAGCGTTTTAAAATTTAAATACTACCCTACATATTTTAGAAATGAGCAAATTTTAGTAATAACCATCGTTTACAATATTTTCACATATTTGACTTATTTATATTGTGTTTTAAGTGAATGAAATGTCATGCATATTTACTTTCTGATAAAAATAATTTTATGTATTATAAATCCGAAATATTTTATACGATAAATTAAGTGACATATTGTGCAAATTAAACAATTAAGTATAAGAATTTATTATAAAATGTGCTTATGGTCTTAATTTAAAAAATGGTATCTTAATGGTAAGATGCAAGTTTTGCAGTATTTCTGTTACATATAAGAGATGTATTAATAGGTAAAAGATTTTAAGTTAATAAATAACTATTTAAGGTTATATTTTTACAGTTTAACTGATAGGATTACAGATATAACTTAATAAAAGTATTATTTAATTTTGGAATTGTGAATAAAAAATTATTGGTGTAAACAAAGCAAATTTTTTATAAATACTTTATTTCAACTAAGCATAAATTTATAATTTAAATTATCAATATGAAAGCTATGCTTATTCAAAATATGAAGTAAACATATATTTAGATTTATTTATGCTAACATGAACTGGGATTATATTAACATGTTTTATTGACAACGGCCTATGCTAAGCTGATTAGTTGATGTTCAGTAATGGTATGCAGTTAATATGTAATTACCAGATTTCTGGACAAGCGATCTGAATATTGATGTGAACTGTTACAATCATCACTTCCATATCTCCTGTCTAGTTACAAAAAACAAATTTTTAGAAATTCGACTTTGTCAACATACTCTCCTGCAACAGTAATATATTAATTCTAACTTTCTTGCAATTTTTTGGTATTTTTTTTTTTTAGAACGATTTGCAATTTAGGCTTTAGTTTCGGCTGTCACTTCTTCATTTGAACCAAATTTCTTTCCCTGGGGCATCTTTTTGATGTCTGCAAAAAAGCCAATAGTCACTAGGGGCCAGATATGGAGAGTATTGTGGGTGGGGAAGCGCTTCGAAGCTTAATTCAGTCAATTTAACCTTTGTATTCATCGACTTGTGACACATGGTATTGTTTTGGTGAAACAGCACTTTTTTTTAAATTCTTATACTCAATTGATCCAATAATGACATATAATATTCGTTATTGATAGTTTCATCTTTCTCAAGATAGTCGATGAACAAAATACCGTGCATGTCCCAAAATATGGATGTTATAATTTGCTGGCTAATTTTTGAGTTTTTGCTCCTTTGGACGGCTTTTACCAGCTGTTGTCCACTCAGCTGACAATCATTTTGATTTAGGTGTGTAGTAGTGGATCCATGTTTCATTCGTTATCACATACTGATGCAATAAATCCTTTATCTTGCTTGAACAGCCCCAAATAGCACTCTAAATTGTCGATGTGTTGTTTTCGGTCCAGTGTGAGCAAATGATGCATCCACTTCGAAAGCAACTTAAGTATACTCAAATTTTCATAAGAAATTGTAAACACTACTTTCTGATATATTTGAGGTGGCAGCTATCTTACTCAACTTCACTTTAAAGACTTGCAAAACTATTTGGTAGACTTATTTTATGTTTCCAAAAATAACTACCGATTTTGGGCGACCAGAGCGTTTCAGCATCATCAGTGTTAGTACGACTGTGTTTAAATTCAGCATACCAATCAATGATAGTTGATTTACCTGGTGCAGAGTCTCCATAACGCTTATCAAGCCACTGTTTGACTTCAACAGTATTTTCCCCCATCAAAAAACAATGTTTAGTCAACATACAGAATTTTTTTTATTTATTGCTTTGAAAGTTACAAAACTGGGGTCACTATAACCTGTAAACTAATTATCAGAATGTCATGAAGTTTTGACTTGTATCATTTGAAGGATGCTACTATCCAGAAATTGTACGAGTCTGCCAACAGTGTCGCCATATATGTGTCAGATCGGAGATTTATTCAATGATATGTTATTTTACAAAGCAATGCTTGTAATGCATTTCATTGTCAGGACATATTCTTGCTTATTAAAAAATGTCCTCTTCCGTTTTATAAATGAAATTTTTGAATTTTTCATGAACCTCAATGATTATAAAACTAATTTCAAATATTACATTTAATAAGAATATGAACACTCACTTGTAAAATAAAAAGTTAAAGGTAGAAAAAGGTTTGGCATTTATATTTTTCATTTCACATTGAAATTTATATTTAAAGAATTTTTTTCAATTAAATGTCTAATTCCAACTTACTGTAACAATTGTAACACAGTTTAATTTTTAAGTAATGTTCAATTTTGGAATAAATGAAGATGAACGTTTACATGCAAATTTAATTTAGTTATGTAATTTTTTTTCTTTCCCAGACAGGTAGTTTTCATTTATATTGAATGTAATGTCAGGTGTATTTAAAATATTTAATAAATAATTTTTAACAATTTGCTTTTATTAGAATGATTAAATGGATTTCTGACAAAATCGAAGTTTAACCTACCTATTGACATAAAAATGCCAAACAGGGAATTTATTTTACAGCAGCGTACTGTGTGTAAACATTTCTGGTCTATTGCAGGATGTTATAAACTCCATAAACTTTTAACTTCCAACATCCTGATAATTATATAAAATGTGATCCTATCCTTAAAGTGATTGTCCTATTAAAAAACAAGCAACATTTTTTTTTCAGCTTATATTAAAATGGATAATAATCAATGGTCATTTTAATAAAGGTTTAACTATATTCTCTATTTTTGTGGGTTTTTTAACTTCGCTATTGGGTTTTTTATAAATGCTCATGTTCATTTGTACTATTTGGATAAGTATTCAGTAAAATGTTTTTTACATTTTAAGATATTCACTTTCATATACTATGTAATCATAAGCTTCCGGTAAAAAATACAATTAAATTCACTTGTTTATTCATTTATTTGATTTTTTACTACCCATTGCCTACAAGAAAAAAATATTGATGCTTGTTTGATCAACAAGGCTATCTTATTTTTGTGCTATCTAGAATATCATATTTTAGGAACTGTCATCAGTTTCTAATTTCTTGAGGTCATTATCAAGAGATGAACTAAAACATCTTTCAAACATGGTTTCTTTTTCATATTACTTTACGAATCTCTTAAATGTGAAAATTTTTAATTTATTATCAATTGCTGATCTGATTTAGAATTTATCATTGAAATAGTTGAATATTTTGTGTATTAAGAGGAGGTTGATTGATCACTTGTTTTTCTAATCAAGGCAATTCTGGGCATCAAAATTTCTCTTAAATTGTTTTAGAATTTGAGAATCTTAGATACTTCTTGGAAGGTTCCCCCCCCTAGAATAAGCTTCTAAAACATTAAGTAAAATTTTACTTATTTTTGTATTAACTATTTAAAATGTTTAATTTTTTAGAAATGGCTTCAAATGATTCTCCTATTAACCAACTTGAAGGAAATGTAACTCGTACGCCAACCTTCAGCGTTCCTGATTTTAATGGTGCTTGCTCCACATCAGGATCAAATATGGAACAACCAACTCTTGATCCTAATTATCAGAATGGTTAGAATTTTTTACTTGGATTTTATGGAAATTTGCATTTCTTTAACAAAACGTTTAAGATGTATCATTAAAAATAATTTTACATTGCAGATTGTGTTCCTGAAGACTTACCAAACTGCAGTAATGAAGTCTGTAATGAACCTGGAATACCATCTACTGAAAGAGACTTGGATGAAAATGAAGACCAAGACTCTATTAGTGAGTTATCTGGCTTAAGTGATTTATCAAATGAAGAACTGGACTCTGGTAATTTCATACTCTTTTAAAGTGCAAAACAATTCCATTATTGGTTAAAGGATGACCACGAATGACAAATCATTTTCATTTTGATCTCCAATACATTATAGAATTTTCTTAATATCTCTGCTGTTAGATAATTAATATTAAAAATAGAAAAATTGGTATTTCAAAAACCTAATTGCATGTTATTGATTTGAAAAGTAGCCAGGTTATTACATTTGTTAATTTAAAGCTGGACTCGTTTCATTGAATTTCCATATGTTATGTTCATTTCATTATAGCTTTTCATTTGGTTTATTACATGTAAAATGTATAGATATTGTATTGGAGAGCAGGGTTTTTAGCGTCCTTGACCACTTTTAATATTTGCCATTTTCGCTGAGATCTGCTTTTTTTCTCCTCAAAAGTTTTTTTATACGTAATATATACTTATAAAATAATTGAGTAATTATTAAATAATTTAGTACAAAAATTTTAGGTGAAAAATTAATGTAAAATTGTTTATTACAAAGTGAAAGTTAGATTTTTTTAAGAAAAGAAAAATATCTGGAATTCTATTAGTTTTTATTTTTTAAGATTGCTGTTATGTCTTTTGTTCTTACATGAAATTCTGAATTTTATGGGTAACTTGTATCTTGGCCAATTACAATTTTGTTAATTTTTTTTTTTCTCTTTGAAAAAGTAGCTATGAATCAGTTTTGCACAAAAAAGGAAATTGAAGTTTTTAAACAAGTCTTTAATCTGATTAAATCTTATTAAATTGAAAATGGCAGTTATAGTAATACATGTTCGTTAGTTACCTAATTTTACTTAAATATATATATGCCTTGTTTGTGTAAAACTTTTTTCTGGTTTATTTCTTCAAAATTTTGTTAGAAAAAAATTTGATCTCGAAGATTTTTAATCTCATTTAAAAAAAAAAATTGTTTTTTCATTAACTTAGCTGTTAATAGATCAATATTCAATTATATTTAATAAAGCTTCTTATTGAATTTAAACTATCTCATATTCCTAGTATAATCAGTTGTATTTCTATATATTTGTATTTTTGAGAATTTTTAAGTGTACTTTCAATGTTATCATCATACTTCATACATGGTAAACTGTTATATATTTTGTATGATATTAAAATAATGAATTTTTTTTATTGATATTAATGATGCCAGTTACTTTACATATCTTATCTAAATTAGTTATACATATAATTGTGATTGAGGTCTTATTGAATCTCTAGTTTAAAAGAATTTAATATTAAAACAAAAAAAAAAGTATGTTTCTGAAATTCCCTTATTCTATCTTTTTAAAGAATATTCTTATTAAAGGCCTAGATTGCTTTTACAAGATATTAATCACTGACAAAAATTTCTTTGTTATGTTTAAACATTTTTAAATTTGGAAATTCTGTTCTTATTAGTAATTCAAAGAGAAAATTTAAAAACTAAATTTAAATTAGAATTTATTATATCCTGAAATTTTTTTTTAAAAAAAGTACTATTTAAGTCCTTGCATTTCTATGCTTTATAATGAACAATTAAAATATTTCTATCCATTAAACAAATTACCTTCTTGTTTTTCATTTGTGATAAGATAGATCTTTAATTTTCATTGACTACGCCATGCCATTGTAAATATATTAAATGTTTCTGATATTGTGCCCTTCACTTTCATTCTATGAATATATATATAGAATATAGTCCTTCATAAGAAATTTAGCTAAATTAATAAATCTTTCAGATTAAAAAGATTTTCTGTTTCATGAGGGATGAGGATTTTATCAAGAAATTGTTGAATTTTTTATACAGATTTTCGATTCTTTACTTTAATTTTGTGAACTGCTTTAGAAAATAAATTTAACTACTTTTATTGAACTTTTGCATATCTATAGAAAAAATATTTTTATAATTTTATAGGTGTTGTATTTGCACTAACTTACTAGATATCCTTGTATTTTAAATTTGTTTTATGAAAAATAGGTAATAAAAATATAAGTAATGAAGAATTATAGAATAGCCAAAGATAAGTAAAAATATATTTTAACCACAGGATGTTATATTTGTTATAGATATTTTGTTATAAGGACAAATTATATTTAATTTTTCATTTTTGATCCAAGATAGCTTTTGATATGTCAAATGAAGTCTTTTAACACTTATTTGATTTGTTGTTAAAGCAGTAATTGTTTCTGCTAATATTTATATTTATGGATATAATTGAATTGCTTATTTAATTTTAACATTTATTCTCAGAATTTTTTTTAAATGTTCATAATATTTGCCATTTTCTTTGCCTTTTAACATCCCGAAATCTGTCATATATAATAATTTTTTCATAAATCATAGGATTATATCTGAAAATAAAGGGTGCTTAACTTATTAATAACTTAGTATTTTTTTATGAAGTAAACTTTCTAAAAAGTAAAGCAAATATATATATATATATATATATATATTTAATGACGTTATTACTTGGCAAGTTTGGAGGTAATCATATTTAAGCTAAAAACATTAGTGTTATACTTTTCTTTTCTGGGTTTAATCTTAATTTCTATCAATGAAGCTCGCCAAATATAACGATGCTACCAAATCATCACCAATTAAAATAATGATTTTTGTTGCAATGTTACGTAAAAGATATTAATTGGTAATATATGGTTTTGCTTAGTGTTCAACTAATGGGAAAAGTACTTATATTTTTAAGATGACTTGCTCTTTGGTTATTTATTATTTTGACTTTTGTGGATTTTAAATGTTATTGTAAAATTTACAGCTCATGCAGCTTGGATTGAAAAACAGAAGAACAGTGGAATGGATCCAAGAATGCTTCTTGGAGATTTATTACCAAAAGGAACTTTAATTCCTTCAAATGTTAATGAAAGTCTATTATGGAGATTTCTTGTCAACATGCTAGATAGCCCACCTAGACGCTCAAAGTTAACAGCTATAAATACTATAGATGATGTAGTTCATTTGTTGCGGACTTGCAAGAAAATAATTGTTCTTACTGGAGCAGGAGTATGTTGGGTTTTCCCCTTCCTCTTTTTATTATTAATATTTGAAGTAACTTTTAAGTTGTTTCTCATCTTATTTTATTATTTGCAGTTATAAAAACTGTTATTGATAATTTTGTATAAAGGAAATTAAATATTTTTATGCACTGAAATAAAATTTAATCTTGAATATATATGTGTATAAGAATTTATATATTTAAGTTTTATGTAATAAAAGTGGCATAATTTAAAATTCTGTTATATTTATTCATTTAATGATTTTTTTTTTTTTTTTTTTTTTTTTTTTTGCTGGGTTACAAGCAAACAAATTGCATTTCTATATTTTAATTATATTAAAAGATATTAATGCTTATAAATTTCTTTGTTTTTTTATAGATTAGTATATCTATAAGTTTTTAATTTTTGATTAAAACATCTTTAATGTTTAAGTACAATGTATTATAATCTTCAAATTTTTAATTGAACTGAATTAATGCATGTTTTTTACAGAATTATAATGCCATAAAAACATGTTTCAGTAATTTTAATGTTAAATATTAAGTAATGTTAGATCTTTTTACACCCAATATTTTATGTAACATTTTATTGTAATAATAATGTTAACAACATATTAATATTAAAGTTTCATGTATGGTTTTTAGAATTTTAAACCATTTTTATCTAGAAATGCTTATTTGGGAAACATTTTTAGTGTAGAAATGTATTGCTAACATAACCAAAATATGCACATAATAAAAATGTTTTTTTAGTTGTGAGAATAAATGTTTTATATGTAAGACTGATGTAATTTTAAACTTTTACCTAAGAAATCTGGACAGAATTGTAGTGTTAAATTATTAAAAAAATACTAAATTGATTAATTATTGGCAGAAAGTATATTTTGGAAAGTCTTATTTATTTTTAGAATATAAAATGATTTAGTTAAAAAAGTATAAATTTTTAATTTATTTCATTTTTCTAAAAGAAATTAATACATTTGAAGAAAGGATTTGTTTTAATATATAACAATGCTTATATAATATCAGCAAACGTTAATTTCAGTATATCTTTGACTCAAAATTTTTGATTTCCTTGTATGTATTTCCATTGCAAAATGTACTTCTGTAATATTTATAAAAACAAATATAAATTTTACTATTCTAATTTTAAACATAGGACTTATTTAAACAAATAGACATTAATTGAATATAATTATGGAGAAAGTTAAATTTGTCTATTATGATTTTCAATAATGTATTTAATACAAATTTAATTTCATATTGTGCTTTGACATAATTTCTATATAATATACATATATAAATATTAGCTGAGTTTACCATGTGGGTAATTTTATCTTTTAATATTGTTCCTAGTATAAGTTTAGAAATGTTTATTTCGAACTTCTTAATATTTTAATGATATTTATGTATTTATTTTCGTAAAATTCTTTATATTAACTGTTTTATATTAAAAATTTGTTGGCTTTGATTCTGTTATGTTTTGTGTAGTTTGTATATTAAGATAAGTATATTTTTTAGGTATCTGTATCTTGTGGTATTCCCGACTTCCGTTCTAGGGATGGTATTTACTCTCGTTTAAGTAAAGATTATCCTGAGCTTAGAGATCCTCAATCAATGTTTGATATTGAATATTTTAAAAGAGACCCTAGGCCATTTTTTAAATTTGCCAAGGTAATTTATTTATATAATAAAATTTTATTTATAATTAGAAAGAAAAAAAATTAAGACATCTAGTCTGAACTTTTTTAGCTTTTTTTTTTTGTTTCAAAGACTTCATTTTATTTATTTATTTTTTTTTTTGAAGATTGAAAATGAAAATACATGTGCGTACTTCATCTCTTTTAAAAATTATACTGTTTTTTTTTTTTAAATATGAACAGATTTTTTACAACTTTGTCCTGAAATCATTATCAAAAATAGGTAATTATTTAATTTTACATATTTGTATTTAATGATCTTTGTTCATTTCAAGCTTTGTTTTGGGTATGATAATTTCAGTTCCTGTTTATTATTGCAAAGGTGCTGATATATTGTTTTCCTTAATTAAGAATATGTGGTAAATAATATAATACTGCTGACCACATATATATATATATTTAAATCTCTTGTATGCAATTTTAAAGAATTTTTTTTTTGTTCTTATGCTTGCAAACTAAATTTTTGAAGTTCTGATTACTGATGGATCTCACTGAGGCTTAGTAATTTATTATTTGTAAAACTTGTATTATTTCTCATTTCTTTCTTTAAATTTAATTTAAAAATAAGAAATACTTTAAAACATTTGGTTTATTAATAAGTTTTAAATAAAGTAAATATTTTTAATTTTATTCAATGCATAAAATTATACAACTTAAATTATTTCCTTTTTTAATAGTTATATTGTTCATGATTATATAAATTGAAAAGGTTGTTATATGGAATGTGATTATTTTCAAT
This sequence comes from Caerostris darwini, assembly GCA_021605075.1. Taxonomy (NCBI): domain Eukaryota; kingdom Metazoa; phylum Arthropoda; class Arachnida; order Araneae; family Araneidae; genus Caerostris; species Caerostris darwini. The sequence continues at coordinate 340,289 of BPLQ01006506.1, read as the reverse complement.
TTTACCTATTTGTCAGATTTATTTTATGTATAATCTTTCATATATATATTTTTTAATTATGGATGAAATGTTCATTATTTGGATATCTAATATCAAATCATCGCAATTATAGGCTATTATGTACTATCTAGAAATTTTTTCCCCTTTTACAAGCCCTAAATTTTTTTTATTTGCAATGAACAGTTATAGTAAAAAAAGAACAACGTAAAAAAAACATACAACAACAACAAAATAATACAACAAAACATGCTGAAACAGAGTTCATTAATTTAACAATAATGCCAAGTTGCAGATCTTTTAGCCACTAAAAAGTATTACCACGGGGAGGTAGATCTTCTGTACGCCCTCCTAAAAATTGTTCTTTAAAAATTCTTTAAATTTTACATTCAATCTTCCACAAATAACTAAATTAATGGAAGTCAAAACCCTTACAAAAGTAATCAAAATGGGATGTGCAGCACATATGTCTATGTGCCAGGGGTTGCAAAAAACTATAATATTATAGATAATTAAAAATGCCTTACAGAAGGATAAGTTCTTAATTGTAATGCTGATTTTCATCTTTTTAACAAATGTGAAGATTACTATTTGTTAGCACAATGTTGTCTATTGTTTTCACTATTTATAAAGTAATTTTTTTATATAATTGTGTCACTAAAAACTTAAAATTAAAAAATATATACGTTATATTATACTCAAGGCATAAAATTATTTGTATGTTTGAAACCTGTGAACTCTTAATCAGTCAGTAATACAGACTTTTTTAGAGGGTTAGGAATAGAAAAATTACTCCTGAGGATTGTATATCACTGCAAACTTTAGGCATTAAATGGTAACTTAAAAAACTGAATAAATAAATACATTTTATTTAATAATCTTATTTATAAATCTGAAAAAAGGAAGTTTACAATTTTTGTAAATTTGAAAGTAAATGCAAATTCTTGATCATTTATCAACAGTAAACATCCTTTTTAAAACTTGTCTCAATTTTTGATTTTATATTTGATATGTTTTATACAACAATCTTTAAATAATGCAGAACAGTTATTTCATTTATTTAATAACTGTTATATATATATATGCTGAAATATGCTTGTTTTCCATGTATACTTAAATCACGGTGGGAAATTTGCATCAAAATTTATCCTTTGCTACATTATGCTACAAAAATAGCAATATTCACATTTCTGCTGCAACAATGAAATTTCCTTTTTTTTGATTTAGTAACCGTGAAAAATAGCCAAATTTGAATGAGCTAATCCTCAGCCTTAAAGATTGCCACTGAGATAAGAATCGTAAAATGGTTAAAAGTTGTACTTTTATGACGTTTTTGCTGGCGAATAGGATTAACAACATTGGTCATGCTTTTCTTGCTGCCTTCATCTTAGTGATGGGCTAGTCAAATCGTTATAATGATTTGAATGGTTTGAAAAAATTTTAAGATTCTTTCTATATCACTGCTGCATCTGTTGTTCTTCATATGAACAAATAAGATAAATAATTTGTTGGTGAATATATGTTGTTAAATGTTTCTACAACAGCTATTTCAAATAAATGTTTTAAATTTAAGTTAATTTAAAATTTTATTAATATTTTAAGTTTGTAAATTCTTTATCACCATGCATAATTTTTCCTTACATGTTTTTTTAATAGATCTTTTTTATTTATTTTGTTAAATATTTATAGTTTAAAATTTTATTTTTAATAAGAATTATAAATTAGCTGTAGTCTGTGCTTTGAAAATTTGAAGCAGCTTTATTTCCCATTTGTTACTCGAACTGAATTCTGCAAGTTCTTTTCTATAGAAACTCTGCCATTATGTTATATCCAGAAATAAGAATTGTTATATTTATTTAAAAGCATCTTTGATATTTATCCATTATTTAACTATACGTAATAGTCCATTTTCCCTGTGCATGATATATTGGGGGTTTTTTTTTTATTTTTTTTTTTTTTCCAAAAACTGAATACATGATTTTGGATTTAATTTTAAAACTAAAAACACTACACTCCTTGTACAAAAATAACGTAGTAAAGATATAAGCATTTTTTTTTTTCTTCCCCTAATAGTAACTCGTATATCATTTGATACTTTTTTAAATGAATCATTTATTTCTTACTATAATATATCTAAAATAATTCCTATTTCATTTAAATAACATTTAATTTAAAAATAGCTTGCCAAAACAAAATTAAGAAATTTAATATATTTTTTCGATTTCCAGTAAAAATATTCATAGTTAAGAATTCCAAATAATTCGAAGCTGCAAGAAGGATAAAGAAAAATTGTTAGCTTTTAAAAATACAAAATATATTAATAAATACACCTATTACATCTGCAGCAGCTCCTCCCATGTAAGCCCAAGCAGTGTGTTTGCTAATTTTTAACATGGCATAATGTGAAAAGTTATATATGAGGCATCACTTTTATGTACATAACATCAAATCTTGATTTCAACACTTGGGTACCTCTTAGTCTCTGTGATTTGAACAACATTGGTTGTGTAATTTATAATTAACCTTTTTTTCTCTTATAGAACTGCAGTTCAATATTAGATTTAGTGTTTTATGTCAATTTGCCTAGGTTCCATTGTATTTGTCTTGATGGGGCACTGCTATAATCCCACAAATTTTATTTAAATAGTTTGTGAACATATTATTCTTTCAATCATGCATTGAACTCATTTACCATAATAGAAAGAATGAGAGTTGTAAAAAGGAATGTTTTGTATGTTTAAAAGTTATTTTTAATTTTGTGTTATTTTTTTTACATTATAAAAAATTAAAATTTCCTTCAAATTAGCAATATATCTATATATGTAATATAAATGTCTTCTTTTGTTAAAAAGATTTTTATTATTTAAAGGAAATCTACCCTGGACAGTTTCAGCCATCACCTAGCCACCGATTTATAAGAGTTTTAGAAAAACAAGGAAAATTGCTTAGGAATTACTCACAAAACATTGACACTTTGGAGCATGCAGCTGGAATACAAAATGTTATTACTTGCCATGGTAATTTAGTCAACTGTTATATATATATATATATATATATAATTTTCTTTTATTTCTGTATAAATTTTCAAATTTAAAATATTATGCTTTCAATTATCTAATGAGATGCTTTTAATTACTAAATCTTATTTGCTTTTATTCTAATTAAAATAAAAACTGGAAATTTAATATTTAATAAAATCATAAAATTAAATTATACATAACATGGGTTTATATGGTAATTCATTAAGTCGGGTATTTAGAAAAAAATTTTACTGAATTTTATATAGATTTTATTTCTTAATATATGTATTAGAAACTTACATCATTCTTTTATTAGTTTTAACTAGATAATAAAAAATAAAAAAAAAATTACGATACAACTTACAAGTTTATAATATATTTTTAATGTTTTATTTATAAGGATCATTTGCAACTGCAACTTGCACTGGATGTCGATATCAAGTCGATTCATCTGTTATAAAAGAAGACATTTTTAATCAGGTAAAAAGTTTTTCTTCATAAAAATTTTCATTTTTTAAAAATTTTATTTATATTTAAATTGATGTTTTTTTTTTTATATAATTACAAAATATTTATTGAAAATCTAAAATTAAAGTAAGAATTATTTTTATTTTAGACGATTCCTTACTGTGTGCACTGTCCTACTGAAGAACCAAGAGGAATTATGAAACCCGATATAGTATTCTTTGGTGAAGGTCTATCTGATGAATTTCATGAATGTTTGAATGAAGATAAAGATGTATGTGATCTCCTAATTGTAATAGGTTCATCTCTTAAAGTACGACCAGTTGCTTGTATTCCTAGTAAGTTTTTTTTTAATTAATTGCTTTAATGTATTACAATGTGTGCATCATGCATATCTTTTAGTAACATTAGACAGGTTATGAAAAGATTTTTAATAGCTATTTTTATGGATATTCATAAAATAAATTGTCTATCAGTTCCTGATACTGAAGAATCGAAATTCAAATTCCTGCTTCCATCAAGGCTATTGGTTCTTCAGACTTGGTTAGGAATATCTTAAGGCCTTATAACTTAGATGATGTGGATGTTTATTTAAGGAAGCTGAAACTTGTATTTAATTGATTCCCATCTATGTTCCACTGAACAAAATCACCTTTTTGCAAAAAATAGGGTTTATTTTTTTCAGTGTACTTGTACATATATATGTTTATAATATATATTTATATATGTCTAAATATGTATTTCTGTAATGATGCATTGATTTGGGTAAAAATGTATGTTTAAATATGCATGAGGATATGAATGTGTTAATCTATTTTTTCAGAAACCATAATTTGCTTACCATTATAATTACATTTGTGTGTGCACAGTCAGCTATAAGGGTATACTAATTGTATTAATAATTCATGTATGTATGTATGATGGAATGCACACATGTATGTCAGCATCTATCTGTGTGTGAATATATGGGAATGAATATTTATACCTGTAGCTTGCCTGCTCATGTGTATATATGCATGTCAGCGTGCAAACATGTGCATATACTACTATGTTCAAAAAGTAAGACAAATTTTCAATTCAAAATTTTGAGGACTTATGGAATTTCAATTTTTTTCTTCTTTTTTAGCTTGCTAGCACTGGTCTTGGTATCTGTGTGAAATTTCATGTCAAAATATTTATTAGTGTTTTAGTTACTCTTGGCTTTGTGAGATGCTAAAATTGATTCCGGCGATTTTTGAAATGTCTGAATTAATTGAGCAAAGAACTTACATTAAATTTTGTTTACAGAAACGTATAGAATAATGTAGAAGGCATTTAGTGAGCAAACTATATTGGAAAGAAATGTTTACAAGTGGTATAAACAGTTCAGAGAATCAGAGAACACGTTGAAGTCAGAGTCCTGTGGTCAACCTCAACTGACGAAGGCCACGTCCAAAAAATTAGATATCTTGCTGATGAATTAAAGGTCACCATCGAGTCTGATCCATCTTAAGAGTGTCTTTAAATTATTCAAGTTTGATGCTTGTAAATAAACAATACTAACTCCTTTAGCTCAAATCAGCAAACAAAAAGAAAAAAGTTGGATAAGTGTGTTCCACATGACCTGAATGAAAAACTGAAATAAAAGCAATCAGAATCTTGCTTTTTATGTTGATGGAAAAGGAGCTGATGGTGAGTGTTTAGTCTAATGCAGGTGTAATCCATTATGATTTCGTGAAGCCTGGCTCATTGATCACAGCAGAAATATATTGCAACCAACTGGACTAAATGATGCAAAGGTTTAAGGGAAAACAGCCTAGATTGATCAACAGATTGAATCTTATTGTATTGGATGATAACGCTACACAACACAAATGACTGTGGTTAAACTACAGGAATTGGAGTTAGAACTTCAACATTCTTCATACTCACCAGACCTAGACCTTACTGATTATCACTTTTTCCCACAATTTGGGCAAATTTTTTATAGGAAAACAATTTAATTCTGACAATGCTATAAAACTGGTCTTCCAGAAATTCATTGACTCTCATCCACAGTGGTTCTATATCACAACCTGCTACTTAAATTGCAAAAGTGTATAGACAATATGGGTGCATACTTTGATAAATAAAATAATTGCTTATATTTGTAAATCACCAACCTACTTCACTTTTTTTCGTACAAATTTCATCCTTGACAGCCCAATATATTACAAGTGTTTATATGCTCATATGTATGATTATTTCTAATTCCATATAGGTTTGTGTGTGTATACATGTATGAGTGAGGATATATATACTGATTTTACGCATTATGTATTGCCTTTGCATGCAAGTATTTTTGTTTGTGTATGTGTTTATAAATGTGCATAAATATTGTGGCTTAGCATGCTCAAGACGTGTGTTATGCATGTGTATAAATATATATCCATTTGGATATATAATATCTGTGTGTATTTGCATACATGCATGCATACATAAATTTTGGATTGTCAAAATTTACAAAATGTGTTTTTTAAACTAATTGTTTTACTAATAATTCTTGTTTGTTTAATGCATTGCATTCAATTAGTTTGTTGAAATTACCTTATAATGATAAGGCCATAACTGGTCTCTACAATAAATATAATTCAACTTTTCATGTTAGTGTCACAAATTGGGAATTGATCATATATTCCTTTCAATGCATAAGAAAAAGGATTCAATTCAGGATTATAAACATGTTAACGATGACTAATGAAATACGAATTGAATTGTTGCGAGCAAGCTGTAAAAAAAATTCTTTATTTATTGAATTTTTTAAAAAAAGACTTACGCTTTCTGAAGGTAAAGAAGTTACTTTTTTTTCCCTCTTGTGAAAACATATTTTTGAAATCATTTTGTATTTACTTTAATATTTTAGAATTATGAAACAATTTATTTTTAATATATTAAATTACATTAAAAGTAATTTTTTCGTTATTTAATTTAAATATTTATGCATTAAACTATTGAAACTAAATTATTGAAATTTCTCCAAACTGTGATGTTAAACCCTTATTTTATAAACCTAAAGAATAAAACTTTATTCAGTTTTTGTTTTATATTTTTGAAGATTAAATATTTTAATATATTTGGAAGATTTCATTTTGCTGCTGTGAAAAGATTTTATATTCTTAATTTTAAATGGGAGAAAAAAGTAGATATATTCTGTATAACTTGAAGTATAGTTAAGTTATATAATTAATGCCTTTGAGTTTATTTTGTTAAGTTTTTTTTTTAAATATGTGTGTGCTACAGCTTTTATTTTTCTATACTATGTTGAAATTAAATTAATAATTCCTACTTTATTTTTTAGCTTCCATACCTAACCATGTTCCACAAATTTTAATAAACAGAGAACCTTTAAAACATCTGACATTTGACATAGAACTCTTAGGTAACTGTGACGTTATTATTGGAGAACTTTGTCAAAGGTACAATTTCTAATTTGAAATTCTTTATATAGTATTAGCTATTATTCACTAATGATTTTGGTAGTGTCATATAGTAAGTTTGTAATGCCTCTACTTGTAATAATCTGTGATCATTTTATAATTTCCATGTAAAATTTTTTACTTATTCATTCCTTCATTTAAAAACTTCCTAAAATATGAATTTTATGGCATTGAAATATGATTCTTGGGTGTGAATATATCTAATTATTTAATTGTTCTTGTTAGTTGAAATGCATATTACTTGAATATTGATTATTTGTTTTTCAAAAATAATACATAATTAAAAGGAATAAATAAAGGATTAAAATAAATGAAAAACAAAGGAAACATGAAAAACAAAGGAACATGAAAAAACAAAGGATTAAAAAATAATTTTATTTAAAGTAGTCTTTTGGAAATCTTAAATTATTTAATTGAATGAAGAGATGCATTAATAGTTCACAAACCAAGCTGGTTTTTCTGAATGAATGACATTTTATAAAAATATATCTTACATTAATAAAAATGTTTCATATCGTGTGAGGAAAAAATAGTTACTTTGTTATTTATTTGAAGCAATCATTTGGTAAAATCTATAATTTTGCTTATCAATAACAATTCATCAAGAATATTAGCATATGTATTACATATATAAATAATATTCCTTTATTTTATTTTGTGAATGAATTAATAAACTTACTAGAATATAATACTTTGAGATATAATTGAGAGTCAAAATATTATACTTGTAAACTAATGCATAAATGTTTGTTATGAAATATTATGAATTTATTTTATGAACAAATTTTAAAGTATGTTTCTGAAAGTTAAACAATTATTACTTATGTGCATCTAACATTTATGCTTAAAAAAATTCATTTAAGAATTTATAAGATCAGCTTAGTTAAAGTCTGAGTTAGGGAAAATCTGTCATTAAAGAGAATTCTAAAGTGATCAGTCACTTAAAGTAATTAGTTACCTATGATTCAAATTTAAAATATACCCGTAAGTTTTCGCTTAATTATTTTGGGTATGATTTTAAACATATCGTATAGAAATGGGTGTGGGTGTAAATTTTTCACCTCTTTTCTTTTAAATCAAATGAGCTGGTGTTTTTATGTAATTATGCAGTAATTTATTGCTGTAAAGTAACTTGTATTGCATTATGTATACTTTGAAGCAGTGTTTCACAATTTTTTTCTCCATGTCTTTCTTCAGCCATTCTAAAATTCTTATGTATTTACATAATTTTTAGTATTAAAAAGTAGAATTGTTCATTGAAGAAACTTAAATGATGGGTTTTAGGACAAAATCACTAAGATTAAGATGTTTTAAGTCACAATAAATAAATTTGCAAAACATATAAATATTAAACAACTTTAATGAAAGTTATTTTTTTTAATTATTATTTAAATTTGTGATATCCTTATGCTTTGTGCAGAGAGATTTTGTTAGATTCAGTCTTAATTCCCTCTTTTGTTTTATAACCCCTCCCTCTCTAATTTTTGAGAAATCATTTGACACTAAACCCTCATTCAGTTAAATTTGAAGATGGAAACCATAACAATTTGTTTACTCATTTGGTTGATTTTGGATTTGTTTTCTTACAAAACTATGTCATCACATCTTTTATATTAAGGTTTTAACTGGCTTGTCATTTATTTTGCATTTATGCAAGTTCTTCTCGATACTACATATTTGTAATATCAGACAAATCCTGTGAAGAAGAGGTTTTCAGACATTGACCAAAAGCCACTCTGATTTTTACCCATTAAACTGCATTTTGAGGTTCTATATATAAAAAAAAAAAAATCACTATTTATACTGAAAATAAAATGCATTTTGAATGTTAATATTCCCATTTACATCTTTATGATAAAAATTTAGATTGAAATTTAAGCAAATTTGAATTTTTCATTAATTGGTGGTGTGTCAATATTGTATGACTTATACTAGCTGTAATTAAATCAGTTCTAAAATTTGTAGCTTATAAATTTTTTTCATACTGCCTATGTAAAAAAAAAAATATATATATATATATATTTTTTAAAATTATTAACATAATATTAAACATAAACAAATTATTAAATATTAAACAAATTTATTCATAAATGTAAATATAAATAATTTGATAATGGGCATTAGTAAACTTGTTTTACTACTGCAAACAATTGCCAATGACGAAACACTGCTTATTTAACACAGTTTTGAATTATTAGTACAGCTTTCTATGTGTTGGATGTTTTTTCCCTTCCCCTTTGTTATTTAAACATTAATTGTTGTTTATTTAAAAAAATTAATAATTTTGAAATGCTGAATTCATGAAACATGTCCAAGCCGGCTTCTATGGATTGGAATCTTAGTGTTTGCTGGTCTTGGTGTGGAATAATTTAAGCTTCAAAACAGGACTATTAAAACATTTAGGCTATTTAATAACTTTCTCTCTGAATTATTTTAGCCCATACCATTTTTTTAATTAAAAAAAAAACAAGTTGTAAAGATTTTCAATGATTGTTAATATTATGGTGAATTTTCTAAAACTTATACAAATATGTATATCAAGTACTATTTTTTTTTATCGAGATATATTTAAGAACTAAGCTTCTCTTTACAAGAGTTATTTTATTTCTGGATTTCTTAGATTTTGTTATTACATTGTAATAATTAAAAGTTAAAATTATCAATTATATTGAAATTATATATGCATTTCTTAAACAATTATATTAAAGCATTGATAATGATTTTTTTTTTCTTTCAGGCTTAAAACAGAATGGGCTGTAGATGAAAATATACCCTTAACATCGCTCACAGAAGTAAATGTTATTCCTCCAAAACAAAACTTTCATCCACTTTCCGATTTAGTTGCTTTGGATTCAACAGATTTGGTTGAAATCAATAATAACTATCAGTTCGCTCAAGGTCAAACATCTAATTTCACTCAGAGTGAAGAAAGCAATAGTTGTGATTACAATGGCTTATCAGCAATAAAATTAGATGACAGTGAGGATGGTTCAAATCAGGAACAAGTTGTTGATTCAAGTAATAATCAAACAGATTTAAAACTAGATGAAATTTACAGTTCTACTTCTTGGACTGACTCCTTTTCACGAAAATTGCCTGGTAAGCAAGTTTCTTAACTTACCTTTTCTTTGTGTAATTATATATATATATATATATACACATACATATATATATAGCATGCATATTTTCAGACCTCATACATGTCCTAAAATTTTAATATCCTGATCCAAACAAAATATTTTGGATCGCATCCCACGCTGAGACAAGCATGAACAAACTAATCATAGTAGTGCCTTTCCACCTATTAAATGAAAGAATTTCATGCAAGTGGTTAACATTTCTTCTAATTAGTTTGAAGGAATGATGCAGTAGGAGCAACTGGGGTTAATCAATGTATAGATTGTGCTGTAGAATAACCATATAATCTAAGAAAGTATGTTATTGTTTGGGTTACATTTTCTGAAAGGGAGCAGATGCTGTTTTGCTTGGAAGAGCAGAAATGAGAGAAATAAAACCTGTTGTTCTATGTGAGCTTGCATATTTTTGACTTTGCTGTAACATTGAATCAGCTTCTACGGAAATTCCTATCATTTCTTACTACTCCTTCCTTCTTTCTGGATCATTTTTATGTTTTAGCATTGTACTACCCTTAGATATCGCCTAGTTAAGCAATATTATACAGTTCTATTGCATTATGGAACTTGTGTTTCTCCTTGATTTTTTGTGTGTGTGTGTGTGTTCAAAACACCAAGACATGAAATTTTCTTAACGGTGACTTTAAAATAAAATTGATAACCAACCAATCAGTAAATGGTATAAAGCTGGCCAAGAGAATTCTTACTGTATTTCCGATTGTGCAACTAATAAGTGTAGCATATATGGCATATGTTCAAGTGATGTCTCTTGCAAAGAGCAAATGTCTGTCAAATGTGCATCATGTGGCAAGTGTGATGATTCAAGTAATCCTGGTTTATTTAAATTGTCAAAAATTCAACAAATATACAATGTACAGTGGAGATGCCAATACTACATGATTAAATTTGGCTTAGTGCCTTACTTTCATAATAAAATATTTAAAGACTATTTTTCTAGCAAATCATTATATCTTATATTTGATGAAATTTGATCTAGGACAAAAAACCAGATGGATGATATTGGAGAATAAAAAAAAAAAAAAAATGTAAGTCGACACTTTCACATTTTTATGAAAATGTGAAAAAGTGTTGACTTCCAACTTTTTTTTTTTCTTAGCCATAGAACTACTGATATCATTTTAGAGAAGCACCTTAATTTTATCTCTAATAATAATTTAATGTTTATATCATCATCGCCAGGGCTCCATGGATGGACTTAATGTCAATTTATTCTTTCAAATGAAGTTGCATTTGTACTTAGCTTCTGAAGACCAAGGTAACCTTGTAGACAGTGATTTGCAGCTTACATACAGTTCAAATGCTTTTAAGGAAGTACTAATGAACTGTGAACTAGAAATTTTTGTCCTTCTTATCTTTCATTAGTTTGAATGTTTACCTACAAGAAAGAAATATCATGAATTCCAAAAATTGCATTCTCTAGAAGATGTTAGCAATCATTTATTTATGTGATGTATTGAGAATATATGGCTAACTGAGTCTAGCATATGGAGGATTATTTGAACATGTCTTAATGAAATATTTTTAAAAATTTTTAACAAAATCAAACTTTAATGTCCTGTAATAGATAGAACAGTATTTGTGGCTTTTTAAAAAAATCAAATAACAACAACAAAATTGAAGTATAATAGATTATGACCAATATTTTCTCAACCTATCTGGCCATCTTTCAAAATGAGGCTCCTCTTGCTCATATACTTTATGATATACAAAAAGAACTCTTTCAGAAACTCTGTTTAAATTTTTAAACTAGAAGTTATTTATCAAATGGAGGGACAGTCTCTCTCAAACATTAAGTTTGTAAAGATGCAGACAATTGGATATCTCTCAAAAGTTTTAAATTTGGTTTCGTAGTTTCAAAGGTTCTTGAGTATCCTTGCAATAAAGACTTTCTGCATGATATTCACAGCTGCTACAATAAAATAACAGAATGTCCTATAGTAAAAATTATCATTTTACAGCCCATTACTAAGAGATATAAGATTTATATCTAAATTTTAAAAAGGCAAACTAAAGATGTAATCTGTCGCACAGGAGAGCAAATGACTCAGGTCATCAAAAATGACATGCTGGGATAGTTTTAAGTCTGAGTATGTAATGTTTTTGTTTGAAGATTTCTCTGAAGTAATAAGATTATTAGAAAAATCTTGATATATGTGAATATTGATCAGCTGTTGCTAATAAGTAATATAATCTTGGTGTAATGAAATAACCAAATTGGTTAAGTCATACTTAAGTTATCTTGCAGCAATTGGATTCCTGAAAGAGTTCTGAATCAATAACTACATAGTTACTGATGAAAGAAGTATTCTCTCTGATATTGGCACTTTTAAGACTACTTACAAATATTAACAAAAATTTGTGATTTTGACAGTTATGCAAGAAATGTTAAATTATGTGGAAAAAACCTGTGCAGAATATTCATCATGCCAACATAAATGGTAAAAAAAAAAAAGAAATGCTGCTGGAAGAGGTGTCAAAAGATACCTTCTGGGAGATGAAACAAAATTTTGGTTGAGAAGCTATCAACCCTATCTTCTAATGAGGAGGGACTTCTGAAAGAACAAGAAGCCTTCCATCTGTTGCCAAATGAAGAAAAATTGAAGACATTATGTAGAAGAATGACTTAAGTATTGTAAAAATTGCACTGAGGATGTCAAACACAGCAAACAATATCATTAAGTCTACATATCAAGAGCTTATAACTGTTAGAAAAGATATGCGAGATGTGCATAAAAATGATTAACATTTAATTGGTTTTCTTTGGTACTCTTCAGTTATCTGTACCACAGAAAATTTGTTAATCAATATTGCTTATGTTATTCTACTGGGTTTTCTTTAACATTAGTTTGAATGTCAGTAAATATATGTTAAATATATTAATTTTAGGAGGTTGATCTTCCCAGTAGTAAAACAACATTTGTCGGTCGTACAACATTTGGTGTTGAATATTTTTTATCTTTAGTGTATGCATTAAGTATCTAGCAAAATTTTTAAACTGTGACTTCATTGTTATGTAGAAATATATTTTGTCCATTGGTTATTTTGTTGGTTGGATGCAAATCAACTTATTAGTATTCTGATGCATACATACCACCTACTCCTTCTGATAAATGGTGCATATCAACTAATCTCCATGGTAAATAGTACCAAAAAAATTGTTAAGTCTAATTTTCCAAATCATGAGGGGTGTAGTCTTAGTGATAGGGGTACAAAAAAGCGTGTATATAGGCATAACCTGGATTTATTTATAGTCATTATAAAAGAAATGTCAAACTTGAATATTTTTTATTAAAAAACTTCAAAAATATGAATTGAACAATTCTTGATCTATGGAGGCCACTGCATACTCCGGGCTACTCTTGGAATGAATGCTGCAATCAACTCATTTCTAGATAATGTTAGGGAAAAGAGAAGTTTCATTTTGTGATAAAAAGAAAACTCATTTTAAATTCAGAGAGCTATCTCATATATATGAATGGCAATATTTATATCGGTTTTTTATTTTATTTAACTTTTATGACGGCCGAGGCCCAGGAGTTAGGCCAAATTGAAAAGTGGCCCTAGAAACATGGCCAGCGCTTGGTTAGGAGACGAAAAGAATTTCAAGCTTTGCACTAGTTGTTTTAATTGCAACATTATAATAAGTTGCATATTATTTAATATATTATAATAAGTTGCATGCATCTTGAGATATTTAATTGATGGAGATATCAAAAAAATGAATTTTTAATTATGAAACACAAGAGTGAACTTGCTGATAATTAGATTGATTAAAGAATCTAAATACTTGATAAAATCAATAAAGTGTGTTTTTTTTAACATTTAAGAAAAATTTTAAATTGGGCGCAATTAAGGAGGTTATTGTTTAAATAAATTAAAATTGTATTTCGGTTGCAATTGAAAGTAAGATGAAATTTAAATTTCTAATGTAGAACTGAAAATTAATTTGATATAATTTCAAGAGTTGAAATCATTACCAAAATAAAGTAACTAATAATCAAATTGCTCTCAATATTCACTTGAGTATCAGTAAGTATTAATATTTTGTATAAAAAGTATCAAGTTTTTAATTTGTTATTCCTGATTTTTTATAAGAACTTAAATTTTTTTCATTTTTTCAAACAATTCCATTTGTTCTGAAGCCAACTTTCAAATAAGCTGGATTTTTTTTTATTCATAATATTTCAACAGTTTGATGTTTAAATTTTATTTTCTTATTCTAGATCAGAGTTACTTGTATTGTCCTCCAAGTCGATATGTTTTCCAAGGAGCTGAAATATACAGAGATGAGGATGATGACTGTTGCAGCACACCAACAGATTATTCTTCTGATAGCGATTCGCCACAAAGACCTGCTTCTGATGATGGAGATACCAATACCCGTTTATCATTAGAGAACAATTATGTCCCTTCTCAGCCTGAAAGTAGTGACCAGCAATGTCCTGTCAGTAATGAAAGTGGCATTGACACTAAATTTTCAGATGAAAGTTCAAATACATAAAATTTTTATTCTTCACCCACTGCTGTTTTATTGTAATATTTTCTCTGTTCAGTGTAGCCCCAAAAAAAAATTGTAAATGCCCTACCATTTTGGTCTTGTTTTTTAAATGTTGGATGTGCAAATAGATTTTAAACATCTTTTGAAGAGACAAACAACATATGAGATCTGTCCATGTAGTTTTAATCATTCTTGTTTTTCTATGTAAAGTAATAAGGCCTTCAAATTATATCGATTGTCTTGCTTGGGTAAAACTGATGCATTTTCCTTAAGCATGGACAGTTTCCAAACTTTCCATGATAAACTGGAATGCTTGGAAACGATAATTAAACTTTGCTTGGGAAAATGTAGGACAATCATATTTTGACTTTTATGCTGAAGAAGCAAGTTTTGCCTTGTAAATATGTCATTTGTTTTCTTAACTCAAGCGTGCAATTGTGAAATTATTTTTTACTATATTTTTTTATAATTTAGTTCATTCTTATACATTTCATAAATATCATTCTCCCTCGTGTTTACTTTTATTTTATTCTGAAATTTGTTTAAATGTAAATTGCATCTTTTGGTTTAAATTCTGGCTTAGTTTTTTAGAGAATCCCAATAAATATAATTTGATTGTAATATTGCCAATTATATATTTAACAAGTTTATTAAAATACTCATTTGAAGGTTATTAATGTATATAGTATGTATATTTATATAAAAAAGAATTAGCACAGAATTTTACATGTAAAATGTGCACTTAATAAATAGTTACTATGTATATGTGCAATTGTTTCATGTAATTATTTTTTTCTCTCAAGTTTCATCTTTAATTCATTTTAACTGTAGTGGTAACTAATATTTTGAAGCATATTTTTTAATGTGCCAAATGTGTTGATGTGTTTAGAACTAAGAATTTTTTTTCCCTTCATTTATATTAAAAGAAAGAAAAAACATTAATTTTAGTTGAATCAAACCAAAATCAATTTAAAGCTTTTTATTACTTTGATTACATTTCATATAATTATAATAAGGACTATTTTATTAACTGATTCAAATCCAAGTAAATGTGATTTGAAATTGATTTTTTGGGACCAAATATAAATAACTTGGGTAGAATTTTGTAGGTTATATTTTAAATTCTTTATAGTTATTTGATTAATTGGGTAAATAAATTATTTAGATAGAAAGAGTGTATGATATTAATTTTGAGGTAATTTTCAAAATTTATTTTCAATAATTATTCAATCTTAATTTTAAGATTTTTTGTTATGTTTACTATAGTGTGTTATTGGATGTCAGTGTTTAATTAGAAATTCTGTGCAATGTCTTCTAATAATTTATGGTTCATGTCTACCATTTTTGTGATATTAATATAGTATGCCATTATATTTTGCTTGTTTCAGCTTCCTGTTCGTTTCAAGCTTTTGTGATGTTACATTGTATGTATAAATTCATTACGTACATTAAATTAGTTTAGAAAACTTAATTTATTTTTAATTGTATTTTTTGCTTAATGAATTTCAATGACATGTATAGAAGTCTTTTGATTTCCTTATGGTGCTTGTTGTGGTTTTTAGGTATAATGTTAATTTTTCTTGTAATATAAAATATCTAAATTCTATATAATACAACAAATGTTTCTTGATTAAAAAATTTTATGGTAAAATGTCCTGAATGTAAAAAACTTAATGCATTAGTATGATATTCAATTAAAAAATGAATCTTAGCAAACATGTCCCCCTCCCCCATTACACATCTTTTTATTTTAAAGTTCTTAAAAATCCCATTGTTATGGTGTAGTTTATAGTATGTTCTTATATGTTGTTATTGTTTCTTTTTTTTTGTAAATGTAAATGTTATATTTATCCTTGTATTTTATTAGTTATCATTTTAATACATTTATAAATTTATAAGAGTAAGAATTTCAGCAGTGGTTATTGTAGATCAGAAAAAAAAAATGTTTTTTAATATTTCGCTGTCTAAACGTTTAAATAATTTAATGAATTCTTTATTTTCGTACGTACAAGACTAGTGCAAGTGATACAATTATATTATATTATATTCTCTATTGGAAATTTTTTTCTTGATTAATTTAAACTTTTTGATAATTTGTATTTTTTTTATTAAATACAAATTATCTGCAAAATTGCTTAATTGCAAGATGATTTATTCTCATGCATTAAGTTTTGTTAAGATGCTGTAAGCTGTATATTGCCGTGTAGTATTGCATTGCTCGTAAAGGAAAATATACTTTTGATTCTAATGGCTAATTGATCTAATATAGAGCATTTGAGTTCTGTGTGATTATTTGGATGGCTTATTTGAAGCAAAGCAGTCTGTAAATGCTTACTGCTCTCTAATATAGGGAGAACTTTTAAAATTAATGTATCACTATATAAGGCTTCTCTAGGTACATCTTTTCTTACTTGCTTTTATTACATGGCGTATAGTTTTGATATATTGACACTAAACAAAAGTATAAAAGATGGATTTTGGAAGCACTAGTATACATATGTCCTCTGAAAATAACTAATATCAAGTTCTTAATATAAAAATTTAGGTTTTTATTAATATTGCAAATTTCAAGTTTTGCTCCCAGTAGGGATTATAGTATATTTCTGAATATAAGCTGATCTGTGTATAATCCAAGACAGTATTTTTCTTGAAAAAAATTGCCTAAAATTCAGAATTCTTATATATGCCAGAAAAAGTATTGTGTATGATGTAGACAAAAATTCTAGTATGAAAAACATTCAAAGTGATGATGACATGTCAAGGCATTACAATGAATAGATATGAACTATTCATAAAGACCAAAGGATTTATACAACTTTATCCCGCTATAAAGATTGTATTCATATTATTTGTCTTTTTTTTTTTTTTTTTGTGGCATTACTAAAAAAATAAAATATTTTTCATAAACTGAAGAAATAAGTATGATTTGTTTGCTTCCAACTAATGGGAAAAGTATCTACCTTTTTTCTAAGATTAGTGGGTTCATATGCAATCCAAATACCATGGTTTAATTTAGAGAAGGTTAAAATTTTCAGCTTATACTCAGAAGTATACAGTACTTCTTAATATTGGATTGATAACTTCTGTATATAACATTCTATATTTCTGAGCCTATTTCAGAAATCATTTAGGTTCCCATATGATTTGGAATACCCCGGAAATTTAAGAATGGATTGATTTTGTTATATATATGAAACGCTTTGGATGGCACAGTATTCAAAAGCCTTCAAAAAAAAAAAAAAAAAAAAAAAAATTTTTTTTTTTTTTCTTTTATTCTAAGTGTCTAAAATGTTTGCAAGTTGTATTGTAATCAGTTACAAGTAATCATTGTATTCGTACAATAAAATATTGAATATTGTATTATCCATATGTTTTCAGAAAAATGAATTTAACTGTATTTTGTATGAAAATTGAATTCACAAGAATCTCATTTAATAGTGTGATTAGATGGTTAAAATTAAAAAAAAAAAAAAATTTTAATTTCAAAAAATATGAAGTTACATGAAATAAATTAAAGTAATAGTGTCACTATTTTATAAACTTCAACTGTAATTATGTATAAATCATTTGCAAAAATTAACTCACTTAATTTGTTTTTTATCCATGTCAAATTTTAATGTTTAAATATTTAACTGGAATACATATTAGTGTTCAAAGTAAAGTCATTTGTACTCTTTTCTTATAGCTCTGATATGTGTTATTTGAGGTAAATCTAAATTGAATTTAAAAAAAAATTTGATTAGTTAAAATTGTGTCATCACCTCCAATTTATGTTCTGTATTTTATTATTTTTTTTCTTCTCCCATAATTATGGCCTATTAGAAAGTAAATTTTCAATTTAAAACAAATCAAGAGAAATACTAATTACTGACAAATAAGTGATACAATTTAGGTGTAGTTAAGTAGGTTTCCTGTGATGCATCTTGGATAGTATTTGAATGTATTGCTCATATTCTCTTCTAGTAGTAAATGATAGGCCATGCATTCAGAAGCAATAGCAGAATTGTTTGATAACAAATTGCTTTAAGTTCAGTGTTGAATTGACAAAAAAAAAAGTAACTTTTCACTTGTTAAGTCTTTTATGTTGGTATCAAGCTCAAAGTATAATATCAGTACCTGGTCAGCTAACAAGTTAGGTTTGCCTCAAATATATTAATTTAAGAGAATAATGAGATATGAATTATTGTCTTACTAATAAGTTCTGTATTATTATGGTTTTTAAATTTGTTGCAGATCATTACAATATCAGGAAATATTTTTTTCTGTAAAATATCGCTGTATTCGTAAATGAATATGCTAGGAAAAATTCACTATTTTAAATATGTCTGATTTTATGCTTTATATTTACCATAAGTAAAATTATTTAACTGTATCATAAGTTAGTCCTATTTTGTATTTTTCACGAAACAGTATAATATTGTTTTGAGGTTGAGGTTTTGAAAATGAGGTTTTTTAATTTGAATTTTAAGCTTTCAATTGTTTAAAAAGATTTATGACACTAATTAATCTAATGAATTTTCCATAGACTTCAGTGCGTACATTGGGAATGCAGTAAATATAAAATTTGTTTCTGGAATTCTGTTAGACATAAACTCTTTTGAACAACCAAATTAAGTTAATTATAAAAAAATTAGGTATAACGATGTTTTATTTTTTAATTACATTTCACATTAATTTTTTAACTGGTGAAAAGTATGTTGACACAAAAGTATGATTTCGTGAAGGGAAAATAAATTCATTAAAACTTTTTTAAACATTACATTTAAAAAACAGTAGAATTAAATTATATAAACTTTTAATTAAATTATAATTTAACAAATAAATTAATTTAAAAACACTATTTTATTCTGCTGAATTTTATGTGCACATAAATTTTGTAGCTTTGTATAGTTTGTATCATATGTGTTTATTTGCAACATTCTTTGTGTTATTTATTGAATAATTAATTGTTGTAGTTATATTTTCATTCAAGATTTTGCTTTGTGTTAATAAATAAGAGTTTCCTATTTTTGTGTCAGTTTTAAATATCCCAATGTTATGCATTTTCTCCATTGTTTAATAATAAACATATAAATAAATGTACTTACATTTTTTGTCTTTTGTTAGCTTTTTTTCCCCAAATCATATAAACTAAAGATGCACACTTTTTAATGTTTTTTCTTTTGCCAAGTGTTATTTTTACTAATTAAAGATTTCTCCAAATATATATTTTTAAGATTTACATAAGATGCTTTTGCATTTCGAATACTTAAATGCCGAATGAGAATATAAAAGTCTGCCATGGCTCTCGAATATTTTTGTGGCTTTCTATTTAATTGCATCCATTTATTTATAATTCTTGCTGCTTATTAAATCCTTGAATGTTTTATATTTTATTACTTATTGATCTTATGGCTCGGAATATGCCGAATAAATCTGAATTTTCAATAAATAAATAAGAAAAAGATCCTCTACAAAATTCTCTTTATCGATTGCTTTCCGCAAATTAAAAGAGGAAAACTCTCATGCTGAGCTATTAGTATTGTATTAAATTTAACTTTGTCAATAGTATAATAAGAATGCTGAATGAATATTTAAATAGTGTGTTAACAATGCTTGGAAAAAGATAGGCATTTAAAAAGAAAAAGCAGTTGAAAAAGAAACTAGATTGAACAGGAATGATGACCACTGGGCTTCAAGAAGATAAGCTCACGTTTTTGATAAACTAAATGAGATACAAACAGCTATCAACAGGGCCTATTAACCCACTTTGGGGCCTAGACATTTTCATCTTGCTGAGTCCCGTCCCACAAGAAATAGAATACACAAATTATCAAACAATAAAACTAAATGTGAAAAACTAAAATCTGAAATTTTTATTAATAAAAAAATATTTAATGTACAACAATAAATTTTAGTTTTACTAGAAAGTTGGAGCAATGTTTATAAATTTAAAAAAGAATTTGTTAGGCATTTAATGAAATTTCATTAAATGCCTAACAAAAATTGTTATACAATAACAATATTGCTTTAAAATATTAATTGTTTAACATAATTAAAATTCGAGAACATATACTCTATTGAAAATTGAAACCAATTTGAAATGAAAAAAACTTAAAATAAAATGTTTTGTATTAAAATCAAACTTTCCATAATCATATTCTTTGAATATTTAATATTAGCATTGCAAGAACATCGACTATAGAAAATACAGCACGTTTTCGTGTTTGATACATATTTTTTACAAAAAAAAAATTTTTTTTCCTTCCCCATGAAATTAAATTAAAAGCGCCAGTTGTCAGGTTACCTATTGGGAATATCTCGGATTTTCTCCCATACTACATATGGGACAATTGCCACTAAAAATTTCCCTGGAAGCCTACATTCTACCTTATCTCGGGTTGATATATAAAAATAACCAGAGGCCCATCCATGTACTATGTGATGTAAAGGGATACGTTTATAGCAAACTATTATTACTTCTACCTTCACAGGAAATTACTAGTATTTTCTTGACTACTGCAGCAATAAAAATTCCATTGTAAAATACTTTGATGTGGCAATAGTATGCATAAACGGAGTGTTTGATAAAGAATATATGTGGAAGAAAAAAAGGATATTTACCTAATAACGTAAGGTATCTAATTAAGGAGAGCATTTATGGATTTACCACAATCAGGAAAATGAAGGTGTGGCAAGTTTAGTGAAATAGAAGTATGTTTTATAAAAATCTGATCCATCAGTATGTACCAAAAAAAAAAGGAAAGAAATATATAGATGTTTTTTTAATAAATCATCATTAATTAGCTTCTCTGAACTTTATAACAGGTATATAAAAGAAGATATAGTTCCTAGTAAAAGAAAACATGCACAGTAGACACTTGCATGTTTTTAGAAATGATGATCAAACACAAAACTATGATCATATTAGGACTAAGGGGATATTTGAACAAATATCTTAAAAGATTTTAGAATGGAAAATTTTAATTCAATAAAGATACCAGAAATAACAAGAGATAAAAACGAATGGTTGATTCACAAGATACGAGACCATTCTCAAAGTCAAAAAACAAGGATGCAATAGCTTCAATTATGTACCTTGCAACATGTTCTCATTCACATATTACTTATGCTGAAGTAAATTGTTCCGGTGCAATAAGAATCATTGAGAAATACACTGAACTGTAGCAAAAAAACTGTAAAAGTTTAAGATATCTGAAAGAAACTATATACTGTTGTCCAAGAATAAAAAGCACAGAAGCATACACTGATTCAAGTAGGAGCAACACCATATAGAAAATCTTAGTTCGAAGTCTATGATGCCAGAGCGCTAGCCAATTAGCCATAACGCCACCATAGTCAAGGAGATAAAGTTTTCCATGGTCTACTATGACAGGGATCTCCAAACTACGGCCCGTGACAGCGAATAGTTTATTGTTGCTGTAATAGGTTGGATAAAAAAACACAGAATGATAATAACTTGGTTTTATTTAATTGCTAGGTAAAGCTTAATGACAAGCATAATACACAGAAAATTTAACTTAAGCATACAAATAATTGAAATTCATAACAAATAATTGAAATAATTCATAACAAATAATTGAAATGAATCCCACTAACATTATAAACTAATGAACATCCCGCGGTTACCGTCGGTAGTATGTTGGGGTAAAGAGTATCGCATATGTATGTATATCGATGTGTGGAATGTATATATCCTGAATCAAACATATGATTTTTATCCTGAAAATCCCTCAGGAACGGAAAAGCTAAATTAACGCGAATGAAACAGTGGGGTATCCACTTGTAAAAAAATACTAATGAGATTTATGTAATTGGGATTTTTCATTGGCAATAGTTTGTAGTTAGCAAGTGTATGCTCGCTCAGAGCGCGTACTCGGTGACTGGTCTAGAAATTATAGATAATGGCAGAAAAATTAAAAAGGTTTTGGCCCTTGGTACATACTGGAGTAAACAGTATGGCCCTAAGACTGGAAAGTTTGGAGACCCCTGGTCTATGAGATTAATAATTCCGTGATCACGAATACCATTGATCTCAGGTAGATACGACTTATATAAGCAACATATTGCAGCCTATAATTAACTTGAAACAATTAAGGGGTGGGAATCAAAGGGAACAGAGGCAATTTTAAAATTACCTACTGTCTTACGTAAAACAAAGCTTATATTTGTGTCAAATTTGAAAGCCCCCAGATAAAAACTGTGACTTGTTATAGAGAGACAGACTTTCAAACAAAGGGATTTTTAAATTTATATATTAGAGACTCATTAGTTCGTACAACCATTTTTAATGCCATTTGATTGTTAACATTGGCATTAAAAATGAAATTTTCTTTTTAACAAAAGTAATTCTCCAGTATAATAATTAATGCACGTAGTTAGTAGGAAGGTAATCGTTGTCATTTTCCTAACTAAAAATCTTTAAAAGTTTATAGTTAGTAGTTTGTTATAAATAATCCTAATTTTTGCTGAAGAAAATATATTTAAATAAATGTATATATATATATATATAAATAAATGTTTAAATTTTATAATTCCAATTTTTATAAAAGAAATTAAAAATAAGCTTTCTAAATTTGTTATTTCATGAGTCGAATTTTTTTCGTTAGTGTTTTATTTTTATTTTGCATTAAAATTAATGGATTTAATTTAATAACTGAGTAAATTATGTGCATTCTGTTTTTGGATTACACGGTTTTTAATACAAAAACCAAATTTCGATTTATACAGCATTTTTTGAGTAAATGGAAAAGTAGCCATACTCGTGTTTTGTAGATTTTACTTTCTGGATGATTACTTATGAAATATTATAAGTCAGAAAAATAGTAAACCTTAGGGAGCAAAAGTATTCCCAAAAGAGCCTCCAATCAAATTGCAGTATTTTGGTGACATAATATAAGTAAAATAAGCGTATTACATTTGGCGATATTCGCGTTTTGAACTAAACGTGATATTGTATTTGCTGGACAGCGATTTCACATGATTTGAGATATTATTTGTCATTCATTTACATTTTGTATTACCTACTGTTCATCGTATGTTCGTGTGTTTTACAATGAACAGCAAATAGTCGAGGATCAATGCAAAGTAAGCTGTATTCTTTTTCTATATCTAGTCGCAAAGAATTTGGAATTTTATAAGCTTCTTACAAACAGCAAAGCAAAATAAAATTCAAGTTCCTAAAGTTAATATTCTTTGGATTGAGCAAAAGAAATTCGTTTTTAATGCAAGATTTTAATATTTTTAGATACTAATATTTATTCAGATTTAAATATTTTTTGTGAGTTTTCAGATAGGGAACAGACAGTACAAAAAGTTCATGTTGCTTTTTCGCTTATGCTAACATTGTAAGAAGCACACTTAACATAAGCATGCTTGCATTTAAAAAGCTTAAACATACTTGTATTAAAAAGCAAATTTGTGCTTAATTGATAAAAGGATGAAGACAATTTTTGTTAAAAGCTTTCATCAATTGTTTCTTTTTGGGCTTTTTTAAAAATTAGAAGGGGTTAATAAATACTTATTTTACTTTGAAATTATTTGCTGTAAAACTAATTTATTATTTGACATTGAATACTCGTTTACATTTATCACCGTTTTTAAGATTTAGAATTGGGAATTATCTCTAATGAGTTGACGGGAGACAGAAAAGTATTAGTCTGAATATTGCTGAAAATATACGGCGATTGACGGTCACAGCGAAGGAAATAACAAGCAAACTAAATCTTTAAAACTGTTTTGATTGGTATATTACAGAGAGCGAGAGATGAGTTCAGAAACAAAAATGTTAAGTCAGCGGTTAATTCTAGAATAGGCAAGGAATAAAATATATTTTAAAATATATTTTCATATTATAAATAATATTAATTTTTAAATATTATAAAAATAAGCGTTTAATTTTTTTTTTTTTTTTCTGTTATAAGAAAACGTGAAAATAATGGTTAATTGTTATTGGTGCAATAACTGAATATGTTAATTTTGTAGGACGGAACCACATTTAATTATTTGTTTTAATAGCCGCTTTCCGCCATATAACCAACAACTTCCGAAGTTTTCGGGTATAGTGCTCGCTTCTGTGCATAGTGCTCGACTATTCAGGCATAGTGCTCGAAGTTTTCTCGCATAGTGCACGTTCTTCCTTACCTCCAGGATTGGATCCGAATTCTTTAAACTCCATGTTAAATAAAATGAAAAAAAAAAAAATAACTTAATTTCATTATATATTTATTAGTATTTTACAATACTAATATTTCCTCCATTTAAGAATATGAAAATTGAATTGGAATTTTAAGAAACTTCTCCTAAGTTTCTTTTTTTTCTTCTTCTGTATATCTTTTGTGAATCTAGATTTTTAATATTCACTGTCAAGTTTTTGTTGGGCAAATTATTAGAAATTTTTTATAATTAATGAAGTCCCGCAACGTCGGTTTATATCTGCTGGCATGTTTTAAAGACTCTACTGAGTTGAAAACTCAGATATTCCCATAACAAATACTAATATTGTTTCCCAATGCCAGATATTGTGATCCGACGCCATTTGCCAATATCACGGCAGGTGTAAATTGAAAATATATCAGACTGCACCATAAGGGGGTATTCTACACTTCACCGTTATCTTGTTACAATCTTAAACAAATAACGTTAAGGGTGGTATATGGAAAAGGGTTTGGACTATCCGCCCAACGAATTTGAAATGATTATTTCAGACATGAAACTATTATTACTTGTTTCTTAGGAAGAGAACATTTTTTTTGTTATTTCAAAGATTTTTAAAGCTAAAAAAATCATTGAAAATAACTAAAAGTTAATTTGTTATGTATTTTTTTGTTTGTTATTTTTTTCTACATTATTGCTAGTTGAAAAATTAAAATTAAAAAAAAAATTAATTAAACTCTTGGAAAAATAAATATGAAATTAATTTGAAAATATCGATGAAAATAACTAAAAGTTAATTTTTTATCTATTTTTTTTGTATGTATTTTTTGCAATTTTTTGTTTGTTATTTTTTTTCTACATTATTACTAGTTGAAAAATTTAGATAAAAACTTGGAAAAATAATTATAAAATTAAGCTAAAAATATCGGGGAAAATAACTAAATGTTAATATTTTATCTGTAATATTTTTTTTTGTTCATTTTTTTCTACACTATTGTTAATTGAAAAATTAAAACTTTACAATGATGCCTTTTAATAATGGCTTGAATTTTAATTTATTGATTTATTCTGTTGCAATGTAATATTTCGTGTGAAATAATAAATAACAGCAAAAATGATTTCAATATTCTGTGATTAATTTTTATTGAAGAAAACATTTAATTTTTTCTTTATCTTGATAACAGGGCTTAATGACAAAACAAACAAATGAAACTAGCAGTAAACAATATTTTTCATTGTTACATTTATTAATTATCAATCTTTATGCGTAATAATTAACAAACATTTCTTAATTAAATTTTTTTTAAGCACTAATACATTTAAATGCACGATGGAACATAATTATTCACATAAAACTACTTTAAAATTTTTCCACATTTAGAGCTGAGCTACACAAATTTTAATAAAATGACATGAAAAAAAAAAAAATTTTTTTTTTTAAATTAAAATTTGTTATAATGATTATAATTTTTACTTCAGATGAAAAATAAAAAGTAAAGGTGGGCAATATTAGTACACAAAAATACAGAATATGTAGTAGTTGTACACAGATAAGCACCGAAAAACTACCACAAACACGAAAATGAAGAATAGAAATGTAAGACAAAAGTTAACATGGGTCAAGAAAGTATTTCAGAGAACAACGTTGCCCAGGGTTAGACTAGATGACCACTAATTTTTTCATCAAACGAAACAATTTAAATTGCATTTTAAAACTATATATACTTTATTCTTCATTAAAATTTCAGTTTTTAACCAAGTGTTTGAAATTCAAACTGACATATATAACTACAATATTTTAATAGTTAATAATGAACATAGGATTGAAAACTCCGTATAAGAATGTATTTGATCATACATTATTAGCATGAGTTTTACATAACATAAACAGACTATATAGCAAATCGTATTCTTAATAAAACTGAAAAGAAATTCGAAATTTAATCAATTTGAAAGAACTAAAGTTATTACTACAGTTAGCATAACAGTTATTTTAATTATAAAAAATGCTTTCTTTGGGATTATTAATTTCTTAAATGAAAAAAAAAATTCCAAAATGAGAAGAGTCGATTTTTTACTTCTTTATAAATGAGTTTAAAAGTGAATGATTTTGATCTGTATCTCCAATGGATCTTCTTTTAATAGAGATCTTTATCTTGAGTGTGAAGTTATTCTTGTGCGTCCAGCAGTTGGCAGGAGCATGCGACGGGGAGTTTGAACACGTCGTTGTGAATGCCTTTGTCCGGACTCCAGGACAGAAGTCGGTGAAGACTGAACTTTTGGACGCACGCGGTCTTGACTTGAGTGAAGTTGCACTGCTCGCCTGCATTCCTGAAAGACCCAAAGCAATTCAGTTAAAACAGAATCAATTTAAACAATAGCAACTGTGATCTATTGAAAATTACATCGGAATTTTTCGGAAACTTAGTGTTCAAGTACTATAAATGGCAGTTAAACTAATAAGTATTCCCCATATCAATGGCTTACAGCTTCCTTAGTCCCGTCGGGATCCGGGTTAGAATAGCCTTACTGTAGCCATTCATGTCGTAAAAGGCGACTAAAATGGTGCCACAGTGTTCGGGCGTATAATCGGGTGGGGTAAAGTCAGACTTCTCCCTTTGGATACCCCTTGTCTTTGTGCCACAAGGTCAAGGATAAAAAAGAAGCTGCATTTTTACACTTTATCATGACTTCGTCGATTTTTCTCACTGGTTCACGGATGTGGACTAGATGTTGCTGTCGACCAAGTGGGATAAGAAACAACAACACAACTTTATTAATAGCATTTTTGATTGTATGTGAAACAATTGTACTTATTACAATCTGATTTTGTTTAGTTTCAAATTTATATGACGTTCCTGACTTTTTTACTTTTTAAAAAAACATGGTAAATCATTTTGTCTATAAAAATTGTGTATAAAAAGAAAAAAAAAAAAAAAATCTGGTTATTTAAATTGGATCAAACAACTATTTTATTATATATAATTTTTATTGTTCAAAATTAAAAGCCTAGTCTTTTGCAAGTCTGTAATCAATAAAAATGTACAAACTTTAGATTTCTATTTTAATTTTAATAAATAAGGGCATTTTTAACTGCCCTTTAGTTAAACAATAGTGTTAAAAGAGTAGTTTCTCTAAAATGCCTGCAACAGTTAAAAACGATTTACTTTTAAATGTAACAAAATTTGTTAATTAATATTATCCACGATTCATTATAGAATGACCATTCAATTATTATGTGGAAATCTAGTTCAATTAAAAGTATGAGTCATTAGTGGATTTTGATTAATGGACTGGATTTTGTCATTAGTGGCTGAAAAGAGGAAGTTTATATCTTTATTTGAAAACGTTTGTTTTTAGGAATCACTGTGGTAAATTATTCTTTAAACATATTCATAATTGGAATAAAAATAAAAAAAACTATTATCTTACTTGCACACTTCCAACCTGACAGGTTGTGTGAATCTTCCTCCTCCCGTGTTTTTGTCCATGTTGACGATCACCTTCCATTTTCCCTTGACATCTTTGGCCCTGAGAGGCATTCCGTACTTGATGTCAGAGTTGCAGATGAAATCGTTCGGTTTCTTGGGGTCTTGCAACTTGTCTTCTATCAGAGACATGGCGTCCAATTGTTGGTCGGGCATGGCAAAGCGGTTCATCACGAAAGAATCAGAATTCAAGGCGAACGATACGTCTCTCCTGAAAAGATGAAAATAAATTGTTCAGTACATATTTAGAAAGAGAAACTGCTGGCAATCTTTGAAAGAAAAGTGCTGTGAACTATTTTTGGTGGTATCGATGACAATGGAAATTGGCGAAGAAGATACAATTTTGAACTTTACAAGCTTTTTAGAGATATTGACATTCTAAAATTTGTTAAACTGAACAAATGAGAGGACCGGTCATCATGAGAACGGAAAGTGATACAGCTGCTTTGAAAGTTTTCAATGCAATCCCTTTTGGACAACGACCAAGGGGAAGACCGAAAAAGAGATGGGTCAACTGTTTAGACTCTGATTTTAATGTTATTAAGATCAAAAACTGGAGGTCCACGGCCAAGAGGAGAACAGCCTGGCTGGATCTTTTAAAGAAGGCCAAGGCCCACAACGGGCTGTCGAGCAAGTTATGATGAGGACATATTTAGAAGGTTAATTAGTTGGCTAAAAAATATTATAATCGCAGATTTAGGTGTTAAATTATTTTAAACTAACCTACTAATGGATAAGCTAATAATCATGAAATAAAGAAAATGAATTAATGCCTCATAGCCATGTTCAATAATATGTGCGAGGTTCTTTCTATGCGTTATTGAACTAAAATTATACGTTAGTTTATTATTAAGTATTGTGGAACTGTAATCACGATGATTTTCTGTAACAATTTTTTGTTATAGAAAGTTATTTAATTAAAGTTGGATCTAATGATATCCAACTCAAAATTTATATCTTTGTTTTTAATTACATTATGGCAAGTATTTATGTTTTCTGGAAGATTCTTCCGTTGAATAATGTAAAATAAATCAAGTTATTCCACGTCCAAGTTGTACAACAAAGAATAAACACATTTTCTTTGTATTGGGGATCATATAAATGTTTTTAATTTTTACTTATCAAAATAGTACTACTACAATAGAACAAAAGGGGGGCAGTAGATCTATCTCGCCGTGGTGCACCCTAGTAAGGTCCTAAGCGACTAAAAGATCTACTACTATCGCCATGTAGTAACGCTCCTAGAGTGATCATCTTCGTGTAGGCTGAGTGCCTTACAATGGAATGCGGACAGCCTGTCCCTATCTAAGAAAGTAGAGATTCAACATTCCCTTGCCAGCTACGATGTTGAGACTTGCAGTGGGCCATGACTGTTTAGCGAGCCATCTGCAGCTCATTGGTAATTTTGATTGCCAATCTGTGCTATTGCCAGCTCTGTGGGAAAGACGAGATCATGGACATACACCATATAGTAGGATACCCGTACTGTCGTGCGAACTCCGAGGTAAATAGATATTGGAGATCTAGAACTTTGCTGATGAGACATTGACTTTTTTCTCTTATTGTTTTCTTTTTTTTTCTTGTGGTTTTACACTGTTTTCATCTAGTAGGAGTTTACCATTTTTTGTTCCCATTGGAAATAATAATATAAAAAAACAATAGAACAAAATAACAAATACGCAGCAGGTTTTTATAAAAGGATTTGAATCATATGTATGGCATACTTGTCCTACAAATAAAACAAATAAAAAAACATAGAAGAATATAAGTATTTGAAGTAAATGCATAAGCAAACTAGTTTGTTTTATTTTAAACGTTAGTTACACAATCTATTATGTAAGAGTTTGTAAAAAGTTTCTAAACAAAGCGAGCATTCCTAAAACTATTAAGTTCTCGTTAAGAAACGGAAGTTGTTGAACAATAATACACGCTCGCTTGCTTTGGTAATTGAGAGAAAGAGATAGAGAGAAAAAAAAGAGAAAACAAAACAAAAGACCATTCAACTTCTGTTACGTAAGGAATTTTTTGAAAGCTTTTTTAAGTGTAAGAATTTTTTTATGTCTTAAGAAAGACAAAAAAAAAAAAAAAATGCTGCAAACTCATGGTTTATACAGCGTGTATATAAAACCAAATTTAATTAATTTATATCTAATTTTGTTTAGAGCTAATGCATATAACTTTCGATTAAAATTATTATTTAACTACCATATACTAAATGTCTAGACAATTTAAAAATAATTATATATGCGAGAAAGGAAACTATAAAACAATCTCTACTATTGATTAATACAATGTTAATAAAGCAAAGTAGCTTTTTATATTTCATATAAAATATTTTAATTTCATAGTTTTAAGTAAAATAGTTAGAATAATAAATACAGCATTCATTGTAAATAACGTATAATGTATAATGCCCATCATGGTTAATAATGAAAATGTCATTGTGTAATAGTTTTTTTTTCTTACTGTTAAGAATTAACAAGTAATATAAAAAAAAAGTTTTAAAGTCAATTCCTATTTTTTTTCACTTTTTTGTTGCATTTTTTCTCACTTTTCTTCACCTTTTTGTTGCATTTTTTCTCAATTTTTTTCACTGTGTGTAAAGTCACCAAATGTGGTAACTCGAGTTTTTTTGTATCGTTTACTCTTCACTTCACTTACGGTTATCCACTGCAAGTTTAAAAAAAAATGTATTTGAACTTGAGTGGATGAATGAAATGCATTTTATGAACGATTGAAAATTTGAACAAGATATATATAGGTAGAGTGCGAGCTAATAGAAGGAATTGAAAAAAAAAGATATTTGAAAAAATTATCACTAAATTCTAAACCAGTATAATTAATCCCTAAAAATTTAGAAAAGGAGAATAATTTTTTAAAGAATTACAGCTTTAATTACTTGTCATAAATTTTTATCTAGAAATGATAAAATGTATTTTTTATTAGTCGTATGTATGATACTCTTTTCGGAAACTAATCCATGCGTATCAGATTCAATCCAAGTTAGAATAATTCCCAAAGAATTTATGCCTGACATTATGCGTCCAATCTTATTTTTATCTTGAACATGGATAATAAGATTCGCCTATTCTATAAAATGTAAGAGTGTGCTAGAGTATAAGAGTATGTGAATAAAACACGATTGAAAAATGAGGGATATTTGTGCACAATAATTTTTAAAAAATTCTAATAAAGAACCCTCACTGAATTTTAACATTATTATAGAATGGATTAAAAAATCTTCCAAATACAAATTTTATTTTTAAAATCATATTTTTAAGTGTACTGATATGATATAGCACTGTCCAATTGCGGTGAAACACTAAATTTTTTACTTTGGTAAACCTTTATATATATATATATAACTTGGGTAAGATGCATACTACTAGTTCTATGCGCCATAAACTAGTTCTTAATAAAATTTGAATTCAGTGCCATTACAATTGTGAATTTAAAATGTTCGTAAATAAACCCGAGACTCGGCGGATATCGTAATGAAATTGCAGTAAGCATCCACTGGCCGCCGGTTGGCCATGCTATTTCATCTTCAATCGGAGAAGCTAAGTATGTGTAAGCTTTGTTATACGTATAATATGTAGAGAGAATTTGTCTTTTGAGTTTGATTGTGAAAATTTTAAATTTCAATAATATCTAATTTTTCCATTAATTAAAATATTTAAATTATTGTGTTTAACAGTTTAAAATCGCGATATACTGTTATGCAGTATAAGATAACATACGTTCACTTACATTAGTGACATGAATTTTTTTTTTTTTGTATTGTAATGATCCTTGCTTAGAAACTGCCTTTCATATTCTTCTCATGTTTAATTTTAGATAAAGAATCATTCTCTTGCATTAAAAATTTCAAATGACATTTGTTTTAAATCCCATTTTTTCCTTTCATCGATATAATTTGATTAAATATTTTTAATGTAAATATACAGCCAGAAAATAAAATATGAAGTGGAAATAATTTAATAGATATTTAAATTACTTATTAATAAAAATTTGAGGATTACCATCATCAAATATGATGTTTAATTCCAAATTCAGAATGTATTTTGTTGAATTTAACATTATTTAAAATTATCAGCAGTTTGAAAGTGTAAAGATTTGAAATGTAACTTAATTATGACATTGATCTCTTAATAACTTGAGATTTAGTATTATTTTGATATTTTTTATTATGAAGTTGATTATATAATTGAGCAGTTATCTGGAAATTTCCTACCAAATTTTTTATCCTATTTATTGTGTTATCTTATTTTTAATAGAGATTTTATTTAACACAGTTCTTAAGAATTCGAATGCATAAGTTGCATGTTAATTCAATTATTTATACATATTACAAAATATTTTCTTCTTATCAATCAAGTATAAGCATATAATTAATAGATTTTACTTCATTAGAATTGCTTTAATTAATAAAATTAATTACTTACTTAAATCTGGAAATTTTAAATAGAATAATCTCATTTTACTTTACAAATAATCAACATCAATTGTTCAATTCCTTCTATTAGCTCACACTCCCCTTATATATATATTGTTCAAATTTTCAATCGTTCATAAAATACTTCTTATTCATCCACTCAAGTTCAAATACATTTTTTTTGAACTTGTAGTGGATGACACTTGATGTTAATGCAGTTTTTTCAGATGTTAATTCAATAATTAAATTTAATTAATTAATTTTAGTTTTTTTTTATTTAAGTTGCATATATCTACCAATAGATGGTGCCAGATAAACTTTAAAAAACTGAATGAAAATTATTTATAAAGGACTTTCTGCAATATGGGGGGAAAAAAAGAAGGAATTGACTTTAAAAAATTTGTTTTTATATTACTTGTTTCATATTCTATCAAATAAAACTCACCTTGGATATTCTGGATCATCAAAGCAAATTGAAGCATTGTTCTCTTGAGCACAAGCTGGAGTTTTGTTAGAATCTGGCGTTGGAGCTCTAGCTTGCAAGGGAGTGGGGAATCGATAGTTGCTGTCTGGAAAAAGTGTCATCTGGTCAAATGGATTGCCAGCGCCATCGTCATCTGAAGTCTGAAATAATGATGGATTTCCTCCAGAATATCCTGAAAACAATGCGCCAGGTTGACGCTGTGAACCTGGTGGCTGATTGAAGGGGTATGGCACATTCTGAATAAATTGGTCTGGTTGAATAAATTTTGTACTGTTATTATCATCACTGCTTTGGGCATTACTGTCAATTGGAAATCCTGGTTGAACAGCATTTAGAGCATTTCTGTAAGGATCGGGACCATTATAACCAGGGAAGGGTCCAGGATGTTGAAAAAATGGAAATACTGCCCTTGTTGGACTGTCACCGTTCGTGTCGCTTTTCGTTGTGGTATTCTGGACAGGAAGACTTTCTTCAGTTGCATAGCCTGCTTCGCTTATAGGATACCTGATGTAGACGTCTCTCTGGGAAGGAAAGTCGCTTTGTCCTTCTCGGCCACCTTGGCTTTGTATTCGTGTACCAAAAGGAACAGATGTTGGATCTTCCTTATCTGGTGATGTATTTATTTGGTCCTCTTTTTTTCCATCCTCTTTCATTGGAGTGTCTGGATCTCGTTGCCTTTGAGGTTGTGGTGCAGCACTTTGCACTGGAACTTGCTGATTCGGGGCAGGGTAATATCTCGGAGAAAATGGTGATCCGTTGTCGAAATTTGGTTGTGCGTTTATCATTGGATTATATAGCATTCCGGAAGCAGATCGTGGCGGAGAAAATGGATTGCTATTCATTTGAAATTGAACATTTGGAGAACCACCCCTTAAGAGTGCAGGAATAGTCTGGTCTGGACGCATCATTAAAATTATCTGAACTTGCGTAGCCAGGAAAACCTCTAGTTTGGTAAAAGATTTGTGTGGGTTGGGATGGATCATTACTGAAACAATTGTGTTTGAGGATATTGCTGATTTCTAACCATATAAGGATTAGGTAACACTTGTTCAGATGGAGTTTGAAACAGAGAAATGCCTTGTGGATTTCTTTGAAGAACTTGGAATCCACCATCGTTAGATGGAGAAAGTTGAGTCCAGTCAGTAAATCCTGCTGGAGGGGTATTAAAAAAGCCACCATTTTGTGCTGGTTGTGGCATCATACCGTTTCCATTAACAAAACTATCTGGAGGTACAAATGGATGGCGAAGTCCTAACACTGATCCAAATCCAAATGGTTGTTGGAAAGGATTGGTGTAACTCACTTGTGGTGTGGCCTGAGGTTGTCTGGATTGTTCATCGCTGAGTGGATTTTCTATACTTTCAGCTTGCTGGGATGCACTTTGAGATCTCAGTCGCTGACGCATTCTATTATTGGATGGAGAAAATTGAGCAAAGTCAGCAGATAAGGAAGTCGGATAAGGAAGTCGTTGGTATCCGCCTTGTGTCAATTGTAATATAGGTGGATTATCATTTGAAGACTCTGAATCACTGGGTTGATCATTTACTGTGAGATAAATGGGTGATTCAGGTTCTGTTTCATCTCTATTGGGCTGGTTAAACATTGATTCAGACTGTTTGTTTTCTCCGAATTCTGGATTTGGTTCATCTTGGCGCTTTATCTGACTTTCTTCTTGTTTAAAATCTTGAGTTGGTTCTGGTATAGGATAAGACACTTCATCATCTTCTCCATCTTCATCACTGTCTTCATCATCTTCTTCCTTTTTAGTATCAGAATCATTTGAGGTATTGTTCATGAGTTTTAATCCATTGTTCAATAACGCTTGGAACATCGCTATGAAAAAAAAAATTTTCTTAATAAAAATAATAGAATCCTAAGTATAAAATTAAAAAAATAAATTATGATGCTTTAAATAGGTTTTTTTGAGTTTGGGTAAATATTGTATAAAATTATTGCAAAATTTTGCTGAAAGGGTTTGAATTAAGAATCTTAAATCAGATAAAAGTCTCAAAAGATGTTTAGTTTATTAAATATATGCTACGTCATCTACAATATTTTGTCTAATATAAAACTTTTAAAATTTTTGTTCGAAGCCATTTTAAGCATTTAAAACTGAGTTACCTTCTAAAGAAATAAAAGTTAAAATTAGTCCTAAAGAACAAATTTAAAAAAATTAATAATAAACAAAATCTAAAATATCCGAAATAAAACTCAATAAATAAAACTCAATCCGATCTCGAATAAATATAAAAGATAATATGAAGTTTTATATCGGCTTTAAAGTATTGAATGTAAGCTATTTCATAAAATACTAAATAAA
Source organism: Caerostris darwini (assembly GCA_021605075.1). Lineage (NCBI taxonomy): Eukaryota > Metazoa > Arthropoda > Arachnida > Araneae > Araneidae > Caerostris > Caerostris darwini. The sequence continues at coordinate 304,817 of BPLQ01006506.1, read as the reverse complement.
GTATTTAAAAAAATTACTACGACATCAATTATATATTTAAATATATATATATATATATATATATATATATATATATATATATGAGAGAAATGAGATATATACTATTAAAAATGGAAGGAATAACTTAATATCTGAACAAACATAAATTGTTTGATGTAGTAGGAAATATTAATTAGCATCATTGAAAATTATCAAATTAAAAAAAAAATATATGATGCTGTATAATTTTAGATTTTGAGATTAATATAAATTTTAACAAATTTAAAATTAAAAAGAAACTTATACTGTATAACTTAACATTATACTTAAAATAAATAAAATGGAACGACAAAGAATGTTCTTCGAGGCCTGATGGCCTAATGACCAGCGCTCTGGCGCTAGGTGCCACAGGTTCCGGGTTCGATTTCCGGAGGTGCCATGGATGTTCGTAGTGGTTCGAAATCCACTTTAAACAGGATGTCCCGGTCTAATGTGACTGTTTGGCCTAGGATTGACAACCCTTACCCAGTAAAAAGAAAAACAGCTGTCTCGAAATCTTCTGGTACTGCCTTTGCCCACCAAGGGCTGTTGCGTCAATGAAGAAGTAGAAGAATGTGTTTCATTTAAATAAAAATTATAGTTTAAAAAAAAATTGCTTTGTATGACATTTTTAAACTAACTCTGCATTTCGGAATGAAACTAGGGGAAAATTATAACGATTGATATCGAGTACCCCACGCTGTTAGGGCAGTGACATTCATTTTCTCGTCAGTCATTTTATTCTTATGTTAACAATTATTTTTTACTTTTTAGTTTTATTAACTTTAAAAGCCTGCTTTTTAGTGTTTTTAAACTATAATATTTAAATGAGGTCCCGGTACGGAGGACTGGAACTATAGCTCTTACAATAATTTAATTGTGAGTAAAACAAAGGCTGAATGCGAATATGTCGAATCAGGCAGGATATCTTCTGATCCGTAGTCAGGCGCGTTATCCGTTGTGCCACTGTCCCACGTAGGTTTTAGTGTCTTAGGTACTTTCATTCTACATGGGTTAAATTGCTCTTCATAAGTTAAAATAAAATCTCTAATCCTGGCGATCCTAATCTTGATGAGATAATAAACTTATCAAACTATTTTAGTGTCGTCGGTCCTTGATAAGTCTATAAGGAATTTAAATTAAATCTGATCGCTTAAAGCAGGGCAAAATCGAGCCCAAAGAGTCAGTTACAAGCAAACAAATATACAGGTGAAACTAATAAAAGCGTATTAAAAAAGAAGAAAGTCACTTACTTAATTCTTGAGTGACATCATCCACCACTTCATCACTTCCTTCCTCATTAAGATCATCATCGCTGGGAGTTGTCGGGGTTCTCCCCATGGGGTTTCGCACATCGTCCAGTGTGAAAGCGACTCTGTCCGCTGACGCCTCTGGTTGCAGATCCCCATCCCCTGAGCCTGTCAAGTTATCGGCTTTTATAAAGATGAGATCGTCAGCCTTGTCCTTGGAATCCTTCACAACGTCGAGGCCTCCATTTGTTGTTGGAGAACCAGTCGTGGACTGGGAATGCACTGTCCCTATAAGTAGAAGACCCTGCAAGAAAGCAAAAAAGTAATTAATTAGCTAAGTAGTAAATTTAAAAAAAAATCACTAGTAAAATTTCTTTATTAGAAACACTAATTACTTTATTAGAAAACAAGTAATTTAAAAAAAAATGTAAGTTTTTTTTTTCTTCTAATGCAGATGGCAAATAGACCGTGATCTTCGCCATAAGGGCTGCACCGATGTTACTCACTTTGTATTACCCAGGGGACGCGTGTAACTTGATGGTAAGCCACGGACGCGGAGTAACAATGTTCCCGCAACGCTCTACGATCCTATTAGGACCGGGATCTACGGCTTAAAGTGGATTCCGAACCACTACAACACCCATGGGCAATGCCGGGATTTGAACTGATACCCGTGGTATCGAACGCCAGAGCGCTAGCCATTCGGCCATCAGATTCCCCCCTTTTTTTTAAGCCAATTCCTACTTTTTTTCCACTATATTGCAGAAAGTCCTTTATAAATAATTTTAATTCATTTTTTTTAAGTTTATCTGGTGCGATCTATTGGTAGATATATGCAACTTAAATCTAAAAAAACTAAAATTAATTAATTAAATTTAATGAATGAATTATTATTTGAAAAAAACTGTTTTAACATCAAGTGTCATCCACTACAAGTAGAAAAAAAATTGTACTAGAACTTGAATGGATGAATAAAAAGTATTTTTATGAACGATCAAAAATTTGAACAAGATATATATAGGGAGAGTATGAGCTAATAGAAGGAATTGAAATAAAGTAATACTTACTAATATTACTCTCTATTTTAGAGAGTAACTAATATTATTCATGTTAATCTAATCACCAATATTAATCTTTATTTTTTAAAGCGGGGGTCTAATGCCCGAGGTACTAGTACAGGGTTCGAGTCCCGGCGGTGGTATGGATGTTTGTAGTGGTTCGGAATCCACTTTAAATCATAGGTCCCGGTGTAATATGACTTGTTGAGAGTTGGGCGTAGGGCTGAGAACCCTAAAAGAAAACTTCTCATGTTTCGGAATCTGCCAGTAGACAGAAATCTTGGCCCACCATGTATAGCGCCACTGATAATGATGATTTTTTAAAGTAATACTTTCACTAATATTATTTTGTAATTAATTAATCTTATTTAATGTAATTTTTTCTAAATAATTAATGAAAATAAAATTTAAAAAAAAAGTTATATTCCAAATAATGTTTATTTATAAATACATATTATCTACAATAAATTTTTCAATCTCAATGCACCAAATCTAAAATTTATATATAATTTTTATATCCCGAAATTGGCAAAATCTTGGCTAATGTTACTGCCTCGTATCCATGAGTTTCCTAAGCAATACCCGCTTTCAGAAAAGTGGCGATTATGACAGCCCGTGTAAACATCTCACATAAACAGACTGTCTAGTGGGATATTTTCGAGTTTCCCCATGTGACACGCAAATGCAAGGTAAATTACCCGCAGGACGGAATGTACTCCCCATTACCGCTTATCAGTGGATGTACAGTACATGGCATATAGTAGTGGAGCATGAGGTTCACCAATGAAAAAATGTCAAAATGTGCCAACCTGGACAATTTCAAAATTAGGCCAAGGTTGGCGGTGAAAGGCTAAACTTCATTATGGTTAGATTTTATCGAAATTAGTTACATCTTTAATAAACATAAAATACAAATTTAAAGATTAATTTCCATATTTTACTTAAGTTAAATTCATGGTGACTTATCGTTTTAATTTCTCTCTTTTGTTTAAATTGAATGATAAAGATATGTCATCAATACAATGATGATGAGTTAATGATTTTATTCATATGTTTAAATTTGAATAGATAAAATAGATGAAATATAATCCAATCATGGAAAACGTGGAATGGTCCTGGTTGCAAACGGATGAATTGATTACTTGTTACGTGCTAGTCAGACATACGCTGCACAAAACTCTTTTGAAAGAAAAAGTATAATAGAGTGTTATTTTTCTTCGTCCAGTTTTTCTTTTAATATCATGCCATCTAAAATTTTAAATATTAAAAATTAAGATTTTTTTATTGCAATTAAAATTCCCTCACTTAATGATACCACTTTGTTTCAAGTCCGTTCGACTTGGCAGCTTGCCAGTTTTCTATGCGATCGGTGGTCGGACTATAATAACTATCAACTGCAAAATGTTTTCTGGAATACTTTTTTTATATGATTAAGTTTGTGGCGCCATCTATTTTCATAGAACTGCAACAAATACTTAAAAAAAAAAAAAAAAATAACAATATCTTATTACACAGATTGCAAGAAGAAATATTTGACATATTAATAAACTGTTAGCATTAATTCAAACTATTAATTATTAAAAAATAAAATTACATTGATAAAATATTAAAAACAAATTAGTAACTAATATAAATTTATTGATTTATAAAAATATAAAATAGAATTTGTTTAAAAATAGAATCGTCATCATCTCGTTTCAGAAACGCGTTTGAGTTGAAATGATGCCTCTAACCTCAATTATTTTTTATTTATTTATCGACATTTTTTCAAGAATTAACGCGGTTAGTTTATTAAAATTATTATTAATGATGTGAGTTATTGAAGTTCATAACAATATAGAATTGCCTTATTCAAACTTCAGAAATTTTTCTTCTGTAAAAGGTAATTTTCCTGAATAACTGTAAAAATTGGAATTTTATAGAAAAAACGAAAATGTAAAACATTAAATGTGCAATGAATCTATTTTAAGGAATTTAGAAGAAAATTTTTAAAAGCATTCGTAAAAAATAAATAACAATTTGAAAACAAATTATGGATATCTTTAAATCAATCAATAGATTTTAAAACTCACAATACGATACATAAAAGATAGTTTGTAAAATAATATTAAAAATAATTAATTAGAAATAATAATAAAAATAAAATCTTAATATGTGCGATAATCACTTCAGTATTTAAACAAAGAATGACGCAATAAGTTCTATAGTAAACAGAAATTTTTTGTAAAAGTTCAGGGGCTATTTTTCGTCCTTCTACATCAGCAGTCTCCAAACTTTTTGGAACGTGTACCCCTACTGGAATCCCTTTTGGAAGTTGTACCTCATATAATTTTATATTTATTTGTATGTGTGTATAGTCAAAAATCAAATTATTTAATCACTTTATATATAAATTAAATGACAAATTTACATTTTTAATTATGATTGAATATCAGCAATAGAACGGTATTTGTTTAGTAATATCGGAACCAACTGTTTTGATACAATCAGTTAATGCCATTCGAAAATTTAAGTCTCATTTATTTCTATATTTGAACAATCTTGTATTCACTTGATACACAGCTGTATAGTACATACTCGCAAGTGATTGAGAGCTTACGTCTTTGGTGTATCCCCAAGTATCACATTTCGTACCACCTTACGCGTATGCGTACCATATTTTGGAGGCTACTGTTCTGCATGGCACAGTTATCTGGCAACCCATCTGCATTAAAATGATATTCGAAAGGTTTTAGTATAGTACGATCATGGATAGTATGAAATGCTAAAAATTTGTCCAACTCCTGGTGGAAATGGACTAATCGATTACTTATGAGGGGTGCTAGTCAGATATATACTGCATGACTGCGTTGAAAGAAAACAAGTAATATAAAAAAAAAAATTTAAAGTCAATTCCTACTTTTTTTTCACTATACTGCAGAAAGTCCTTTATAAATAATTTTCATTCATTTAAGTCTATCTGGCACCATCTATTTGTAGATATATGCAACTTAAATCTAAAAAAAAACTAAAATTAAATAATTGCATTTAATAACTGAATTGATATTTGAAAAAATTGTATTAACATCAAGTGTCATCCGGTACAAGTTTAAAAATATGTATTTGAACTTGAGTCAAATGAATAAAAATTGATTACTGATTGAAAATTTGAACAAGATATATATAGGGAGAGTGTGAACTAATAGTAGGAATTGAAAAATACACAAAATAAAAAAATTTTAAGGTTACATGTGTTTCGCTATTACTTCATTTCTTTTCACTTTGTAAGATAAAAAGAAACAGCGTTTCCAAATGCATAATTATACACTCTCGCTCATTTTCTTGTAGCGTAATACTTTTTCGCAATTCGTTTTGCACCACTTTGCTTTGTGAATAGGTTTTTGCGTGTCCACGCTCAAATTCCCCTTTAGGTTTTCGCTTACCTGTGACCGTAGTTTGTTTAGTCGAAGGTGAAATGAGATGTTACGCTGCTGCTCATGAAAGAATCGTTTGAAGAATGGCAGAACATGTTACTCAAGGAGCTTGGAAAACGAAAAGCATTTGTATAGAACACGGGTGTGGAAATTTCTTATAGCCCAGTGGATTAGAATGGCTATTGTACAAAATGTTGGGCGCCATTTTTTTTTCTTTTGATACAACGTTATTTTTAACTTGATTTTATTCGTTTTTCTTTGTAAAGTATGGAAAAATAATGTAAAAATACTTTATGAAATATCTTATTGTTATCTTTATTTTGTTATGATCTTTTTTTTATTGCTTAGAAGACCTTGTTGGTAGAAGCATTGTATAGTAGGTGGAATTTGAAAATAATTCCATTTGGTGTTTAAAAATTAGATAAGGAATTTTTAAAATTTAACCTTAACTGCTTTTAAAAAACCAATCACTAAATTTTAACGACAATATAGTAACAATTCAATAACTGAATTTACTGGCAATTTAATACAACAGTATTATTCCATAACTGAATTTACTGGCAATTTAATACAACAGTATTATTCCATAACTGAATTTACCGGCATTCAATACAACAGTATTATTTCATAACTGAATTTACTGGCATTCAATACTGAACTTATCGGTAATTCAATACAACAGTATCATACTGTGCAATATAATAGTATTATATGTTCAATGCAACAGTATCATACTGTATGGTTTATAAAACCATTTACGAAAAAGTTACAAATTAATGAATAATACAAAAGAAAAAACATAAATTTTTGAAAATAATCACAAATTATAATAAGATATTGCTATAAATTAAAAAAAATTACTCATTAAATAAGAAAAGTATAAAAGTAATAAGAACATATTTAAAAGCATACATGAAAACCGAAAAGCATAATAAAACATAAATCTTTCTACTATGGAATTATATGTAATATTTTGTCATTTATGATAATAAAAATTGCTAACTGAAATTATTGTTACAATTATAATTTGCATATTTAAAACTATTTTCTTTAAGAAATCTTTCAAATGAAATGGATTGTCATTACATTGAAATACTAAAATTATTCAAATGAAAATGAGTACTACTGTGTCCAAAAAGTAAGACCAATTTTCAATTTAAAATTCTCTGGGCTTATGAAATTTCATTTTTTTTTTTTTTTTTTTTTTTTTTTAGGTAACTGTCCCTGAAACTGCGTGAAATTTGCCGTCAAAATATTCATTAGTGTTTGAGTTACGCTTGGCTTTGTGAGACGCTAAAACTGATTCTGGCGATTTTTGAAATGTCTGAATTAATAGCCGCGACTTCTGGCTATTCCCTAAACTCAAAAGACCACGCCGGGGACATCGTTTTGAGTCGATTGAAGAGATTCAACGTGAATCGCCGCTCACTTTGAAGGCCATCCTTGCCGATGACTTTTTAGCATGCATTGAGGATTGGAAAAAAAGTTGGCACAAGTGCATTGTGTCCGGAGATACTTTGAAGGGGATGAAATAAATTTGTAAGAATAAATTAAGATTTTTTGAAAAAAATTATTGGTCTTACTTTTTTGAGCACAGTAGTATATTCTTTAATTTGCAAAATGATAAATTAAAAAGAATAATGTCACTGGCTTTATCATAGTCACAAAAAAGTTTGCTAAATTTATTTTAAGAACTTTACATCACAGGCAATTAGTTTTTCGTAACCCAATTTCTGTTACGGAAACCTCTTTTAGAAGCTTCCGTTGAAAATTACGCGAGCAAAATTAAAAGTAATTTCCCAACACTATCTAGATCATAACTTTTCCATTAATTTCCTGCTCTTAACCGTAATTGTTTATCACCAATATTACTTTGAAATCGAATAAATAATATTACGAAATACTACATCGTGGATTTAGAACCTTAAACTTGAAAAAAATCAATTTATTTTCTAAGTTAACTACTGAAATTCCATTAAGATATATAATATTTTAAGTGTTAGTTATAAAAACGAACATTTAAGGAAAATAAGCGAGACCCGTAAAGATAAAATCGAAGTGTTTTTTTCAAAATTTCACTGTGATATGCATGTTTCGATGCATGCGTGCAAGATTTTAGAAAGAGAGTGGAAGTTATGTTTAATTTACTTTCTTCTAAAAATATTTTGACCCATTTTTTTCGCCTCAATTCTCATTTTATTTCCTCTATTTTATATCTTTATCGTTTTTATTTATTTATTATGCAAAAAATTGATTATTCTCTAGAAAAATGGAATTTGGGTATACATAGATCTTTTAAAATATAATGTGGATCTAGATTGTGAAAATGATTTATTTTCTCTACTTCTAGCCAAAGTTTTTATTTACTAAGCAAAAATTGATTATATTCTTTAGAAAAATGGAAATTGTGTATAGTTAGATCTTTAAAAAAATAATGAAGGTCTAGACTGTGAAAATTATTTATTTTCTATACTGCTAGAACCGGCATTTTTATTTATCTTTTTTATTTATTTATTTTGCAAAAATTTATTATATTCTTTAGAAAAATGGAGATTGGGTATAGATAGATCTTTTAAAATAAGGTGGGTCTAGATTGTGAAAATTATTTATTTTCTCTGTTTCTAGACCAACATTTTTTAAATTAATTTTTATAAAAAATTCAAATTAACAGTATAATTTTTTGTATTGAGTACATAAAAGTTTTAAACTCATAAGTTATTTATTTTTTGTGGATAGATCTTTTAAAAAATAAGGTGGTTCTAGATTGTGAAAATTATTTATTTTCTCTATTTGACCAACATTTTTTGATAAAAAATTCAAATTAACAGTATAATTTTTTGTATTGCGTATATCAAAATTTTAAACTCATTGTGTGATTATGTTAGAAATAAACTATTCAAAATGAACTGAAATTAAAAACTGCGCAATTAATATAATAATCATAGAGGAAAGATCTATAAATGAAATGTAATACAGAATGCCCTTGAATTAAAACTAACCATTAACTTTCAAAAATAATTTTATTTACAATATAAATTGCAAAAAAAAAAAGAAAGATAACAAAAACAAAAATTATTAAAGGTGCTTATGCCTCGTAAAATACCAATATATAAGTTTTCTAGTATATATTACATGTATAAGATTTCTTATGTTTTGTAAAATACCTTAAAATAAATTAAATTAGGCTTATAAATATGTGCATTAGTATATGCAAACTGATACATTGTTACAAATCCTGAAAAGATGGCACATTATCTTTCATATCTTTTTACTATCTTCTTATGAAACGTGTTTTGTATCATCAAAAGATAGTTTCAACGGCACATTTTCTGTAAGAGGAGTATGCATTATTTCGAAGAATAGAAATTGCTTTTAATTTTTATTCCTAAATGATATTGTGACCAACTTTCATTAGTTTGGTGCTAAAGTATTAAAAATGTTTTAACATTAAATTTTGTTAATTTATTAAAAATTTTATAATAATTTAAATAATTTTTTAATACATTAAATATCGAATATGATTTTAAACTCAAGGGAATTTTCATTACCTAGTATACAATTTTATGAATAGCTATACAATTGTATTATCTAATTCTTTTCAATCTGTTTAGCGGTAAACTGTCCAACACTAAGGCTGAATAAATAAATTAGTAATTTTCTAACAATTGATGTTGGATCAAATTTCAATAAGAAATAGCAGTAGAAGAAGGAAAAAATGTTTTTAATAGCATCAATAAAATCGAAATAAATTTAAAATAATTAAAATATTCTAATGAAAAAAATTATAGGGATATTCATTGAATTGCCAAGCTCTTGCTCTCTGAACAAAATTAAAAAATGTAGATTATTTACAGTAAACTATGGTAAAAAAATAATTAGCTGCCATTATAATTTTTTTTTTTTTAGGACATTCTAGAGGAACAAAAATATCACCACGATCGTGTGATCATAAATAATTTGCATGCAGTTCGGTCTATTTTAAATTTTTAAAAAAGTTAAGTGATAAAAATAGACTGACACGGAATAAATAAACTTTTTGGAGACAAATATTTCCATATAACACAGCACTTCAAATTATTAGGTCGAATGTCAAATATAATTGTATTCCGTTAATCTTGACTGAATACTTTTCTATTAATAATTTTAAGTTTCAATTTTTTTCTCAGATAAGAAAAATTGTTAAAAAAGGAAGTCTTCACCATAGAGACATAAAATAGTGTTATTCTAATTACTTTGATTTAAATTTATACATAAATGCCACCACATTTTATTCCATAATTTTTTGTTTCACTATTTTCTGATTAAAATAAGTATTATATTAAATGTAGCGCAATTATAGAATTTTCAATGCTGCTATAATGCTACTTTTTTAAAAAATATTTTCCGGTATAAATATTTAAAAAAAAATTAAGATTTATTTATAAAAATTTTTTAATAGTAGACCTGATTTAGATGATTTATAAAAAGTAAGGTAAGGGGATTGAAAATATATTTCAAGTTTTAAAAAAGGCCATATGCACAACAAATCAACTTTTATTTTAGCTGTATAGAATTAACTTACCGAGAATTTTACTGCCAATATTTATTGATGAACGATTTTACTTGCCAACATATATCTACAATTACTTTCGTCCCATAACTGACAACAATAATTCTTCTTCTTCATTGATGCGCTGCCTCTAGGTGGGCCAAAACCGTCTACCTGCTGGCAGATTTTGAAACATTTGATGTTTTCTTTTTTTTTTTTACGGATAGGGCTGTAAGCCCCACACCCAACGCTCTATAGTCATATTAGATTGGAACCTACTGTTTAAAGTGGTTTCCAAATCACTATAAACATCCATGGTACCGAGCACCAGAGTTCTAATCACTCGGCCATCAGCCCCCTGACAACAATAATGCTAACCTTTAAAACGTCTACAAATGACAATACACGTTTAGCAGTATTGACAAAGTAAGTTCGAATAAAGCCTTTTGAAATGACATAACAAGGTTACAATTTTTGTTTTCTTAATCCTACGGTTATAAGTTATTGTTTGTTCTTTAAATTGGAAACATGTCGAAATTTCCATACCAAAACAACATTACATTTAATGGAAATAACAATTCTCTTTCGAAGCAGCAATTTCATTTAACAAAAACTTGCATAATCCCCATTCCCACGCTTTATTTGCAGAAAACAAGTTTTAAAAGTTCAAAAAGCAAATGTTGCTGCTAATGAAAAATCATTAATGTGTTAAAAGAACAATCGAATGTTAGTCCAGGATGTAAAACGTTCTTTTTTGTTATTTTATGCCTATTTTATTGCCTGCTACAAAATTAATCATCTAATTTTTATAAAAACGTACTGGGTCAAAATTTTGAAGATACATCTGAGCCATGACATAATAATAATGATTAATTATACTACTACGACAAGAAGCTTGGATTCTTTTTTTCGAAAATGTCTACCTTTTTTCAAGTATCGCTTTACAAAGCACGATTATGAATCATCAACTATAGATTATTTTGCTTATATTTATAATTGTTTACATTTATAATTTGGCTTGTATTTATATCATATTTATAATTATTTGGCTAATTTTTATATTTAAATTATATTTTTAATTCGAATTTTCCACCTGACACATATTTTTTCTGTGTTTCCTCTGAGATGTTAATCTAGTTTTGCTTTTTTTAAAAAATTAAATAAAAAAGTTTAAAGTCTTTTAAAATTAAAATTTTTTACAACTTGTCTTAGATTAATTTTAAAAATTAAATTTCTAATTGATATTTTTAATCATGTGTTGAAATAAAATAAAAAAATATTGTTCTAAGTTGATGATTCCATAAATTCAAGCAATGATTTAAAAAAATTCAAACAGTGATTTCAATAAATTCAAGCAAAGATTTAGATAAATTTAAGCAATGATTTCAATATATTCAAACAATGATTTCAATAAATTCAAACAATGTTTTCAATAAATTCAAACAATGATTTCAAGAAAATTTCATTAACCATATTTTTATACATTTTTTTTTTTTTTTTATATATATCTACCGTATTTTTATTACAATACACAAAATTATTCTAAATGTACACACATTTTTGTGTAATAAATTAGATAAAATTAACTTTTTATTTTAAAACATTTTAGCCGAATACGAACATTGTATAAATTTATGCAATTGTAAACATTCTTATTTATAGTATTTCTACCATTAATATCTGCTTTGAGAAATGTTACAAAAGGTAGATAGGAAGCAATAAATTATTTAATATGGATACCTTCACATTTAATTCATGAGATTTCATTATAAAACTACTTCCTAGATTGACAATACGCTCGCATGGTTTCTGACATTTGGTAAGGAAAAACAATTAGTTTATTTCCGTAATTGTCAAAAGGGCCGCTGTTTTATGGCTGTATTTTTTTATGAGTGGACGGATAAATGATGTGGGTCAACTCTTTCAAAGGATGCTTTGAATTCGTAATGGAACGAAAACTGCAAGATAATTGTTCTTTTTTTAAATCCGGTTGTTTTTCTCGGTATGAGCTATCAGTATTAATAGTGTTGTTTATTTCGCTCATTTTATACATCTTTTATTTATATCGTACTGATAAAAATGCATTCCTTTTTTAAAACTCAACGTTATGTTTAGAAATATATACAGTTTAAATACAATCTCACAAAATATTTTTTTTCTTTTTCTTTAATTTAGATACATTAATAGCCAACGGCCGTACCATGCTGAATATACCGGTTCTCGTTAGATCACCGAAGTTAAGCATCATTGGGCGCGGTCAGTACTTGGGTGGGTGACCACCTGGGAACACTGCGTGCCGTTGGCAAACTTGGGACCTGAATGGCCGAGTGTCTAGCGCTCTGGCGCTCGGTGCCACAGGTTTCGGGTTCGAATCCCGGCGGTGCCATGGATGTTTGTAGTGGTTCGGAATCCACTTTAAGCTGTAGGTCCCGGTCTCTTATGACTGTAAGAGCGTCACGGAGCAAAAGTCAGGCTTCTACCTACGGGTGCTCCATCACAACAGAAGCTGCTTCCTTCCCTTCAATCATGAGTCCATATGGGCTCGTGGGCTTGGCCAGCCAAGTGGGATAAGAAACAACAACAAAAACAGATACATTAATTACAATTGAGTTAAAAATTAAAATAATTCGAATATTTTGTCGATTTTCTCAAACAGTACTGGACAATGGATACAAGACTAAATGCTGTTAAATAAAAGTACAAATTTCTAGAGTTGAAGACGTAAACTTATATGTGGGTAGTGGGTGGTGCATACAGATTGGTTTGTCACTCTACGGTCATTTTATACACATTTTAAGTTAATTTGACCGGGGCCTACAGTTTAACGTGGATTCCGAACCACTAACAAACATCCATGCCACGGCCAGGATATAGACCCATAAAACAGCGGCCCGCTTGACAATTACGGAAATAAACTAATTGTTTTTTCCTTACCAAATGTCAGAAACCATGCGAGCGTATTGTCAATCTAGGAAGTAGTTTTATAATGACATATTATGAATTAAATGTGGTGGTATTTTCATTAAATTTTTTATTACTCTCTATCTACTTTTTGTAACATTTCTCAAAGCAAGTATTAATGGAAGAAATACTATAAATAAGAATGTTTTCAATTGCATAAATTTATACAATGTTTGTAAAAGGCTAAAACGTTTTAGAATAAAACATTAATTTTATCTAATGTATTACACAAAAATTGGAATACATTTAGAAAAATTTTGTATACTATAATAAAAATTCGGTTAATATCTAAGAATAATTATAAAAATTTGGTTAATAAATTTTTGTTGAAATCATTGTTTGAATGTATTGAATTCATCAACTTAGAACAATGATTCTTTATTTTATTGCAACACATGGTAAAAAAAACATTAGTTGGGAATTTAATATTTAAAATTAATTTTAGATGAGCTGTAAATAAAAGTACAAATTTCTAGAGTTGAAGATGTAATCTTATTATGTGTGTAATGGGTGGTGCTTATAGAGAATAGGCTTTAGAATCGCATTTGCTAATTCCCGCTTATATTTAGCTCAGGTAACTAGACGAATTTCGTGGCATTTTTTTCTTTGTAATGTTTGATGAAATTCAAAAGCAACCAATTAAAATGAATCATGATGGTATAAAGTGGCGAATCATAAAGAGATTGGATGAAGAGCAGTGCAGTTTGTTAATGTTCAGTTTACTAGAAAATGAAATGCGACGCCCAGCCTTGGATCATCTTAGGAAAACAATGTAAAGACACTGAATCAGCAGAGAGAAAGCCATGAGAAGGTCACCAAGAGTCACGACGTCAATTAAAATAGATATTCGTTCATTAGAACGAGACGTAAAAAGAGTTCCATAGCTTGTTAGGTCCCTCGCAAGCTTCATGTGGCCTATGGAACCCGTTTCAAAACCTACTGATTTCAGACTATACGAGAGATGTAACTGTAGTAGTACCATAATTGTTGTATGGTTATTATCATTATTATTGTAGTGTGTAAACCGTTGTTCATATTTAATTTTATTACAGTCTGTTCAGTAGCTTTAAAAAAAAAGATAAAAATTGAAAAAACCCTTAAGTTTGTAACTGCTGGATTCCGTACACTATATTTACATGGATAATAGATGGATTTGTAACTATAATGTAACTGAATTCAGTACACTATGGATAATAGATGGATTTGTAACTATAATAGATGGTTAACAGATAGGTGGATAACAGATATATAACTATAATAGATTGTTTCTATAATAGATGGATTTGTAACTATAGTGTAAATGGTTTTTTAACGTTAGTGTAACTAGAATTCCCCTTAAAATAAAAATATTCCAGGAAATATTAATTATATCTTTAAAAATTTTAATAAAATCGAAAAAAAAATAATAATTTGAAAATTAGCTGGACCTGCTCAATAATATTACTAGATTTTTTCGAATTCTAAAAGTGCTAAATAAGATAAGAAGTAAGATATTTTTTTTAAGTTTTACGAAAAATGTTTTAATATTTGAACTAACAAGAAATTTTCATCATCGTTTCAAATATATTTTTTTTAAAATACTGAAATCTATTTAGGTTTTTTTTTTTTCTTGAATTGAAACAAGGACTCTATCGAAATAATATTTCAATATAAAACTAAATAAAAAAATGTTCAAAATAAAAGGAATACTGTATTCAGATATATTAAAATATTATAACAATCAAGTATTAAATGTCAGAATTTCCAAAACGCTTCCAAATGCTCTGTTTAAATAACTTATTTTTCAAATGAAATATCAAGTAACCAAAGAAGTTCTGTCCGTTTTCCAAATAAAAGTTCAAAACGCAATATTTTCAGGACAAAGGGAACTATATTCTTGGAAATAACTGCCATTACATACGATAGCTTCGAGAATATATACCATTGCAGTAAAATACGTCTTAAGAAGCAAAAAACTCGCCCATTTTGTCCATTTATCATCTCGGAACCGTCGCATTCTCCTGTGCTCGTCCAGAGCCCAAAACAATGTATAACCATTTGGGAAAATGTCTTTGGAATAAACGGGATGGGTAGACTTTACTATTCCAAGATAACAATAGCTTGAAGAGTCACATTTACAGTATGTTAATCTTATATTATCTTGCAAGAACCACACATTTTCTCGTTTTACCAAGGCTAGCTGTTTCTAGTGCAAGTAATCTCGTGCACATTACGGTTATTATGCGTAAATAGCCAAGAAAATGTCTGAACAGACCATTTGACCATGACAATGCCATCTGTTACCGCGGTTTTTTTGGTGATCTTAGAAGTGGAATCTTAGGGTTCCTGTCAAAAAAACACTCTGATAACTAATGTTGTAGTTCCTTATTGCTAGTCTACTAGATACATATTTTTATTACATTATATCATGTAATCCAGAAATTTCAGAAATTTTTCTGACAGAGAAAGGGTTTAGGGCTTTTTAAGTTTGGTTAATCTTCCTAGGATTACTCATCGAAACGAAATTTGTGGTACGGCTACTCATTTTGTAAACATAATATCCGAATGTTTTACAAAATATTCGGGACGTCTTAGAAATTTTTAAGCTAGATTTTACTTTCATAACAAATATGCTCCAATCATATTATTACTTACAAACATTATGAACTTGTCTAAACCAGAACGAATGTGAAATTTTGAATGGGACAAGTCCTCCTATCTATATAACAATCCCTCCCTCTATATAACTATTTTAAACATACCGAGAACAGCTCAATGCAAATTATTGCCTTTGGAATGCACCTATGGAAAAAAGGCGGAACTTTTCTGATGACGCGATCTATAACTTTCAAATATATGTTTGCAAATTTTTTATGCGGAGAATAATTTTGACACTTGTTAAAATTTAATTTACAAAATTACGGAGGATTTCAGACATTATAACAAATTGATCAGAAATTATTAGATAGATTTATTTTATATTAGCATCAAGTATTTATAAAATTTTATTGTTAATGTAATAAATATAAGGTTAGAAAAGCGTAAGTTAGCTTTATTTTAATAAATATAGGAAAGCATATTAAATCTGTGACATCACAAAAGTAATCGAAAATGCTAATATAAAAAAAAAAGCTTTTATATGGAAGTAGTTGTTTTTATTCAAATACATGATAGCATAGATACTTTTTATAGTGAGCTAACATTAAATAACTAAAAAGTAACGAAGTGTATAAAAATTATTTTTTAAGACATTAAATTCAGAAATTCTGATTAAAAAAACTGTTACAATGCGAAATTACTTTGTTGTTATCTGAAGATGAAAACAACGTCCTTTTTAATAAGAAGGAATATGACACTGATAATGCATGCAATGTGAAGCAACAAGATAATAACATGTTATTAGAAGCCCAAATTTCAAATTTCATATTCTTTGTATACAATAATAACACTTACATTGTCTCACTTTCGCGTTGTATTAGGGATTAGTTTGCATGCGACCTCCTTTTTGACATGCTATTTTTTAAAGAAATTGCGATTAATATTTTCTTTCATAACCAGGAATAAATTATTAAGATAATCATTTTACTTTAGTTGATGTGATTGATAGAATATAAAATAAAAATATATATTTGTAGTTTGAATGTTTTCTTATCTACTACTAATGGTACCTACTACTATTACTTACTACTACTATTTATCTACTACTACTTGAATCTTTTATTATCTACTGTTTTCTACAAGAAGAAAATTAATAACTCATTTAAATTTTTATTTATATTTGGATTAGTTTTACTTATTATTAATAAAATTAAAAATAATAGTTAAACGCATTTAATATTTTATATGCATGGCAGTATTTTTCAATAAGCGAATTCTAAAACAATACAATATCATAAAGATACGCAAGCTAGTTAAAACAACTGTACAATTTATACAAACTAGTTATAATTAAATAATAAATAAATTCAAGAAAATATTTGTTTCTAAAATTATATATTCCGAAGACTCTTTAAGTAAAATTTTTTATTATATAACGAAAGTTTTTATAATTCTAAGCCAAATTGTTTTTTGATAAAATCTTAAAAAATGTAATTCATTAATATTTTCTGTAAAAAGAAAAAGATAAATAAATGTAAAAATTTGCATTTCATATTGTAGTGGAACGAACAGTATTTTCATTTCGAAATAATTTCTAACTGAAGCATGCAAAAATTAAATATAAATATGATATAAGTTTAAAGTATGAATGAATTTTATTTTTCTTTTCAAATGATTAATTGCTTCAGTTAATTAATTGACAATTTCAAGCAATTGCTTTAATCGTTTAGTCTTTATCAAAATAAATTCAGAATTTTTTATTGCTATTTTGATGAAATACTTAAAGCGAAATGGTTCATGGTTTTTGGTTTCAATTAATATTTTATTTGTAAATGAATATCTTAAAGGATTTAAGATCTTTTATTGCTACTGATGAAAGTAGCAGCAATAAATTAAGCGCTCTAGAAACTCAAAATTAAAAACATAATTTTATTTTCCTTGATATATTGCTGTTCAGTCAAAAAAAATTAATACCTAATTAATTCGAATTTTACATCATATCATGGAGCAATCCTTTTTAATAGAAAAATAAGGTATTTCAAATATTTTGACAGTTGCTCCTTCATTTTTACGGCATAATATTTAATTGAAAATTGTAATTTGAATCATTTTCTAATAATTGCATCAAATTTTTCTACATGAATCACTGAAATTTGCATTTAATTAACAAACATTAAGATTCGAATAAATGAAACATAAAGTAACTAATTTTAACTTTGAAAATGAATTTAGTAGTAAGAAAATGGAATTCAAGTCTTACGTTAAACCAAAGAATAACCAATCAAAAATGATAACAATCATAAACCATTCAAAATTTCCTTCAATTTCAAATTGATCTAAAGAAGGTAGCAATTTCTGCTATTACGAAATTAGAGTGAAAATATTTTGTTGTTTTTTATCACACTTGATAGACAGCAACATCTAGGCAATTCCAAAAACCCATGTGGTCTCATGGAAAGAGGGAAAGGGAGGGGGGCAGCTTCTGTTGTGGTGGAGCACCGGCAGGTAGAAGTCTGACTTGGCTACGTGACGCTGACTTTTTTAAGGGGTAGGGTTGTCAGCCCTACGCCTAATAGTCCTGTTAGACCGGGACCTACGGCTAAAGTGGATTCCGAATCATTGCAAGCATGCAAAGGAATTCGAACCCAAAACCTGTGCCGCTGAGCGTCAGAGCGCTAGTCACTCGGCCATCAGGCCCCATAGAGATAAAATATACTATCCTTAAACAAATCACAGTAAAGTACAATTCTAAGAATGTTTTTATAAATAATAACTACTTAATAGCATTCAATGGCAAGGAATTTATAGAGAAATATACATGAGACAAATTTTAAATAGAGATCCATTATATTTATTATTAAAGAATCGCTCGTAGTAATACTAGAATATATTATAATTTATTTGAAGAATGCTTTTCGTGTTGTGATACACAGCGAGTTTGCTTTATTATTAGTTGTTATAAAATAGATCACCAATGATTTGAGTTTTACATTATATACATTAGTCAAGGGACAATATTAGAGCCATGCCTCAAATATTAATATTGTTATAATTATGGCTCATTATCGTTATGATAATCGAAATAGGACGTAATTTATCAGAAAAACTTGCATGAATTTTGTATATTGAGAAATGGAAAATATCGTAAAATGTTTCAGTATTTCTATTGCAATAGTTTATCATGAATAAACAAATGAAGCAATTTCGATGAAGAGAAGGAAAGGAAATTAAAGAGTACCACGAGCAATTGATATTAGAAAATGAGTGATATTATAATATTACTTCAAGCATGCTTTTCGTAATGTCAGATATACAGCGTGTTTGCTTTCTTATTGGTTGTTATAAAATAGATCACCAATGAACTGAGTTTTACGTTATATACCTAGTCGAATGACAATATTAGAACCTGGTTTACTACTACTACTTACACTTGAAGTGAGGCACGTGTCAATGTCAAATAATAACATTGTTATACTTATGGCTCATTATTGTTTAATAATGGGAATAGGACGTGATTTATCAGAAAAACTTGCATGAATATTGGATATTGAGAAACGGAAAATGTCGTGAAATGTTTCCGCATGTCTATTGCGGTAGTTTATCTTGAATAAACAAATGAAGCAATTTCTATGAAGAGGAGGAGATAAAATTAAAGAGGACTACGAGCAATTAATGGATGGTAGAAAATGAGCGACACTTTCGAAGGTAGATAAAAGTCAATAGTCTGTAACAATGAAGCTTTTCACTATGCAAATGATGTAAGGAGAATTTGTTGTTCCCTGGTTTATTTTGATAAGAGTTTTACACCTGCGTGGTAATTGAATTGCATTGACTTCTAAACTTCAACTTTCTGCAGGTGATAATGAAACTACGAGTGGCTCTGATATTGTGCCTCGATTATATATTTCTATTTTTTTTGTTAATTTTTAATACTTGTTGTGCATTTGCCTTTAACGACAGATTATGTCACATTTTTTATTTATTTAAATTATTATTTGTAGATGGGAATAGCAATGAATAAATTTTGAAAAAGAATTTCATTTATTTGGATTTAATCTTATTGAAAGAATATTTAGCCAGAATTAAAAAGCACTGATGATGAGCATATTATTCAATTGAAACATTTCAGAAGATTAAAAAAATGTGTATTATAATTTAAATTTTTTTTTTTTTTTTTTAATATTTTAAAAAGCGTTCTATGTTTTTCCACCAAATCTTTAAGAGATTGAAACACTTGTGATACATTTTTAAGAAAGCAAATTTCTTAAAGAGGATATCACTGTCCTTATTTCTCAAAAAAACATCGATAAAACATAATTTTGGGTAAAAATTTCAGATTTCAACTTTCATCGAATAACTAATGTAATTTTTTTTATCGTAATAAAACGGTAATCCTTTTAATGGTGCAGAGTTTGTGAAGGTAGCCTAATCTGTAATTTCAAAACAATGTAATTCAAAAAGCACCGAACATAATATGACTGCCAAGAATAGGCAAATTATACATTGTTTTCTATCTTTGTCACAGTGACCTTTTTTTTTTTTTTCTAAATACATTACATCATTAACAATCTACAGGTTTTTTTTTACATTTATGTATCTAATGCAATTTCAAATGTATTCAGAAACAGCCAATAGAAATTTAGAATCAAAGTATTTTGATTAAAAGATGTAATAGATCCGTGAAGCTAAGTATATATTCTTATAATACACATGGAAAAGTGAAAGATTGAAAATATACAACGAAATAAATATTTAAATGCAGATGTTTGGCCTCGAATTCTATTTTTTCCTATTATAAAATGATAGTCACGGTATATGAGCTTGAAAGAAAATCTTCAACTATGGCTTGAATTAAGCAATTTTGGTTCTTCTTGAATGTGAATCTATTTGGGGTTATAAAATCTGGATCAAACTCTCATACTTCACATTGTTGTCAATCATAAAAAATTATTTGAATCTTAGTTGCTTCTGTGTGTTTATGAGGAGGAGCAATATACGAGTTTATCATCTGTGTATAATGATATGAGTAAAATACACAGAATGATTTTGTGTATTTCATCATTTTGTGTACATCATTTCATCAAGTCAAGATGCATGGTTAGAAGACATAAATTTACATATAAACCATAAATATCTTTGTATCTGATTTTTGAATGAAATAAAAGTATAAAATTAAATTAAGAATAAACATATTTTAAAGTGCATTAAAAAATTTATGCTCTATATGATTGAAATTTAACATGATTAGCACCTTGCTATTAAATAGAACATTAAAATTTTTAATAATTTATGTTTAAAATTTTTTATTAAAGTAGCATGTAGGTATAATGTTTATTAATATATTTTACATATTTTTAATACAAAAAAAAATCACACAATTAACATTTTCCTTTTTATATAGAAAAAAAAAATAATAAATGAAAATTAATGCATACCAGATAAGAATAATTCTTTATTTATAGTTTTGCTGACTAAATCTATTCTTTCTACTGCGATTACACATAAATTATTGACTTCAAAATTTTTGAAACCTTAATAAATTCATCGGTTACATCGTGCTTTTTTTATTTCACACCATGCACGATATAACAAATACATATTATTGATACATTATACATGCATATATATAGTAACGATAATGCACTACAGAAGAACATGTAAAGCTAACAGTTTTTTTCCCTAAGTTATGATAAAATATTTTTTTATCAATAAAAAAATATCGAAAGGTATAAATTTATTATAATGTTATATTTTTAAATAAAAAAAATTTATTTATCCAAAATTTAGTTGTTTTCAACACAAAAAATGGCAAGTTTAATTAATTAAACTAAATAATTATATATATATATATATTATATGTTCATACATATACATGCTTTACATGTTCTTCTGTAGTGTATTGTCTTATTTTAATATAACCTCTAATTTTTTAATGCATGTAAACGTTTTTAAAAAAAATATTTGAGAATAAATTTAAATTCCATAGAATTTTACATTCTAAAACCTATTGGGCTTCAATATAAATGATTCGTTTTGAATATAGTAATATTTATTTAACAGAAGCTATATGCATTTATATTCGGTGAAATGGCATTCATACGGAATAAAAGTGATATCATTAAATCTTGGTTCAGTGGCTGTTCTATCGGTTATTGCAGATAACAATGGATATTTAATTCTAAAATGGATCTCACGAGGAGGAATGGGTTAGAATTCAATGATTTTATGCATTTCTTGTAATGCCATTATGGTTCTCATCTTTCTTGAAGCAAATCATTCATGTTCATTCTTAAAACTTATGTCTTCCGTGGTGTATAAAAAGTGTTCCCTTCAGTGAGTGAAGGGCATTTGTCATATGAAATACGGCATTGAAGAAACCGCAGAGGAAATATTTTGAATACACTATTTTCAAAACTCTGTAAACTACATTTGGAAAGATCATATGTAGGTAAAATAAATCATTAGTTTTTTTTTCATTTAGGCTGCTTTTGGTTTTCGTCTATACTATTATTGCTTCAAAAAACCTGAATGAATAACAGATTGAAAATTATGGAAATAGATATTTTAACTTACACCAATATGGGAATGCAATTTTAAAGAATTTTAAAAACAATCAAATATTTTATTTATGAATAACATTGAATAATAAATATTATTAGGGAACTATGTACTTATTCATAATATGCATGTTACAAAACTTGGATAAGTAACTCAATTTTTATTATTATTCATTAAAATAATACCTGAAAAATATATGTAAAATATGTTAATGTTAAATGTATGTAAATACGTTAATACGTTATGTAAAATATATGTAAATACGATAATATTAAATATATATACGTTAATACGTTATGTAAAATATATGTAAATACATTAATGTTAAATATATGAACGTTAATAAATTATGTAAAATATATGTAAATATGTTAATATTAAATATATATATCTGTTAATACGTCATGTAAAATCTATGTAAATACGTTAATATTAAATATATATACGTTAATACGTTATGTAAAATATATGTAATTACGTTAATGTTAACTATATATATATACGTTAATGCATTATATAAAATACAAAATTAAAAATGTTATATTTCTTAAAAAATTAGAGTATCTTTAGAGAAGAAATTTGTTTCAATGTATCAAAATATGTAATTTGAATATTTTTTTATTTATCGATAGTATTTTTTTTAATTTGAACTACATAAAAAATGACATTACTTGTTATTGATAAGAAATTATATATATATTTACAAATAGCGTTTGATTTTTTTTTATTCTGCATAAAATTTAATTTTTTAAATAGAAATCAAGGTTTTTAACTCCTTAGAAGACTGAAGCGGCCTGATGGTCAATTAGCTAGCGCTCTGGCCCTTGGTATCACAGGCTTCAGGTTCGAATCGTGGCGGCGGCATGAATGTTTGTTAGTGGTTCGATATCAAAGTTAAATTATAGGTCCCAGTCTAATTAGCCTAACATGTGCACAAAATGACAATAGAGCGACAAACCAAACCTTACAAGACTGAATAAATTTTGTGATTATTTTAACTATTGTTATAAGAAACAACAAATAAGCGTTAATAAAAATTAACTAACTGTTGAAAAGGAACCTTTTAGCGGTAATTTTCAAATGCACTTTAGTTAAACAATATTTCAGATTTTTAAACTAGTGTATTTTACTGAATTTTATTAAAACTTAAATTAAATAACGCAAAAATAATTAAAACATTAGCAATTTTAAACTAAGGGCAAAAAAAAAAAAAAAAAAAAAAATCAAGAAATTTTAAGTAAACAGAATCCATGTAAATGTCCTCTAAAAATTTTTAAAAGCTATTTTATAGATTCAAGGCATAAAGACTTTTCATAAGAAAAAAAAAATATTATATTTTACTATATTTTACTTATAAAAATCTATTATTCACAAAATGATTAAATTTTGAGAATTTCAGAAGCTTCTACCACCAAAAAATTCGCCCAGTGCCTCCAAGAAATCATTATTTTTTTCCTGAGGTACCTTTTAAAGCGACATTTTTCTATACTAGACGGTGAAAAATGTTTCCTTTATGCGATTACAAGAAAGTTGGGGTTCCTTGTATAAAATTTTTAAAACGTAATTTTAGCGGGGACAAAGGATTTCTGGGGAACTAAAAATAGTTGCTTTCGGTTGCTAGGTAACGAACGTTTTCCGGTTCACAGATCAGGTTACCTGACTTAATAAAAAGAACGCTAACTTGTCCCTAAGTAACAAGATAAACTGTAAGCGAAAAAGGTATTAGGATTTGATGGAAGGGATTTGTTAGCTAAAGTTAGCGTCCTAGCCTGTCTCACTGCTTTTCCAATCACCAAACATTGACTTTGTCTATAAATAAAATTCTCCAAACAGTTTTCCTATAAAATTCGCTTACTTTAACAGATTAAGTTTGCCGACAGCATTTTTATTTAATAAAATATTTTTAAAAAAACCAACCAAACCTTAAACATAAATGATTATATTTTCTATTCTAAAATAAAGATAAATTACATAATACTTTTATTTGTATTTTTAATCATCAAAAAATTTATAAGTGTTTATTTTATAAATATTAGAATTCCGAATATCTAATTTTAGCTTAAAAAACCAATTACATATCGGGAAAACAATATTATATTACTATTTGTTATATATCATATGCATCATAATTTTTGATATATTTCTAATTTAATAATTTTTAAACGTATAGAAAATAATAAAATATATATATGTTTTTTAAAGAATAAAAATATGTTATATATTTAAAAAATGTAAATAATTATATTTTCTGTTCTAAAATAAATATAAATTACATTCAAATAATTTTATTTGTATTTTTAAGTATCAATAGAAGTAATAAATGTTTATTTTATGAATATTACAACTCCAAATATTTAATTTTAGTTTAAAAAAAAAAACAATTGTATACCAGGAAAACGATATTATATTATTATTTGTTTTTTATACAAAACATACTAATAGAAAATAATATATATTTTTTAAAAAATAATATAAAAAAGATGTTTATGTTTAAGCAATTTTTAATGAAATCTTTATAAATATTTTAGATTTTAACATATTAACATAAATCATTTAATTTCCACTAATTATTTTGAACATATTATGATTTAAAATAATAAAAAATCAAATTACCAATAGAAGGCATTTTGAATTACTATATAGAAAAATGCTCATATCAAATGATTTCTAACTTATAATTAAAACTACTATTTTTTAAAAACTTATTATAATTTAATAATTTTTCTCATAATAATTTGTTGACAAAATTTTAATTTAAATTTTTTTTAATTCACCAAAGAAAATTTTATGCTGTTTTTTCATAGATAATATTAATTTAAAGGTTCTCATATAACTAAAATATACATTCATCTTTATATCATTTAAAAAATATAAATAATTATACATATGTATTAAAATTATTACATATAAAGTATCTTTCTTTAATTACAAATTAAAAAATTATAAATAAATAAATAAAAATTCTTTTTTTAAAGAAAAAAATTTAATTATGAAAATTCCAAGAATAGCAAATTATTTTAATAAACGGAGCAAAATTACAACGAAAAATATCGGTATGAGAAATATTTATACGAATAAAATACAAAGATAAAGAAGTAAAAAAAAAAGTTATTTTTCACCAGGAGTAACAGTGTGTAGTTCATGTAATAATATATATGTTTTGTTTTTTATCGTTAACAATAAAAAATGATGTTATATATTTTAAAAAGCAATATTTAATAAAATAGTTCTCTATAAAATATTTTACATTTTAACATATATCATCAAAGCATATAAACATATACCATATATCAAAACATTTAGCTTACACCATATCTATTTCTAATTTAATAATTTTGAAAGATTTAAATTTTTGAAAATTTGCTTTGATAGAATATTGACTCAATTTGATTGAAATGTGCTTTACTTCTTTATAATGTATCGAAAAATATATTTGTAAAGTTCAGAAGAATAATTTTTAATTTTTTTAATATTATTATATAAAAGTATCATTTAATTATAAATTAAAAAATAATAAATAAATAAAAATTCTTTTTTTTAGTAAAGAAATTTAATTAATAACATTACAAGAATTGTCTTAATAAAGGGAGCAAAATTACTACGAAAAATCTCGGTATGAGAAATATTTGTACGAATATATATATATATATAAAATGCTAAGATAAAAAAAAAAAAAAGTTATTTCTCACCAGGAGTAACAGTGTGTAGCTCATGTTAATCCAAGTCGGCAAGTGGTGGCTGCGAGTGTTTGCCGCTAACTTTTTATGCCTGTTTGTCTTTTTGACCAATCCCTAAATCATAACTCTTCGAGACAGTCCAACCGTGAATTCCACTTTTCTCGAATATCGTGCTAAGAAAATTCACAACAACCAGCAGGGTTGCCACATTTGGTTACGAATCGCACATTTAAATGTAAAAATTACAATTTTTCTTTCTTTCTTTCTTCTTTTTTACGTGTGAATAACTGGAGAACTATTTTTACCGAGTATAATGAGTTTTCTTTCTTTCTTTTTTATTTAAAAATGCAGTGAGAAAACCTGAAATAATTACACGCCAGTAAAGCTTATCTCGTGGCATTGTAATATAAAATCATTTGGTACGTAAAATTTAATTAAATTTTCGGACGTTGCTAATTAAATGTAAGTCGTGATGTATGATATGTTTTATGATCTTTTTATGATTTTTAGTTTTGAGGGTGGTTGCATTCCAGAAAGATTTGATTTTTTTAATAAAAAAAAGATTAAGAAAGAGAGAGAAAAATTATATTTTAAATAAAAGAAATTTTTAATGACACAATGAACTGCCATAGTTGCAAATTTAAAATACTTTGTCTCGTTTGTAATTATATCTTTAATTTATGAATTCCTAATATAGTAACCAGTTATTCCTAGATAATTATTTTATTAAGAATGCTACTACCATTAATAGTATATGGTTCAAATACGACACTAATAATAACTAGCTAATTCTTTCAGTCTGTGAATATTATAGTCAAATCTGAAACTAGAATATTTTATTCTTTCGTATGTCTCATTAACCTATTAGAAAAAAAATTTTATACCCAATAACAATTTAAAAAAAAAAAACTGAAAAAAGGCTCATTAAGAAAATATAAGTTCCTATAAACTCCCATAGATGCAAATTTAAAATACATAGTCTCGTTTGTAATTATACGTTTACTTTATGAATTCCTAATATAGTAATCAGTTATTCCTAGATAAGTATTTTACTACTATTAATAGTAAAGGATATGGTTCTAGTATAACGCTAATAATAACCAACTAATTCTTTCAGTCTATGAATAGCATATTCAAAACAATATTTGACCCTTTTGTATCTCCATCATCATCATCATTCTGGTTCACGGAGTATCATGGCCATGTAGGGCCTGAAAAACTCCTAATCTGTTACAGTAAAAGACATTGTAAAAACAGTACATTACTATAAAAAAGAAGGCAGTGAGCATTGGTCATGTCCACACGGCAAAAAAATAAAAAGAAACATTAGACATTTGTGAAAAAAGAAACGGAAAAACCGAAGAAAGCATGGTACAATTAAAATTTGGAAAAGCAATTAAATATTTAATTTAAAACATTTAGCGATGATTTGAAATTTTTCAAAAGGTGAATTAGCATTTTTTAATTGCGCATAGAAGTTGTCTATACCACCAAGCATGTTGAAAATGCTGGAAACTTCCTGTAGGATATACACTGTTTTGGCAGCCGTATCATGATCAAAATCTTGCCAGATGTTTTGGCGATCGGGAATCACTGATGGAGCGTCTCCCATTAACTTATTAGAAAAATGTTTTTATACACAATAATAATTTAAAAAAAACAGAAAGCTAAAGAAAGGCTCAATAACTAAATATAAGTTTGATAGTTAAATGTAAAATAAAAGTAGCAATAAGAATTAAATTCAACGCTTTTTAAAAATACATATATATATATATCTTTTCCTTATCCCACTCAGTAAACAGCAACATCTAGACCAAGGGTAGCCAACCATATGATCTTGAGTGTCACTTTGGAAATGCATCCTAATTCCGCGGGCCGCATATAAAATTATACATTACCACATTAGATTTAGACTCACTATAGATATTTTTTGGAGTAAAAAATTGAAACAAAATGAGTTATTATTGTGTTTACTATTATTTCTACATATAAACATATATAATATAATAATAATGATATCAAGCACACAACTGCGCGTATCTAGGCACGGTCACTGCGTCATAAAGGTCACTTAAAGTGAAACATAGAAACTGATATATTAGATGTTCCAAGATGCGTGCGCATCATGTGTTCACGGAATATAATTTAATTATTCTGTGAATTCATAACTGTAAACTCATAAATAAAACAGGCAATATCTGTCATATATTCATAAGTCAATTTTTCTCATTGCAAGTCAATTTTTTTTCAAAATTTGTCAATTTTTCTTATTTTAACAGTTAATTTTTGAATATATGGATGCACACATAATACATTTTTTAATACATTGGTTTTCACTACTTTGGCCCTTATAAAATAAATATATTTTGTAAAAGTGTGATAAATCACACGGGCCGAAAAAATGTTCAACGCGGGCCTATGCGGCCCATTGGCTGCGGGTTGGCTACCCCTGATCTAGACCAAGTCCAAGAACTCGTGTAGTCTCTTGGAAGGAGAGAAAGGTAGTGCAGTTTCTGTTGTGTGGAGCACCCGTAAGTAGAAGTCTCCATGACACTGAAGGAGTGCAGTGCTTTATGAGAAGACTTTTATGGGTAAATACCCCTCATTTGCGTATCGTATGGGATAAAATACGGTAAACTGTCACCTGGTAAGAGACCAACGAGGCAAGATGCTGAACATCCCAAACGCCATAGAGTCTCTTCGTTTTTTGAAACAATGTCTACAGCAAAGCCGCCAGCAGATTGAACCTCCTCCCTAATGTTTACAACTGCGCGCGTTGCCACTGTGCCACAGTCTAAGAACATACGTTACTCTACATATGGTATAATGTTTAAGAAATATTTTAATATTGTTGTACTTTTTATGAAACTTGTTAATATTATTCCACTAAATTTTGAAATCACTTTTAAAAATATTAATCTAATATTGTTGTTAAACAGGGATACTTAGTATTTAAAAGGTAATGCAAAATAGAAAGCTAAAGCAACGTAAAAATACTATAGATGCATTGCACTTTAGAGAAATATAAAATAAAAAGTTATTTAAGAAAAATAATTCTTCTAAAATAAATTTTGTATAATTTTATAACAACATTTGTCTGAATTATAATATTTTGTTTACTTCTACATATATATGTAGCATGACAACTCTTGTTATTAAGGATTAGGACATTTTTAATTAAATCTATATTTATCTTTACCATATAAATTTTATTCACATTTACTTTAAGTTTAGGTATAGTAATGAGTTTAGTACAGTAATGACAATTACCCCTAAAAGTTCTCTCTTCAACAATCGTCGTTAGCCTGTTAGTGGTCACCTTTAGCCAATGTCTCCTTTCTGACTGGTAGGAAGCTATCTAGTGTGAGATGTGGAAAAAAAAAAAAGATATATTTCAAGAAAATTGCTTTGTATTATACTTTTCTTCTTTGTAAGATTATAGTATTTGTTTTTCAGTAATATAATGCTTTTAAAAAGTGTTGTTAAATTTGTAGAAAATGTAACTAATATTTAGAATATTAGAATATATTTTAATTGACTTCCAAATTTCTCTTGCTATAATTTATTAAACTTTATTGTTACAATGCTCCTTCTGTATTCTTAAAAAATAATATTTTCTCTCCTTGACCTTTTCTTCTCTCCATTTACCTGTATTTAATCACCATATATATTTCAGTGTATAAGCCTCGATTTTTAGATTTACGGATCCGTTAATCTTGCAAAAATGTAGGCACTTTTCTATTATTCCCACAAGTGATAAATCAGTAAAAAAAAACGCTTTTATTTCTTTAGTTTTTATTCTTTAAGTTTATGAAGGGGGGCCTGATGGCCGAATGGCTAGTGCACTGGCGTTCGGTACCACAAGTATCGGGTTCAAATCCCGGCTTTGCCCATGGGTGTTGTAGTGGTTCGGAATACACTTTAAGCCCTAGGTCCCGATCTTAATAGGAGCGCTGGGGGGCATTGTTACTCCGCGTCCGTGGCTTACCATCAAGTTACACGCCCCCCCCCTGGGTAATGCAAAGTGAGTAACATCGGCGCAGCCCTTATAGGCATCCAAAGACGTTCATATCTGCTTGCCAGCTGCATTGGGAAAAAAAAAAAAAGGAAATAATTTTATATGAAATGACTCTTTAGTTAAAATAGTTAGTTCCTCGTTTTATAAAAAATTTTACATTGAAAGTTGTTTTATAGCAGTCATTTGTTTTATATTCGAAATTGTTTATAGTGCTATGTTATAGCGTCGTCGAAAATTCTGATGCTGCCCAAATTCGTGCCCA
This sequence comes from Caerostris darwini, assembly GCA_021605075.1. Taxonomy (NCBI): domain Eukaryota; kingdom Metazoa; phylum Arthropoda; class Arachnida; order Araneae; family Araneidae; genus Caerostris; species Caerostris darwini. The sequence continues at coordinate 274,497 of BPLQ01006506.1, read as the reverse complement.
GCTAACAGAAAAGTACCAATACGTAAGCTAATAATGCAAAACCGAAAATGAAGATTGCAAGAATTTTTTTTTCAATTTGGCTAATATAACTTAACTTTAACTAACTTCGGTACTTTTTTCTAACAAATAAAAAGCATTCTAGACATATACGTGCATAGTTTTATATTCGGAAATATACGGTACATTTTGTTTCAGATTATTTCTATTTTCTATTTTTTTTTTTTTTTTTTTAAAATAATCAACCACGTCCTATGAATTAGTCAGAGGCCTGAATGACCGATTGTCTAGCGCTCTGGAACTCGGTGCCACAGGTTTTATGTTCGAGTCCCGGCTGTGCCATGGATGTTTGTAGTGGTTCGGAGTCCACTTTAAGCTGTAGGTCCCGGTCTCATTGGACTGTAGAGCGTCACGGACACCATTCACACATAGTGTAGATAGGGGCCACAGCTCTAGCACAGTGATGTAGTGTGGTGTAGTAGTAGTAGTATGAATTATTCAGATAACCTTCCTTAAAAGTGGTAAATAAATAAAATTATTGTGCCTAATCAAAATAGAAAAAATTAATTCATTTTTAAACAATGATTTAAAATTTAAAGGTGTATTAAAATTACAACAAAAACCATTAACAATTAACTACAAAATTACAACTGTAACTATCTGTATTATAAAGATATTAATTTTTAATTAACTACAGGACAAAATGGATTGAACAAAATAATATAACGGCATCTCCAAGTAATCCATACTAAAACGACTGCAAGAGAAATAAAATAAAAATCAATTCTGCTCCAGGCACGCATCTGCGAAATAAGGGTTTCTGCATTCTGAACACAGGAATGCTCCAGGTCCTATAAAGGTAATGATGAAGGCTGCAAAAGTGGAAGATTCACGCTACCATCTCTGTTTCCATGTGCCTCTATGCAAGCATTCCAGAATAGGAAATTCATTATGCAAAATTATCCATTAGCAGCGAGAATCTCGGCGGCGACAGGTAGGGCCCCGTTCATATGAGAAACATAATTAATTTTCTACGGTCGTGCCATGCCATGAAATTGGACGTTTTATCACTCGAATATCAAGCACATTTAATCATATGTACTTGAGAAGAAAATTGCATCGATTACCTTGGTTGAAGTTACTTTGATTTTAAAGTCTTAGAATAGTGTTCGATATAACCTATTCTTTTTTGTCGCAATAATGATTAATAAATTGCTAGATTTTTAATGTTGATTATTTTTGTTATGACGGAATTTTAACAGTATCATTATTACCCCTGGTTCGCCGGAAAAGTATCTGCACTATATCCTCATCAAGTAAATTTGCGGAAGTAAGGGGAGATATTTTAAGGGTAACTACTTCTGGGAGATATTCCTTCCTGGGAAATATTTTAAGAATAACTGCTCCATATTTGAATGTTTTATTTGAGGAAAAAATCCTGAAAGTTCTAACAAGGTGTGTATGAAACATCCTAATCATCATCAAATATATTAATTTTTCTCAAATATAAGTGATATTCTTCTTCAATGGGCGGCCTGATGGCTAGCTCGCTGGTTTTTGGTACCACAGGCTTAAAGTTTGAATCTTGACGGTGGCTTCTCTACAGTCATTTTGTGCGCACTTTTGGCTAATTAGACCAGGATATACAGCTAAACGTGGATTACGAACCACTAACAAACATCCATTCTACCACTAGGATTTGAACCTGAAGCCTATGGTGTCAAGGGCCAGAGCGCTAGCCAATTGCGCATCAAGTCGCCTTAGGTTTAAAGTGGATTCCGAACTATTACAAACATCCATGGCAAAGCCGGGACTCGAAACCTGGGCACCTAGCACCAGAATGCTAGTCATTCGGCCATTAGGGCCCATAATTAATATTAAAAATTTAATATTTTTTGGAGAATAGATGGTATTTTTTGAAAACATTATGGACATAACATCACTTTTTATCACAGCTATGCCCGATAACTTAAAATTCAAATGCAGCAGTAAGTATCTTCCCTACTGATGGTATTATTGAAAGAGGCAATTGAATTGACTCCTTAACATTTAATTTTAATATTAACTCCTTGAATTTCGAGAAAAATTAATTTTATTTTTATAAAATGGAAGGTGGATTTTTAAACCGACTCCTTTTATATATTCCTTGAAAAGTGCTAGACTGCCGACTCCTTTCTCCCGACTCCGACTCTCATCTTCCGTATGTAACAACCACAGAGTTAACAGCATTTTGATTACTAAATTTCACTTTTTTGAGAAATAAGGCAAACATTGAATAGGTTGAAATTTCGAAATGTTTGTTCTATATTTAAAAGAAAAAAAATCGCTTAAAAGGTTTGGTTTTTCCTGAAGTATTTTTGCTTTTTATTTCTAATACAAATAATCATTTTATTTTATTTTTTAAAGTGAATGAAGTAAAATTTAAAAAAAAAAAAAAAAAAAAATTCAGTATTTTTCAATAATAATCGTTTACATATATTTTCTCATTAATCAATAATTCAACATTTCATTTTCCAATTATTTTTACTTTCTTACAATAAATGTTTCAAAACTACTTCCAATTTTTTTTTTTTTTAAATTTCGATAAATTAAAATAAAATCATTAAAATCTTCTTGGGATAGCTGGAAATGTAATTGAATGGCCAAACTTAATTGTATGCCAAATCGTTGATTAATATACGCTCGGTGCCGCGGGGATCGGGTTCGAGTCCCGGCGGTGTGGTGGATGTTTGTAATGGTTCGGAATCCACTTCAAGCCATAGGTAACTGTCTAATATGACTGTTGGGCATAGAGCTGACAACCCTACCTCGTTAAAAGTCAGCGTCATGGAGCCAAGTCAGACTTCTACCTGCGAATACTCCATCACAACAGAAGCTGCCGCATCTTTCCCTCCTTCCATGCGACCAATTGGATTCTTGGACTTGGTCTAGATGTTGCTGTCTACCAAGTGGGATGAAAAGCAACAGCAGAATTAAAGAATTATGTGGAATTATCAGAATATTTTATTATAAGATTTAATTTAACTTTTAACTTTTATAAATTTAATATAAAACGATATTTATTTTAACTTTGTAATTTAATTTAAAATTTTAACCAATTGAAATGGGCCTGAATGGCCGAGTGACTAGCGGTCTGGCGCTCGGTGCCACGGTTTTCGGGTTCGAGTCCCGGCGGTGCGGTGGATGTTTGTAGGGATTCGGAATCCACTTTAAGCCGCAGGTCTCGGTCTCCTATGACTGTTAGAGCGTCACGGAGCCGGAGTCAGACTTCTACCTACGGGTGCTCCATCAAAACCGAAGCTGCACCCCACGTTCCATGAGGACACGACAACAACAACCAATTGAAATATTTATTTAATATATTTCATGGATGAATTTAAAGTGTTTTATAATTTTTATAGCAATTTATATTAAAATGCATCAAAATCTTACCTTAAAAACTGAAGATTGAATCGGAGCATCGTCAAAAAAAGTAAATATAGATTATATTACAATATTACGAAATAAAAAAATTTTATTGCCATGTAAGGTACAATTACCAGTTTTGATTTTATGATCAGAATCGATTTCAAATATCTGTAGTATCATAAAACAAAGCAACTCATTAATATAAAAAGCCTTTTATACACAGCAGAACAACAAATTTTCTTCTAAAATGGTGTTTTTTACGTGCTTTGAAGCGAGTCTTTTAAAACACCGGAAGGTTATAAAAATAAATATAAATAATGTAAATAAATACGTTAGGGTATATGTCTTCATATTATAAATTTAACTTATATTATGCTGGATATCAATATTAGAACAATAACTTTTGTATAAAATGCGTGAATATTTCAATAGAAAATTTGAGCCAGTCAAATGATTTTTCCATTACCTATTTATTCGGTCACTAAAAGTTTTATAAAAGTAAAACTGAATATTATATATGATCTAGATTATTTTTACAGTATTTCGTGATGATGAAATTTGAATTTGCTGAGAAGACACGTACACACTCATAAATAACATTATTCCAGATACATACGATTTCTTTTCGAGAAAATTTATTCTTGGAGCACGTATTGTAAATCAAACAAAATTTGAAAGTTTTATCGCTTTTAATTTCGTTTTAGGTGGGAAAAAAACAGTTTTAAATATATCATCTATGGCTATTTATCCTTAAAATGATTTATAAACATTGACTTGACAAATTTTCAATGTAAGAAAAACAAAAAAATTACTTGCATTTTATTTCTATATTCTACTGGTGTGTTACGTAAAACTATGTATTTTTCTTAAGTTAATATATTTCAGTTTTTAAGTACAAATAGTTGAACCACAGAAACATTTATTGTCACATTTATTTTTCAGTAATAAATACACTTGTATCAAAAGTTTTATAGTTAAAATTGTACATTAAAAGAGAAAAATTAAATCACTAATTAAGTTTTAAATTTGTAAATACACAATTCAATATTTAAAGTACACAAAAAAAAAAATATCGCCAAATTCGATTGCAGAAATAAAAACTGAAAAACAGTTGTTATTATTCACTTCACATTTTATCGAAATTTCTACAGGATTTAATAAGGAAGTTAATTTAAAACGATGTGTAAATATTTATTCTAAAGTTGTTTACACTAAAACAATTAAACTAACAAATGCTAAAATTAACTAATTTTGATAAAAATATCTTTTATTAATTTTTTCTACAAAATATACTGTTTATAAATGAGAAATTAAATTCATGAATTTTAATTAAATATTATAGTAAATTTTTTAAAAATTGTTATATTTTCAGAGAAAAAAAAAAATATTCACAATTCCTGTTTGGAATATGTAGTTTTTTCCTGAAAAACCTTAAACTAAAATCAAATATCATTTGCTAAATCCTTTTTCTAATTATTTAAATTGATCCCCTCACCACATTAATATATATAAATATATATATGTTCAAAGTCAACTAGAAATAGTTGAATAAGCAAACTAAAATAATACTTTTTTTCGATTAAAAAATCTATTTCATAAGTTCATACTATTTCGCTTATTTCTTTCAACTCTTTTATTATATACGCTTGATTATTTCATCTATATCAGAATCATTTGGCTGTGTTTTTAATTGGTATGCGTTATCCTACTGCTATATTTACATAATGAATTATAATTCTTCATGGAAATGGGTTTTCTTATTCTTTACTGACACAAAATTGAGTTTTTATTTCTATATATAACCAATACCTTTAATTTCGAAAAATGTTATAAGAAGTACAATATTTGACCAGATCACAAAATAGGGGCCGTTGGGATTTGGCAAATTTTTGTGTCGCTAACTTAGTAATAAGTCGCCAAATGTGGTAACCCACCTTTCTTGTACTGTTTAAAATTCTCTGCACCTACAGTAGCAACCCATTACTTGGCGCACTTTGGCGAAAAGAATTTTTGACACCAAATCCCAATAGCTCCTATTCTGAGATTTTACCTAATATTTCAACAATAATTTGAAAAGAAAAATTCATTTCTCAGTTTTAAATTAATTTTTTATGATATTGAAATTTTAATTTAACTATTCTGATAGAATTTCTTTGCACATTTTTTTTTCTTAGTACACTCAAATTCATTATTTTTATTAATTACATTGAATTAAAATTATTTCAAGGGAGATTGTTCTTCGGTGAATGAAAATTAATTAAGAATGACATTTAATATTTACATAAGATAATTTTTTTTGTTTATTTGCCATTGTTTAAGTGATAAAGATTGTTTGAATATTTTTATCTATTATTTGATTAATAAACGAAATCGAATTTAATCTTTGAATAATAATTCATGTTTTTTTAAAAACAAAATAATATATTTTCTGATTTTATTTTCTCTCTGAAATAAAGTCTAGAAATATTTTTGAAATCTTTCTACATATTCATAAAAGTTATATTTTTCTTTAAAAATATTTCAAAATCTTCATAAAATTGAAGTAGGAAAAAAAATCTTTTAAAATTAGTATAAAATTTTTTGAAGATAAAATAATTAATAAATATTAATGTTATATTTAATTCCCACTTTTTAGATATTATTTTATTAATAAATTTACATATATTTCCATATTTTACAATTGTTTATACATTTAAAACATTTATCAAGTTAATTGTTAGTAAATAATAAAACAAGTATCTTGTTTAAAAAAAGTATATATTTTAATTTAGCTACATAAATATTAATATAATGCAAACTTTAAAAATATGATTTTAACTAATTAAACAAAATTAAATAAGTTTCTAAAGAAAACTTTTAGAAACTTGGGAAATGTTAAGAACACTTGCGAAAACTTTCAACCAAAATTGCGAAATTTCGCAATTAAAAATATTTAACCGTCGTTAAATGTCCATTAACTTAATGGATAGTCGCTTTTCTTTCTTCAGCCATTGGCAACATTTGGTGAGCAAACATGACATGCAACCATAAAATGGATCAGGTCTTATTGGCATGTTCGAAGTGTGCAATTTCGAAAACAATTCCCTCCCCTTTTTGTTCGAATAACACCTCAACTTTTCAACCCGATGTCTTTGTATTCATATTCTATGGAAATGAAACATTAAACCGCATTGTATTATCTCAAATGACTACGTAGTAGCTGATTCTTTTTTTTCTTTGTCTTTGCCAGCTATTGTAGAAAACGATTTTTTCGCCGTTGCCATTTGCGCGTTGCCCAAATTTCTTCCTTCGGTCATTGGGTAGAAGTGTGAAAGTTACCAAGTCTTCAGCCGTGCAACCTGCAAGAAATAAATCTTTCCGAACCTTCGCCTTGAGGCGTGTTTATTTTATTTATTTATTTTTTCTTCTTCTTTCTTCTTGTGGATCGCGCAAGAAAAATTTTCTCTGTCGCTCGCTGTCAGTTTGGGAGAGGATTATCATTGTATTATTTCTGATTTACCATTTTATTGTCCTGCTTTGTTTCCAGATTCTGTTAAAAAGACTATCTCATGCAACTGCGGTATACTATTGTTAACTGTCATCGAATGTATAAATTTTTCAATGTGCGTTCAGAAAATGGAACGCCTGAAAGTTTTTAGAAACTGAGAATTTTTTTAAATTCTTTAGATATATATATGGAATGCTGTATGTATACATATTTATACACATATATTAAGAGTCTCTTCTAATACATATGAAAGTACACAAGAAAGTAACAACTTTCTCCACCAAGTAAAACAACAATGTACCCATGGAAATAGTTATCTCATCATTAAGTGTTTTGCAGATTCATGCACCAATGTAAGAAAATTCCAATGAAAAAAATAATTTACGCTTTATGAAGCCAGTGAATTAATAATTTCTCACTTTTTAAAAACCATAACAGGTATGAGGTCTCTAGAGATGCGTTAGTTAAAGCATTATATCTTGTACAGCTAAAAGTCGAATAGTAATTTTAATGTTTCAATAAAACAATTACTTTTCTATTCCAACATATTATATATGATACAGTTTTTCATAAATAAATGGTTATAAGTTTTGCAGATTCATGGACCATTGTGAGGAAACCTCAGTAAAAAAATAATTTACGAATCTTACTTTTTAAAAACCATAACAGGGATGAAGTCCATAGAGATGTATTGGTAAAGCATTACATCTTTTACAGCTAAAAGTCGAATAATCATTTTAATGTTTCAATAAAAAATTACTTTTTCAGTCGAACATATTATATATGATCCAGTTTTAATTTGTACACATTTTGTTTTGTAAAATAAAGAAATAGCGTAAATGTCAACATAAATTTTTAAGGGATGTTAAAATAAGGATTTTCAGACGTTGATTATAAATGTAACTTCCTTTGTAACGCAAAAGAATCCTGAAATACTACTAATGCCTTCAACAAACCTCACAAGCTTCTTTGTATTATGTCTGATGACCAGTGACTGGCACTCTTTACCACAGGTTTCGGATAGGAGTCCCGGAGTGCTATGGATGTTTGTAGTGGTTCTGAATCCACTTTAAACTGTAGGTCCTGGTCTAAAATACACTGAAGTGACAAAAGTCATGGGATAGCAATATGCAAATTTTCAGATGGCAGCAGCATCGCATAGAGCAGGTATAAATGCGCAGTGCTTTCGCAGAGCTTTCATTTCTGTTCAAGTTATTCATGTGAAGAGGTTTTGACGTGATGATGACCGCACGACGGGAATTAACAGACTTTGAACGCGGAATGTTAGTTGGAGCTAGACGCATGGGTCATGCCATTTCGGAAATCGTTAGGGAATTCAACATTCCCAGATCCACTGTGTCAAGAGTGTGCCGAGAGTATGAAATTTCAGGCATAACATCCCACCATGGACAGCGCAGTGGTCGACCGCCTGCACTTAACGACCGAGACCGTCGACGTCTGCAAAGAGTCGTAAATTCTAACAGACAAGCAACACTGCGTCAAATAACCGCAGAAATCAATGTGGGACGTGCAAGGGACTTGTCTGTTAGAACTGTGCGGAGAAATTTGAGTTTCTTGGGCTATTCCAGCAGAAGACCGACTTGAATGCCTTTACTGACAGAACGACATCGCTTGCAGCGACTCTCGTGGGCACGTGAGCATATCGGTTGGCCCCTAGATGAATGGAAAACCGTGGCCTGGTCCGATGAGTCACGATTTCAGTTGGTAAGAGCTGATGGTAGGGTTCGAGTGTGGCGCAGACCCCACGAAGCCATGGACCCAAACTGTCAGCAAGGCACTGTTCAAGCTGGTGGTGGCTCCGTAATGGTGTGGGCTGTTTTTTCATGGCATGGACTTGGTCCTCTGGTGCGACTGGACCGAACATTGACTGGAAATGCTTATGTTCAGCTACTTGGAGATCACTTGCAGCCATTCATGGACTTCATGTACCCAAACAACGATGGGATTTTTATGAATGACAATGCGCCATGTCACCGGGCCACACCTGTTCGCGATTGGTTTGAAAAACGTTCTGGACAATTCCAACGAATGATCTGGCCACCTAGATCGCCCGACATGAATCCCATAGTGCATTTATGGGACATCATCGAGAGGTCTGTTCGTGCCCAAAATTCTGCACCATCAACGCTTTCACAATTATGGACGTCTATCGAGACAGCATGGCTCAATATTCCTGCAGTAGACTTCCAACGACTTGTTGAGTCCATGCCACGTCGATTTGCTGCACTTCGCCGGGCGAATGGAGGGCCGACACGATATTAAGAGGTATTCCATGACTTTTGTCACTTCAGTGTAAATGTAGAGAGTTAGGAGTAGAGCTAAAAACCCTACCCCTAAATGTAAAGAAACTCGTGTTTAGGAATCTGCCAGTAGACTGAAGGCTTTGGCCCACCATGGGGCTGTTGTATCATTGAAGAATAAGAAGAATATCTTAGTATATTGCATCATGTTCTTTTTAATTCATTCGTCGTAATGCTGTGCTGTACTAATTTTTCGATTTTTCTGAAAGAATTCTTCCATCCACAAGATTTGAAGAAAAACGAGATATGTTGTCTCTGGTGACCTTGTCCACTCTTCAAAACTCCAATGGGCATGATTGCTTGCTTATAGCAGGAATTTATACCAATAAATTGCTGCAGAGTCCAATAGACACGATGTACTCCATAATCGCATAGGCAATAATGTACAATGAGCTCTGATGCATTCATTTAAATTATTGTTATTAAAACAAACTTAACTACGCTTCCCCTCAGTTTTACCATCAAAAGCCTTTAATCGGTTAATTTCTTGTCTTCGTATGGAAATTTCACAGCTATTTTTAACAGTGCTAATTATAGCATGTCGTACATTTTCTAAGATGTATTTCACCCAATCTTCACAGTCTGAAGTCTATGGTAGTCTGATGAATGATAACCTTTTCATAAATGGCAACTATATGACTTACTGCACGATAGAGACCGTTTCAAAGATAGAGATAGTGACCTAAACATCCATAGAAACCTAAGATAGACAGAGACCTAAGATTGATAGAAACTCTAGACCTAAGATAGACCTAGAGATAGAACCTATACCTAAAACAGAGACCTAAGCATTCATCCATCCCTATCATTTTAATAGATTAACAGGCACCTTTATCTGTATAAAGCTAATTTAACATTTCAGCTGATAGGTGAATATAGAAATGAAATTATTAAAACAATATTAAAAAATACAAAAATCTGAAATATAATCGGTACCCGATTTTTTTTATAGCCTAAAAAGACTTTTAAAGAAAATTATTATAAAAGGGTTGGTTCGATTTTACAAAATTGCATGCAAGTCTAATCTATAAAAAATAATAACATACTGTTAAATTAACTCTGGAAATATATGTTTCAATTTTATGTACCTATATCATTAAACTTAATTTTTAAAATGTGAAACAAATTTTATTTTGTGATTTAAAATGCGTAGTGATTAATTTTACATTGTTTTCTTATAAAAAGAAAATTGAGATTAAATCTTCTTTGATCACTCTGAGGTATATGTTAAATACATCAAGCATGATTTCTAGACAGACGTAGACAAAACGCTGCATAAAAAGTAGTGTAAAAGCAGTTTTATGATCTGTTGCATAATATTTATGGTTATATAAAACCAAAAATGTGTGCTTCGACCTTTCTATTAAATTGAATGTATTTCATAGCTGGTTGATGTAACGTAATTATATTTGTGTTGTAAATCAGACGTTTTATTATTTAAAGAACTTAAATAATGAAAGCACATTCCAGGCATACTATCCTTGCAAAATTAGTAATATTTAAGCTCATAAAAGGTTAAAAACGATAATTTTAAAGGGTAAAAACGATAATTTTGCAAATTGCATTTTAATAGAATTTATTTATTTATGAAACTTAGATTTGAAAATTTTTCAATAGACCATTTTGAAAATAAACTCACTTAAAATATAGATAATTTACATGCATGTATAATTTAATAAATTGATGAATGTAGAACAATATCAATTTAATTTTTGTCATTAATAATGAGATTATATTGTGCATACATTTAGTATTCCTCTTATTTTTACATCATTATTTAAGAATAAATTTTTTTTTTTACGTCTATTATATGCAATAAAAAAATTAGTTATTAATTGTTATTGAACATTTTTTCCTCATTAAAATTCAAGAGTGCTGTGAGCATTCCAAATTATGAATTTATTTAATGGTCAAATGATTTATGAATGCATGCATTCATAAAAACATTTTGTCCACATATTGCTTAAAACTCTCAATAGAATATTAAAAGTGTCAAACGTAGTTAAAATAAAATCATACATCTATAATAATAACTTGAACAATTTTATTTTCTGATTCATCAACGACATAAAAGCTAATCATATCACAAAATTCAACAAAATATTATAGAAATAATAGAGAGTTTTTGCATACCGTACGTTAGTTACCGTAGGACGTCCGTTAGCTTTTTCTCCCTAGCGCGCATGCTCAGTTTCCTATGAGCATGAGCGCTAGGGAGAAAAAGCTAACGGACGTCCTACGGTAACTAACGTACGGTATGCAAAAACTCTCTAATATTGATAAGTAATGCTTCATCGTATCGTCCACGGCCTGATGGCCAACTTTGCAGCGCGCTCGGCCGTTGATGCTTCAAGTACAAATCATGGCTGTGGCATGGATGTTTGTCAGTGGTTCAGTAACTGTATTAAACTGTAGGTCCCTGTCTAATTAACCTAAATTGTGTAAAAAATGACTGTAATGCGACAAATCAACCATCGTATCGTTCATTCAATTTTTCGTGCGTTATTTACAAAAAAATAATTAAATATATAAAATACTTTGTTTTATGTTTTTAACATACGTAGAAATTAAGGTACAGACTGTTAAAAATAATTTTTTTATATTATTTTATATATATTTATATATTATATATATATATATATCCCTCAAGGCCCTCTGCCAACGAAAGATTTTGAAACAGGAGATGTTTCCTTTTCATGTGGTGGAGTTGTCAGTTCTACACTCAACGCTCTGCAGTCATATTAGATCGAGACATACTGTTTAAATTGGTTTCGAACCACTACAAACATCCATGGTGGCAGCGCCTGTGGCTCCAACCCGAAACCTGTGGCCCCGAGCTCCAGCCATCAGGCCCTAATTGCGAATTACTAAAGTTAAAGTTTAAATTTTACATTTTTATTCATTTAATTTTTTTTATTTCTGTTAATTATTTTTATTTATTTAATTTTTTTTAAATTTAATTAATTAATTAATTAATTTTTAATTTGTATTTATTTTAATTAATTCTAATTGAATTTAATTTTTTTTATTAAATTTTAATTTAAAATTTAACATTTATTTAATTTTAATTTTTTGTTATTTAATTTACTAAAGTTAAAATTATTTTTATTATTAATTTTTATTAGTATTACATACTAGATAAAATCAAAATTAAAATAAATAAATAAAATCGATTATATGCTTTTTTTATTTTCAACATGCCCGTTATTATATATTACATTTTCTTTTTAAATTTTCTGAAATTTCAATCATTATCCAAATAATCCATCATTTCTCTAAAAATTTAGAAATTAAAAGAAAAAATTTTTAAATCTATTTGAACACTAAAACATAATTTTAAATATTTTAAGTAAAGATTTTTATAATTAATATGAATGGAAAAATTGACAATAAAAAGCAACATAAAACCTACTACGATTACTTTTGTTACCGTATTTAAAAAAAAAACATAACTCGTTTTTGTAAAATGTTCTTTTTTGTCTGATAAATTCTTTCCTAAATATCATTTATTATTTTTATTTTTATCTGAATGTGAATACGCTAAATGAAAAATCTTTGATATGTTGAATTTAATTAAGAAAAAAAAATAAAATATGTTCATTTTAATACTACATTATTGAAAAGAATAAAAAAAAATCCTAAATTATACGCTAAAAATTTATATAAAACAAACAGTTCCAAGAACAATCAACTAGAACTAATCAAATTTTCATTCATTATATAAAAACGAACTTTAATTAAATTTTAATTTTTAATGTATGTGAAAAATGTGAATTACTGTTTTGCATTGAGAATAAATTACTGTTTTATTTAATTTATACTAGAAAAATTAATAAAATAAATTAAGTAAAATAAAGGACGTAAAGAATTGTTGATACAAAAGTATAAAATATTTATGGTGCAAAAATATAAATAACGAAAAGGAAAATATAGCAAATTAATGAGAAAAATGCAAATGTCTGACTTAGAAAATACGAAAATTTTCATCTAAATTTAATAATCTACAGTATACAAAAGTAGATATAATTTTTATAACAATATTATATTCGTATCAAGTTTCAAATTTCAGTATTTTCATATTCATTAATTTATAACGATACGATATCTAATTTAAATATCTGAACAATTTAATAAATAATTTATATTGAATATTATGGGATAAAGTATTCAATTTGAATTATTAAATTTGATTTTGTTAATATATTAAATTTGATTTGGCTTTATAAAATAAAGGATTGCTATAGATTTTATATATCATTTCGTTATAAATTGAAGTATTTCAAATTTAATGTAGTGATATAAAGTTTTTTCGCTTTTTCTATTGGTCAAATGACTCGTTTATTTGAGACATTTATACGACATCATAAAATATTCATTTTCTGAGAAGTTAAGGAATGTTACACGTTCCAGAATTCCAAGAAAAAGGAAAATAATCTTAACTATTTATTGTTATTTAAGAAACGTGTTTTAATTTCTTCTGCGATTGTCTGGCAATCCAAGAGTTGGTTAGTTCCATAAAAAAAAGGCAAGTGGAATTTTTATTTGTAAGCAAAAGTATAGAAGTAATAATAAATAGCTTATTTTATAGGAAATGACAAATTGCAGGAAAAGAAAATTTGTGATGCATATTTTCAAAAATATATATTTTTACGTAAATAATTTTTTTATTTTAATTTTCATTTTCATTTCTTTCTTATTTATAACGTCTGAGTTATTAATTGCTGTAACGTTTCCGTCTATACTAGACTTATAATGGCTTCAAGAAGAGGCCACTTTCAGATTAATAGTAACACTTTAAATTTTATTTAAAATCATTATATATATATATATATATATATATATACAGAACTCTATTTACAAAAAATGAAAATTAAGTGCATAAGTGCAATTCACTACAAGTTTTCAGAGTTCTCGAGTCTACGACGAATATAAACACCTGGTCTGCGGCAAACTAATACACTGTGTATATAATACTTACTATTACACTGTGTGATTCACGATTGACTTGTAGAACTCTCCTCCTTTTTCACCAAAAGAACTCCTTTTTAAGACAATCTGTCAAGACGGAGAGTCAACTTCCCTCACTTCTCATTGGCTTAAACATTTCTCAACCCATACATTATTCTTTCCTAAGAATGCAATGGCAAAACTCTTCTCGAAAAAAAAAAAAAAAAATGCTATAATCACCTATAACGAAAATAACGGCATTTACCTTAAAATTGATTTTTATTTAATTTTTTTAAAAAGTGATACGAACCAAAGTAGTAGTTATAATAATATCTAAACTAAGAAGACGCTAAATTTTTAAATGTCGATTTTTTATAGCATTGTGTCTCAGTACATAGAAATAAAAAAGTTTCGATTATATATATTTTTAATTAATATTAATAATATAACACATTTCTGGGGAAAATATTGTATTACACTAAAAATAGAACTACGATATTACAAATTGACAAAGGAAATAAAGAAGATTTCTTGGCGTTCTGGCCGTTTTCTGGCGTGAAATGGCTTGCTTATTTATGAACACTCCATCAGAACGGAAATGACGCCAGATCTTGAAATTTCTGTCGGTTTACGCTTCAAGTTTAAAATTATTACTGGGTATTAAGCCAGCTGTTGAGTCATTATTAACCGCGCCATCTTTAATATACAATGGATTTCTATTATTTATTATTGATTCTTTATTCTTTTTAAACCGAGGATATCACTAAAACCCACATAGGAATCTTAACATTCTTTGCCAATTTTAATAAAATAATGAATATTTAATATTTTATCTTAAATGCATTCGTTTAAATCTAGTACAGGATTTTTATAAGATTATTTTATACAGTCGCAAAGAAATGACCAGAAAGTAAGATGCTTTATGCCCAAGTTTATTGTGTAAATATTTAATTTTATTCCCGTTACAACTTCTGAATTAATATCTTGAATTATAGAAGTTATTTAAGTAGAATATAAAAAAAGCAATAAATAATATGTATTTAATTATGCCATGCATTTATATGATTTAGAAAGGAAAATTTATCCAACAATATGAACGCATTGCAAGTTTATCAAGGTTTTGGCAGAAAAGAAGTCAACATTCATTTAAACCAACATCCATTTTAAACCGAGGATGTTATTAAATACTATATAGGAATCTTTGTTGATTTTAACAAAATGCATTATTCAATATTATCCTATGTTAAATTCATTTTTTTTTAAATCCAGTACAAATATCGAGGATTTTTATAATATTCTTCTATTCTGTCGTAAAGAAATGGTTAGACAGTAAAATGCTTTAGCCCAAACATAGGTTTATTGCCCAAACATTTAACTATTCCAGTAACAAATTCTGAATTAAAAATATTTTGAATTAAAGAAGTTATTTAGACAGGAAAAAAAAAAAAACATAATATTTAAATATAGTACATTCAAATAATTTAGAAAAAAGTCATTCAGTAATACGTCCGTATTGTAAGTTTTTAAGGCTTTGGCAGTAAAGAAGCCAATATCCATAAACATACATTTTAACCCATGTCCATTTTAAGCCAAGGAATTATTAATCGCTATATAGGAATCTTAACATTGTTCGTCGATTTTAATAAAATAATTCAATATTCAATATTGAATATTATTCTATGTTAAATTTAAAAAGAATTAATTTACATTAATTAATCTAGTACAAATATTGAGGATTTTTATAAGATTCTTTTATTTCGTTGCAAAGAAATGTTTAGAAAGTAGGATGCTTTATGTCCAAGTTTATTGCTCCAACATGTAACTATTCCAGTAACAAATTCTGAATTAAAAATATTTTGAATTATAGAAATTATTTAAGTAGAATATAAAAAACCACTACATAATATTTATTCATTCATATGATATAGAAACGAAAATTCATCCAACAATATGTTCTTACAGTAAGTTTATTAAGACTCTTGCAGAAAGAAGCCGACATCGATAAACATCCATTTAAACCAACATCCACTTTAAACACTATGTAGGAATCTTTGTCAATTTTAATAAAATAAGGTAATATTCAACACAATTCTATGCTAAATTCATTCTTTTTAATTCTAGTAGAAATATGGAGGATTTTTATAAGATTCTTTTATTCTGTCGCAAAGAAGTTATTAGAAAATGAAGTTGCTTTGCGTCCAAGTTTATTGCACAAACATTTAATTTCATTCCCTTAGCAACTTCTGAATTAAACTTATTTTGAACTATAGAAGTTATTTAAGTAGAATATAAAAAAGCACTATATAATATTTAATTATGGGATACATTCATATGATTTAGAAAGGAAAATTAATCCAACAATATGTTCTTACAGTAAGTTTATTAAGGTTCTGGTAGAAAAGAAGCCAACATTCATTACCAGGAAGCGAGCCAAGGGTTCCATTTCTCGAATCGCTGGGTAGAAAACACTTCACTCATAATGCGGCCTGTGGCAGAATGGAATCCTAATTTCTCTGCGGGGCAGCTGTCACTTCCAAATCAAAATGGTGAAAGATTTAATATGATGTTTCGCGAAGCTTATTAGCTGAGTAATATGCGGCTAATAGGAACACCGCAGCTAGGAACTGCCTCTAATTCATTGTGGCGGAGTGGAGATACATGGATGGATGGAGACTTTTGTAGTACCTGTGAAATCGCATATGGATCTCGAATTGAAAATTGCATATCTGTTACATATGATGCTATAAATATTTCCTATTGGTAAGCAGAATATAAATATACAAGTAAAAACAGCATATGACTATGAATGTATACCATTTATAGGGTACCTATAAGATTATTATATCACAAAAATATCCTTATATATCAGTTGATGGATAAAGTCAATACTTTAAGATGTGAGTATATTGCTTTTCTACATTAAGATTTCTTGAATTCATGTATATTTATTGGGTATTTTCCATTCAAAATAGGAAAATATCTATATGAATTTAATAAATTGCACGTTGAACATTGTATAGATGTAAACATATAACGTTCAACTTGCAATTTATTAAATTCATATAGATGTAGACATATAGTAGTAGTAGATATATAACTTCATAGTAAACATATAAATTCCTGTGAAATTTCAATTATATAGTCTAAGTTCCCTTCCGTCTAATAACTTTTCACAAATGCTACGCATACGGGTTCGCACAAATTATGAGTGTATGTCATCAGTTGAAAGAAAACCTCAAAGTGTGTTAAAGGAAACATAATTACCTAATCGAACACAGTTCAGCATTTGGGTTAGAGCCATGCCGCCATTCAATGATCATACCAGGAATGATTGAATCATGCTTCAAGAAGGCAGTATACGACTTAAGAGAGACGACAAAATAAAGATGAAGATAGAGCTATCATTATCATAGAGCCATGTTTGTCTTTTAAACAATCCAACGTGTAACCAGTACATCAGTAACTGCATGGACCATTGATAGGCGATTCACAAAATAGTGTCTGAACTCTGAACATCTATTTTGCCGTCACGCATACCAATGCAAGCTTTTGCAGAGGGCCAGATTCGTTCGATCTGTGATCTTATTTATCGGAGTAGTATTGTTCTCAACTATGACTTCCGCTTTTAATTAAATCAGATGTCCAGTACAATGAGATGAACCTCCTCGTTGCAACTCCCCCTTAAAAATGAGACTTGTTGGTACAACTTATTGTTTCATGTGATATAAATCCCTTTAAATATCATGAATGACATCCAAAAGAGACGACAGAACAGTGGTATATCGATTATATTCTACGATTCGTTGTATTTCTTTCCCATTCACAGCAATGATCAGCAGTGTATGAATTATTTCATATGAACAAAGTATAAGGCTCTAAATTAAAAAAAACCAAAATTGATTCTAAATATTTTAATATCTTTAATTTGGAAATTGCCATTTCAGGTTTATCAGTGTAAAAATTAAGTAACACAGATGATACAGCATGCGAGCTTTCTCATTTCTTCCATGATCTGCTATAACCCACATGATGGCGACTCTTCAACTGAGCCAAAAGGAGCAAGATGAAGTACAGAGTATCTTTTCTATATTTCCAATCAGATTATAAATAACTGAAGTAGCTTATTTTGCTAATTAATAATGTTTTTAGAATTCTTTCTCTTATTTTAAGCATTATTATTGAAAGCAGGAATTTTTTTATGTAACATATTTTTATGAATTCTTGAAGAAATTATTTACTTTTATTTCTTATTATGAGTTATCAAGAAATTTCCAATCAGAATGAATTATTGTTCCTCATTCAATGTGCAACAACATTAAAGGTATCTGATAAATAACTGTTGAAGTAATATTCCTGATAATATAATTTTTTATTCATTATTTGATTTTTTATTCATTTATTTGAAAAATTGATATTAAATTCAGTAGATTCAGATAATGCAGTGATTTATAGCTTGACATTTTATTATAAAATAACAAACATATCATCTGCAATTTTCTATACAATTGATTTAATCATTTTTTTCTACGTTGAAGTAAATATTTAACGTATTGCCAATTAGTGAAGATAAATAAATCCAACTCTATTATCAAATCTCTCCAACGAAAAAGAAATTGTATTTGAGAAAAGTTAAATAAATTATTTAAATCAGAAACTTGGAACGATATTCTTTGCTTATGCCGATAGTTATAATTTCCATAGTTTTGAATAACAATAAATTATATTCATTTTATAGTATTGTTTTCCACAGACTGTAATAAACTTAAAATATTCTGGATGAAGAAAACTATTCAAGAAAATATATCAAAATTTGAATAATTCATATTAATATAAGCAATAAGAACAGTGCATTAAATAGAATTTATATGCGATCTCAAATGCTGTTTTTGATACCATTGTATCATTAATGGAAATATCTAACACAAATACATAAGAGGGGCAGTCAAAAAATTTCAGGAATTCCGTTGTAACTCTTTAATGCCATAACATAATTGATTTATTTTTTAATATATGTTTTTACTACCAGAATTCATAACAGGCAGTATGAAGTTAGACGTGTGTGGTAATCAGTTGGCGCAATGTAGAAGTTCGAGCAAAAGGTGAACATCAAGTTCATACGCAGACTGGGGAGATCTGCTTCAGAGAGTTTATTAGTCTTATGAACAGTTTACGATGACTATTCTTTAAAGAAAATAGCCATTTACGAGTGGTTTATCGAGATTTCGGGATGGATGTTAATTGCTGGAAGACGACAGCCACAGTGGAAGACCTTCAACTTCCAGAAACGAAGGAATGGTCTAACAAATGAAACAGTTAATCAGATAATATTGAAGAATTGCCATCGACGAGTTGGCACAAGAAGCGGATATCTCTCATAGATCCATTCAACACAATCATGTCAGATGATTTGAAGAAGAAAAGAATCAGTGCAAAGTTTGTCCAGCATTTGCTGAACCCGGATCAAATGGAAACTCAGTAGCTGACTATGGCATAATGTTTTGAAAAAAGACACAGGGGACCTGACGCTTCTTGAGACAATCATTATTTGTGATGAGACCTGAGTGTGCTCTTACAACCAGGAGACAAAGATGCAGTAATCAGAATGGCACACATTGCCTTCTCCTCGGCAAAAGAAATAATTTCATGTCCTATCCAAAGAAATCACTTCATGTCATATCCAAAACAAAAGGGATGCTGATTGCGTTTTTGTCAACAAAGTTCTGGTGCACTATGAATTTGTACCATCTGGACAAACTGCCAATTGTACGTGTAAGTTTTAAAGACTGAGGGACACAATCCGTAGAAGACATCGCGCCAATTGGTCAGGAGGATGATCATTGCATCGCACACATTGACAATTGTGAAGACATGGCTCGCAGAAAAACACATTCCACTCCTTCACCAGCCTCTCTACTCACCGAATTTCTGACTGTTCTCCAAGATCAAAATGAGCCTCAAAAGTAACCGTTTTGACATCGTAGAAACCATAAAAACCATAGCAATGACTGAACTTCTGAAGATACCACAACACGACTTTCATCGTTGTTTTCAGCATTGACATGAGCGGTTAAGCAAGAGTGTTTGTTCTGAAGAAGCTTACTTTGAAGTCGATTAAGTAAATGCGTACCTATATTGTGGTACAAAAGAGATACCAAACGAAATTCCGGAAACTTTTTGTTACTGCCCGTCATAAAATGGCAATTCTTTTTTCTTCATTAAATATGTAATACTTGTACTTCATTAAATACTGAATGCCTATTAATACAATGTTAAATTTCTTGTCATAATGTTCACGAAAGGTCTCTATCTTCAAATTAATGTCTTAAAATCTTACAGTTATGTTAATTGTTCTCACTATTTTCTAGGAATTTCACTGAATCGAAGGAATTTAATTAAGGATGAATTTAATCATCTGATGAGAGAATTTAATCGATAAATAAACATTTTTCATTCATCATTTCCAAGCTTTTCAAATTTTCTAAAGCGTTTAATTAATGAAATCCCCTAGATTTCTATTTAAAATATTTTATATTATTTGATTGCATTTTCCAATGGTTTTTTCGAATGCTACATAAAATATATATATATATATATATATAGCTATAGTTAGCTGCTATAGATATAATTTATAGCATGAATAACAAAATTAAATTTACTAAAAAGTCTATACATGATTGCTTTCTAATTTTTTTATGGTATATGATTTTTTTCTAAGATCAAGAACCTCAACAGGGACATAGAAAAAAGGTGTAGAGGAGAGATTATTTCTTTCTGAAAAGGACTTACAAAAAGTAATATTTATCGAATTTTCTCGTTATATGGGGAAAAGCTGGAAAACTCCAACGAGGTTAAGGGTTCCTAACCATTTTTAATTTCTCAGAACTCTTTTACAGGTAATAAGAAGGTCATAAGGTGGAAGGTTTCATAAGATGTAATTTTCCCTTTGCCAATAAGATGGAAGCAGCTAATCATTTATCAGAATATTACTTTTAAATATATAAAATGAAGTTAAAAAATAAATAAGCTATATTAAAAACAATTAATAACAAGACATGATACAATAATAGCCTTTGTGTTTCTTTTTGTAGCATTAAATTAGAATGAATTATATTATATTATATAGTGTGATTCAAATTGTATCATTAAAAATTGCCAGTGTGAATAGTGTTTGATTTATCTCAAAGGAGGAAATTTAATTGTTATGCGGTATTGGAAGAAACAACTTTCGTTAAGCATCTAATAATATTTGATTTTTTTTTTTGTTGAAATTTTAAGATCCTGATTCTTGAAGTTAAACTGAAACAAATAGATTTACAGTTTTTATAGCTTATAAGAAGAGTGGAGGTTAATTTATAGGGAGTATTAAATTTCAATCTAATAACTCTTATTCCTATTGTAATTTATTGGTAACTTGGCATCGCGCCAAATATGAAGTTTCAGCAGGGAAGAAGATCTTCCCGTGATCCAATAATATGCCTCTTACTGATAGAAGACTTTTCTGACAACTAATCGTGTGCCTCCAGCTGTTATTACAAAAAAGTTTTTAAAAAACTACTTTATGTAGCTCTCGTGTGAACCAAATTGTCATATTCAAACAAAAGTTTTCTTTTTAACAATAAAAATGTAAATAAAAATTATTCTAGAATGAACCCAGTCTGTTTATTGTCCTTATCTAGTAATATTATTACATTAAACTTATTTCGAACGTAAGCGAATTTTTTTTAAGTTTGAAGTAGCGATTGTGTACTTATAAAAATATTTTTTTACTTTAATTAGTGATCATACATGCAGAAAATCATTACCATAATTTATTGTATACATTCATACGAAAAGAATTAAATGATCTCAAAAAATAAAATAAGGATTTTTTTTTTTATGTTAATTGATTGCCTATTTTTTAGTTTCTGTTACTCCACACTTCAAAATGTTATCCATGACTTATTGACTTTCCCTATACCCCCCTCTATTGGTACCACAGACTTCTGGTTCGAATACTGGCGATAGCATGGATGTTTGTTAGTGGTTCGGAATCAACGTTAAATTGTAGCTCCCGTTCTAATTAGCCCAAAATGTACCAAAAATGACCGTAGAGCGACAAACCAAACCCTATACCTCCAAGACATCTGTGGCACCTTGTTAAAAAACACATGCCCTGGAAAACACAACTGTTGATGAGAGATGCTCTCAACTTCCATTAAGTATATACATTATTACAGTTATTAGCGAGTAGCAAACAAAATAATAACGAATAAATTCAAACTAAATGGATTCGAATCTTCGCTTTGTTGCATACTAATATATTGGCGTTATACCTGGGTCAAGAGCAAGGTAAGATATAAATTTGTGGATCTTTAGCAATCTAGCATATCTAGATAGTAATTTAATCATCAAGCTGGCTACGTGTGAATTTAAATGGATTTCCCAAATTCATATAAACAAAACATTGGCTGGTAATCTTTAATAACAGGCGGTAAAATGGTGTTTGGATTTCTGAAGCTTCTCAGCCCTGTGGGTCCTCATCTTGTGTAGAACAGAGTAAAACCAGTTGACTATTAGGTAAATTGCCCAGAATAATAAAAATTATTAAATTAAAACAGGAAAAAATATTTCGCGGTCTTTTAATATTAGGATCATAAATTTTAATTCCCTGGATTGTAGAGTTCTTGTTGTTATCAATAGAATTCAAGAATTTTTCCAAAACATGCTTAAGGAAGTCTTTAAATGGAGGAATATTAATGGCTTGCTGTATTTCCGAATTTCTCATATACCATTTTAATAACAGGTGGTATGGTATTAATGGATTCTTTAATATAAGGCGATATTAGCACAAAAAAAGTGGTGACATCATAATAAAGTCCTTTTATTAAGATGTCCACAAATCCGTAGATTTGATGGATATAATACAGAACTAAAAATGTCCCTGAATTGTTTGAAAAAAAAACAATATTTTTGCGTACTATTATTCTTATTTTTCATGCAATAATATTATTTTCGAAACACTCCTTACTAGACGTTATCTTCTCCATTTGACAATATGTCGCAAACTTTATGAGTAAAAAGAATTTTCTTTCGTATTCTTGGATACTTTTTTAACTATCACGAATGCCACGTTTTTAAAGAAATAAAATTATTATGGATAATTTTCTGATAAAAATACAAAAAAAGCGGTAACCCTAAAGTAGATAGGCATTATTGAATCGTCAAATGAAAATTTATCACCTACCAAAGAAAGGAAGATTTTATAATCAAATCTTCTTTTTTTTATTTTTACTTTAATATTACATGCGTCGACTGATATTATTATTATTTTTTTTTCATTTTTCAAATTTTTTATATAGAAAGCGTGCTTTTGAATGCATCACATCAGAAGCAGAAAGAAAAAAAAATCACAGTCTTGCTGACGTCATCACGCTATTCAAATCATGCCAAGGTTGTATAGGGAATTTTTCAGAAACGTTGAAATAAATACCTATAATGGAAATTCAGGTATTGTTTTCGGATCGTAAGTTGGACAGACATTGAGGCAATAAAAAACCCGAAATAAAGATTCAGCATTGGTTACCGCAGATATTTTTCCACGTCATATTTACAGTACTTAAATTGTCTTTCACAAGACGGGATTACAATGGATTCTCGTTCTATCGTCTCGAGTAGCGAAAAACGTATAAATCACGGAGTCTGATTGGATATGCCGAGGAATAGATAACGAGGGCTTTCGTTTTTAAATTAGTAATGAATCAAAATGTGTGATATTTCGAAATGATAATGCTCTTCGCATACTTTGCTTTCTTCGTGTGCAAGTACGGAGGCGAAGAGAATCCTTTGTTTTAGTTAGCTCATCTTCTAGAAAATTTATTTTATCAAAACTTTTTATTATTATTCATGTAAACTGTCAGTAAAAAGTAACGGTGTTGTGTTAATACATTAATAATAATGATTTCTTTTCTTTTTTTCTGGTCGTAAATTTCTTCAACAACTGTTTGAAAAACGTTTTCGTATGTAAAAGAACCTGAGCATTTACGTCTATAAAAAGTGCCTTCAGTGGCGTGATACTGGGTATCCACTGAAAAACTGAAGGATTCGAAAAAGGCATAACTTGTTTGTTTTCAATCTTTTGTTGTGTTATTTTTTTATAGAGCATCCATTGGAGATTAAATTTGCTGCGTGTGATATTCAGCAATGAGTAGAACTTATTGATATTTGGTTTGGCTTGTGTATGTAGTGGTATCCATTGAAAAACTGAAGGATTCGAAAAGAGTCATAACTTGTTCGTTTTCAATCTTTTGTTGTGTTATTTTTTTATAGAGCATCCATTGGAGATTAAATTTGCTGCATGCATTGCTTAAATTTGCAAAGAGTAAAACTTATTGAGATTTGGTTTGGTTTGTCGCTCTACGGTCATTTTGTGCACACTTTGGGCTAATTAGACAGGGACGTTGATTCCGATCCATTAAAACATTCATGCCAACGCTAGGATTCGAACCTGAATCCTGTGATACCAAAGGCCAGAGCGCTAGCCAATTGGCCATCATGCAAAGATTTAGAGCCTGAGTAACTAGCGCTCTGTATGCTGTGCTCGGTGTCATGAATGCTTGTAGTGGTTCGGAATCCGCTTTGAGCCTAGGTCCAGGTCTAATATAACTGTAGAGCATTGGGAGTAGGGTTAACAATCATACCCTGTAAAAAGTCAGAGTCACATAGCCCAGTCAGGCTTCTACCTACGGGTGCTTCATCACAACAGAAGCTGCCCCCTCTTTCTCTCCTTCCATGAGACCACATGGTTCTTGGATTTGGTCTAGATGCTATTGTCTACCAAGTGGATAAGAAACGATAACAACTTATTGAGTTTTCTTATTCCAAGGAAAGATCAATTATTCCAATTCAGCGAAAAAACGGGCTACATTTTAATATGAGTATCTCCTACCGATAAAATTATTTTAAACAAACCGGTTTCAAAGAATTGGATCAGTCGGCGATCTTCCACAAAGAATTATTAATCTGGTTATTTTTTATTTTATATTATTCAATCTTTCAGTAGTCATATTGTAATTATTACAATAGGTTTTTGTATCTCAGTTTGGAACATTAAATCTACAAGGCGGAAAGCTCTTTCCTTGTTCCTGATGTGAAAAGAATCGAGAGTACAAATATCCAAGATATTGAGCTGGACTAGTACATTTTAAACTGCTATGGTATCAAAGTGGTTGCATATTAATATTCATTGTATTCTATGGTACATCTTGGTAATGTTGAATATGTATTAACAGCAAATGGACTTAAGTTACGCAATCAGCATCAAAACGTAACGTGCACATTAGTAAAAGATTATTATCCTGATATTTACTGCTCTGCTATTGTAAGATGTGCTGCATTACAATTTCCAGGATGACAAAATAATTTCCTTTATTTCCTTTTTAATTTTATCTAAGTTGGTCATAAAAACATGAAAAGCAAGCTTATCTTAGATATACCGATTGTGCCCACATATTAAATAACATTCACTGTAATACCTGTGCTATTTTGTTGGATAAAAGCTATCCTTGTTTTATTTCTAAACGAAAATGATTCCTAGAAAAAATAAAATCCGAATGAATACAAAAAGAAAAATTAACAAATTGAAAGATGAATTTAGTTGTTCGAAGGCTACTGAGACGAATACGTTGCCAACAGTCATCTGATGAAAGATTTGCGTCTCTCCTCAAAATGCTTTATTGTAATGAGCAGCTATTAGAGATGGCAATTCGTTTCTCAGACGAAAATCTCTTTGATTTGTTTATTTCCCATTAGTTACATCATCCTGAAAAATGAATGATAGACATAATTCTTCGCAGACATCAAAATAATAAACCTTCTTTTTTTCCTTCTTATTTTTTTTATTATATGTGAACATAAACTGTTTGGGGGCCCACTAAATGATTTGCTTTTTTTCGTTACAGTTCTTCATGATTTATCACGAGCCATCTTTGATGAACGAAAAATGATTGTTATTGTATTCCCAAGGACTTTAAGACATAATTGTCTCGCATTTACAAAACAAGGGAGAAAATAGAATAATTCTCATTAAGAAATCTCATTGTTGGTGTAAGAAGGACACTCACGCTGTTACAAATGCCATTACTGCATTGAATTAGAGTCCTCTCCCTATCGACCATTTTTCTGTGGGCTTTACCATTGGTATTCGAGGCGTGAAATCTATTAAATTTAGACTATTCATTTATACAATTATTAGGGATCACAATATAAATTATTTTGGATGATCCCTAATAATAATCTCTAAATAATATTAGGAATTATTATTAGGGACAAATCAAGCCTAATAAGAAGTCAAGAATCCTAATAATGATCCCATTATTTAGGAATAATTATTAGAGATCATTCCAAGGTGATTCATATTGTACACATATACATATTTAATACGAAATCAACATGGTAATACAAAAAAGATGCAATCGATAAACCGAATCGCCTCATTTTTTAACTTAGGGAATGCAACAGGGGCCATGAATGGATTTGAACTTGTACACATAACAGCCAAAGAGTTAAATAATAATGTGTGCTTATCAGATAAAAAAAAATTAACCGTGCTTTGTTTTACACATTGGCGAGAGCACTCCTCCGTTTTGGCATCCAGAAGAAATGATCAGTCGGACTCCACTCTCATACGAGAGGAGGAGCAGCGCAACTACTCTCTTCTGTTACGAAACATTTTGTCTCTCCCGAGAGCAAATACATTCAGTGCAATCCTGCGTATTAGTTGGCGTAAAGATTCTCAACCCGAGAGAAAATTTATTTAGCTCATCCGGCGCATTAGTTGGCTTAAAGACGTTCACCGGATAGATATATTTCGGGCATCCTGCGCGTAGCTGAGAATCAGGTTTTTGGTTTAGAAGTGGAAACCTCCCCCAAATCTATAATTATCTGTCTTTAAATGTGTTAAATATTGTATGTCTCTAATTGTATGTGTGTGGGGTTGGTGCGTGTGTAAATAAAGTTGTGAATTCTCCAACCTGTGCCTCAAGTATTTCAACTCAACAGCACCCAGTTACAATCTGGTTGCCCAAACTGCACC
This sequence comes from Caerostris darwini, assembly GCA_021605075.1. Taxonomy (NCBI): domain Eukaryota; kingdom Metazoa; phylum Arthropoda; class Arachnida; order Araneae; family Araneidae; genus Caerostris; species Caerostris darwini. Next base: position 247,268 of record BPLQ01006506.1, on the reverse strand, counting down.
CTACATTACTTTAAGAGTACTAAGAACTGAAGATCATTGTTTTGTTCTACTAGATTTACATCATTAAATCTCCATTTCCCACTTTAGTGTCATGACAAAATTTCAACCTTAAATAATCATTACTTTTTAGTGATTATCCAAATATTTAAATGTTTTTGAAAGAATAGATGATTAATTTCTTATAAACGTAGATGAAATCAGAGAAAGCTTACGTTTATGTGATTATGAATATATCTTTTTCATAAATTCTATAAAGTGACAGTTATAAAGCAATCATATCAAAGTTTTCGTAGTTAACAAAATGAAATTCATAAGCAAATTTTTTTTTAAATTTATTATTTATGTTTTGTAAATTTAAAATAATAATAATAATAATAGTATATATTCTGCATATAATTAATTTAACTGCATAAGGAGTAATATTTTGCTACTCTTAAAACAGGATAATTAACAAATTTTAAATTATTTATTTGTCGATTAATTTTTATACGAAATTTTAGTACATTTATAACTTTATTATATTGCATTATATCTATAAATTATTTATAATGGTTTTTCTATTGATTTAATTTGTTTCTTAAATTTGATATAATGTTTAGTAGTATTAAAATTGCATACAATTTTATTCTTTTGCGGTTAAATTTCGCTTCAGTTAACTGATATTAATTTTTAACAAGATGCTATAAAGCATGTGCACACATTAAACAATAATTAATGTAAAGCAGGGCTCATAATTACATCAGAATTTCCTATGACACTTCCAAGTAATTAGCATAGTTCAAGAATGCATAAACACGTAACTCAAATTCAATTACGTTACAGACATTTCATGAATAGCATGCCCTTGGAATTGATTAAATAGTTCATTTAAGATAAAATTTACTACTACTACTACTTTTAATTAAAATTTACTACTATTTACGTCTACTTTTTACATCAACATAACTTTTTATTTCTTTCAAAACAAAATATCTTTAAAAAAGAATTTTTTACCTTTGATTCAATTTTTTGATCAATTCTTTACAACAAAGAAGATACAAACCAAGGCAAATCTTTCTTATTAATAAAGAGTAAAATAAGAATAAAAAAAATTATTAAATGTATACAAACAATCAAGGAAAAAATAGAAACAATTGATACTAAAATGTTGCTGAGGTCATAATACAAAAAGGTCTGAACAATTAATAATACAAAACAGAAAACAGAAAAAGGAATACCTTGATTTTTTTTTATTCATTCTAAACAACAATAAAAAGGAGGTTGAAGATTTTTCTTTAGAATAACTGAAGAGCTACAATGAATACAAAGTTTTGATATTAATTTTTTTGTTTAAAGAAAAATTAGAAAATACATTTCTTTTACTTTGATGATCCCAGTTATATTTTTTAAGTATATAATTTTTCCATTACTGTTAACTTCTTACATTAAATCTCTTAATTTTGTATTTTCATTTAAATAAACGCATGTGCGGTTAAAGATAAAGTTTAAAATGTAATGTTAATGTAATTATAGATTCTCTAATGATCATTATTTAACAATCAGTTTCTAAACTGAATGATTTTATTATAAACTAACAATCAGTTTCTAAACCTTATAATTTTATTAAATTTTATAATTTAATTATTTCTAATCTTTAAGTTTGCATTTATAAATTTACAATGTACCTTATTACCTGATTCTTGCAATTCAAAGCGTTTGGAGTATAATTCACTATCTGATTCTATAATAATAATATATTTAATATAAATTTCTTTTAATATATATATACACTCATGTCCATAAATTAAGGATAATGAAGTTCAGGCAAAGAAAGAGACAGAAGCAAAACAAATTTGACTTATTTGTAAAGTCTATTTATTAAACAAAAGGTAAAGAGCAAAAAAGATGCTATATGTTTGACATAATTAATAAAAATTGCGATTTTTACTCCCTGGAGCAAATTTCAAAAAAGAACCTATTTACAAAAAACAGTATAACATGGTTAGTATGATGGTTAATATGGAGTATGTCTCTGATCTTGGGGAATATTACACCACTCATCAAGCAATGCCCTCCGAAGTTCCGGTTGACAGGTGGGAGGGGGTTGACGGGCTGCAATTCGTCGGTCAAGCATATCCCACACATGCTCTATTGGATTCAAGTCCGGTGAGTGTGCTGGTCAATCCATACGGGTGACATCCTCCAATTGAAGGCATTCGTCTACAATGTTTGCACTGTGAGGACGGGCGTTGTCATCCATAAACAGAAATTCAGCACCCATGGCACCCCGAAACAAACGTACATGTTGTTTCAGAATGACATCCCGATAGATGTGGCCTGTCATCGTTACACTCTGAATGCAGGTCAGTTCTGGAAACAAGAATAATTCCTCCCCAAACGAGCCATCCTGCACCACCGTAACGGTGTCGTTTAATGGTGTTCTCTTGGTGGTAACGGGTTCCGGCGAGAATCAGACTGCAAACTAAACCTGGACTCGTCGGAAAACGTCACACAAGACCACTGTTGCGGTGTCCACAATGCATGGGCCTGTCCAGGGTAATCGCAGGCGACAGTGAGTTGTGGTAAGTGGAACACATCTGACAGGCCTACGAACATATAGACCAATGTGCCCTAAGCGTCTGTACACGGTCTGCCTTGAAACTGTCGTACCGGTAGCTGAAGAGAGCTGACGAGACAGGTCTGATGCTGTGCTCCGTCTGTTTCTTTTGGCAGTAACTGCTAAATACCGGTCCTCATTCGGCGTTGTAACTCGGGGGCGAGCTGTGCTGTAACATCTACTCACATTACCATCATCTTGGAATCGTTGCCAAAGCCTGGAGATGACACTCTGGCCGATTCCAAGTTCCTCGGATACTTCCAGCTGGGTACGTCCACATTCCAGTAGTCCGATAATTCTACCACGTGAAAAATCATCCAAATGCTTCTTTTGTGCCACAACTATGCGGTTATTGCACTGAAAGGCTTTTAAAGCGCTTGTGAACAATTTTACTTCTTTGCCACCATTCCTTATATACCCCTCTCTTACACTCTCGTCATTGTGGCGTACTATTCGCGCCATCTGGTGGTTTCCTGTAATTTGCATATTCTTCTTCAAGATGTGTGTGATAATTCTACAGGTGAAATTTTTATTTTAGAGTTCAATTTCTGTGTGATTCTGAATTATCCTTAATTTATGGACATGAGTGTAAATAACTTATAAATACGTGAAGAATTTTACTTAACTGCTCATTATCCACTCTAGACATAAATAGAGTGGATAACGAGTTGTTCTTCCAATTTAAGGAAATTAGCAATTGAAACTCCTGAGTCTGAGATGTCAACTTGTTCTTTCAGAAGTTCGAAATTGCGGAGATAAAATATGGATGCCTTACATAATGGAAAACAACAGAACATTTATCCTGATAATAATTTATTGATTAAATTTTATTCATTTTTCATTTCATGCATAAAAATTAAGTATTTCAGATTTGATTAACATAAATGAAAACAGCTTAATTCAAATATTGTTATTATTGCAAATCAGATTCTGTAATATCACAAGAATTCATTTTCAATGGCATATTAATGATTCTCATACCTTTTCCACGATCGTAGAATTAAAAAGCAATTTACGTTCAGTTAAAATTATTATTGGAAATAAACTCTTGCACATAATAAATGCAATTCAGAAAGTACACAATAAAGATTCATTACACAATTAAATAGACTTTTTTCCAACAGACAAATTTAATTTAATGTTTCTCTGACCCCTAATAAACATCAAAAGCTATCATAGATCAATTGAATATTCATTTTGTTTCACATCTATACCGATTTTAACTGTCTGGGATTTTACAAGTTTTCATAAAGAAACAATACATTATTGCAATACATGATTTTTGTCTGTTTTCTTTTGTTCATCTTTTTTCTGAATTGATACCTGAATTCGATTGTACACAATACGAATCCGTTTGATTGACTTTAATGTATCAAAGAACATAAGTTTTAAAAGAAATAAAAAGGCTGCAGAAATTTCGCTGCCTTTAGAAGAAATAAAATAAGCTACAAAGAAATAAAATAAGCTACAAATCTAGGTAGACAATAATGAGAAGAAGGAATCTAGTTGTCTGAAACGAATTAATCCTCTGCTCTATTTTTATCTGTATTATTCTTAAATTACAGCAATTACCTATTTGCAGTCGTTTATTAAACAAATTGCTGGCCACACACTAAATCCACGTTCCTTACATATAATCAAGAAATTTCAATTAAAAGCTATTGCATTACAGTCCTAATGTAGAATTAATTGTAGCTAATTATTTTTGCAACCAGTGATTTAAATTGTTGATTTTGCGCTTCGTATACAGATATCTCTTTTCTACTTCTGAAGACAATGAATCAATATATGAAGGAAGGGTAAAAACCTGTATTTATTTCATGTTGGTCTAGGCAAAATGATCTCTAGCCAATTTAGCTATTATAGGTTGCTGCATAGATGACTTATATGATGGAGCAACAGCTCAATTGTGACTTCGAAAAAGTAACTGTGTGGATATCACCTTTCTAGATCGATGGACTGGATGAGAGTGTCTCATAACTTGCTCCAAAAATCTCTAATTTTTCGTTTCTTTAATTTTTCTTCTTGTGAAGTACACTTAATTACTATGTTTAGTTTTTTTAACAGTTAAAACGGTTTAATTTAATTAATTATAGTTTACACTTAAATTGTTTATTCTGCCATTGGTATATAGATCCCTTTCTTTAACTTCTGAAGCGACGAATTAATATATGAATGAAAAAAAAAACCTTTATCTATTTCGTGTTGGCCTAGGCAAAATGATCTCTAGCCATTTCAACTATTAAAAGTTGTTGCATACATGACTTATAGACTATGACATATACAATTTTAACATGATTGAGCAACAGCTCAATTTTGATTTCGAAAAAGTAATTATGGGGATATCACCTTTCTGGATCGATGGATTGAATGAGATTGTCTCATAACTTGCCCCCCAATGGGCTATTGCGCCGATGATGAGGATATTTAATAATTTATATTCCTTTTCATATATTCTAAACTATGATAATTTTGGTAAAATCGCAGAATAGGGGCATTGAGATTTGGCATCAAAAAATCTTTTCGCTTAAGTGCAGCAAGTAACTAGTTGCAATTGTAAGTGTAGTGAATTGCAAACTGTACAAAAAACTCGGGTTACCACAATTGGTGATTTATATCCCAGATGGCGCCACAAAAACTCGCCAACTCCCATATTTTGCGATTTGGGCATAATTTTTTCTTACACACTTTTTTAAATTATTGGCAATTAGTGTTTAAATCGCTAATCTCTTAACGACTTTTTTTAAAATTTATTCCTCTTAAGTTTGTGATTGAAAAAATATCATAATCTCGCCATTTCGTAAAAATTTCGAACACAAATATCATATGCAATAAAAAGGCAAATTCAAATTGCAACAATAAAGACAAGCTTTTATCTCTCTAAAATAAGCTCATACTATAAATTTAGCTACCGTATTCAGAACATTATTTTCCTATCTCTACAGAATGAACATATTTCAAGCGTTTAAATTATTCCTACTTTTATCAATAAAACCTTCGTTAACCGTTATGATTACTAAAAAATCCTGCTTCTTTTGTATTGTTAATGTAGCACATTTATTATAGAGAATCAGTTTTCCATTTCTATACATTCTAAAGCACCGAATATTACCTTAGGGAAAAGTTCTATTCATACAAAAATGTACATTTAGTATTCATAGAAAAGATTTATTTAATAAGATTAGAACTTTACTTATTATTCACTAATGTCGTTAGTTTAACGTGGGATGTTTTGTGCGAATAATCTTTAAGTGGTTGGGTTTTTTTTTCATCTCCTTGGTTATTCATCAGCTTAATACTGTTTCTTTTTTTATCGTTGAATTGTTAATTACTACGGTAATTGCCATTTGCAAGAAGTGGTATTTGATAGGGCGTATAATGATAGCGGATTTCAGTTTTACGATTGGGTGAATTTATTTTGGAATTAATCTTGGATTGTTTTTCAAGGATTCCGGTTTTTTGATTGATTATTATGAGGGGGTTTTATATCCTGCATTGCTTTTCTTTTTAATTTTGCTTTGATTCAAATAATTTTAAATTTTGTGTTTGAAATTTTTACGAAATGGCGAGATTATGATATTTTTTTCATGATAGAAATCACAAACTTAAGAGGAATAAATTTTAAAAAAAGTCGTTAAGAGATTAGTTGATTTAAGTGCTATTTAATACCATGAAAGACTACTGGTGTGGAAAATGGTATGCTCTTACTTTGCAGATTTGTTTTTTCATTATTAATATATTCCTTTTTATCTTTTATTTATAACAGTATCATCTAATTTAAAATCAGTTTAGATGTTTTCAACGATTTTTTTTTTCTTCATGAAAAATCGTTTTAATTTGTCAAATGAGCGCACTTTTTAAATTATAGATTTCTTTATACCATTTTCCATTTTTCAGTCGAAAGTTGGTTTTAAATCTTGAAAATTAAAGTTTAATAATTTTAAGACTCTCCTTGAAATAAAATTCTTATATTAATCTCTTAATTATACATACATTTTTTCTAATAAAATAATTATTATTTAGATTAAATTAATTTAGTATATTTGTAATATTTTCATAAATTAATTAATCAGAGTTAGGGTCCCAGTGTCCCTCAGGGTTTAGAGTCTAGTGTATACAAAGCATTGGGTTGGATAGTTAGGATAAATCTATAAACTGAAAAGTTTTTGCATTAGACTTAAGGAATATGTATAATGCATAACGTCTTTGGAGTTGAGAGGTATCACCCAAACAGATATCGACTGATATATCATTTAATTTGTATAATCGTTACTGGACATAATTGAATATCAGATTTTGATTAGTTGTACAGTATTTTGTATGTTTTTTGATAATTATTTCCACTTATTTTTTCATTACATGAAGATCAGATTAAGATCGATTTAGATCAGATCAAATCAGATACTCACGGGATGTTTATCCCGCACTGCAGTACACTGAGGATTAGACACAACAACAGACCTTTCAGATTTATAAATGAATTAATAAATAAACGTCATTTAATGTTATTTAACGACCATCTGATAAAAGTACCGATTTATATTAAATATTTGTTTCGTTTTTTACTCCAAATAAAATCTAGACTTTTAGTGAAAGTTTAAAAAAATCAATATATCGATTAATTGATAGTTTAATAGTCAAAAGCAATTAATATAATGTTACAAACTATTACATTTTATATTTAATTATTATATGCTTTAGATCCTCTAGTTCTATATAATAAAAATATTTATATTTTGTTTTATTAAGTTATCTGTTGCTCAAAGAATATAAATAATTAACACTTTCAATGAAAAATTCATAAAAACTAATTTAAAATTTATTAAATCATGTGCAACAATTAAACAATTTTTTAATATATAAGAAAATGGATAAACTGAATATATATACTCTGTATTAATTACAAGTATTTTTTCTAGTTTATAAAAAATACTTGATCTGTGATATTTTGCTATATAAATATCACAATTAATAACATGGGTCTTTCTTTTCTTGATATTTACACCTTTTAAAAGAAATTTATATTTGGAAAAAAAACTCATAAAAGTAAAGAAAAAGCATTTATTAAATATTTAAGAAAAAATAACAAAGTAAACAGTCTTCATTTTTACAATAATTTAAAATTTTTTTAGTAAATTTTAAAAGATTTTTTAAAGAATTTTTTTAGTAAATTTTAAAAAATTTACTGCTTAGATGTATTAAAATTTAATCTAGGCAGTAAATTTTTTAAAATGTCCGAAATCTATTTTCAAGCTAACAGAAAATAAATATTATAATCAAATGTAGATGTTTGATAAGTTCATCATCATATACTCTTATCATGATAACACCCAAATAAGAAGAGCATTTTAATGAATAATTTTTCATTTTTATGAATGAATAAATTTTTGTTTTCATTGAAATTAGAAATTTCAACTTCTTTTCAATTTATATATACCTTGTCTCTCTTGCTTTTGAAGTTTGAACTCTTGATTAATGGGAAAATATCAATAGCATATATTTATTACATTTCATACTTTTAATATTGCCATTTATATTAAAAAACGTTTAAATTCCTGTCACAAATGTGGCCCACTGGTATTTTGCTGTAACTGACCTGAAAGAGGACGGAGATTTAATTCTCATTGGGGCATATAATAGTTGTTGTTATTTCTTATCCCCCTTGGTAGAAATCTGGACAAGCCCACGGACCCGTATGGACTCATGGTTGACGGGAAAAGAGGGCAGCTTCTGTTGTGATGGAGCACCCGTACGTAGAAGTTTGACTTGGCTCTATGACGCTCCTACAGTCATATGAGACCGGAACTTACGGCTTAAAGTGGATTCCGAACCCCTACAAACATCCATGGCACTGCTGGGACTTGAACCCGAAACCTGTGGAACCGAGCGCCAGACACTCGGCCATTCAGGCCCGGCGCGTATAGTGTAACTGTGCACCTTTGGTAACGCCAAATGTACCACAATTCTATATATGACCAGGCAGCTAATAGTTAAATACTTGGTATTTGCAAAACATGAATTAAAGCCACAGCTTTGCTGAATTATATACGTATGTTTATATATATGTGTGAGTGTGTGTATAAATAACACTGCATAGTTTTTTTTATGAAGATAGGAAAATAATATAAAAATAAAAACCTGTTATTACATACTTATTTGTGATGCATTTGCAAAACATCTGTTTTGGATAATATAAAAAGTCTTGCATTTCCTTTTATTATCTGCCTATTAACCAAAAATAATTAAGGGTCACTTTATTTTAAACTTGTTGACAATGCATAAGTATGCATTTTAAAATTATTTTTGTATTTTGCAATGATATTCTTCTGATGCTCATTTATTTAGAAGCAAAACCAGCAATTTGTTTTAATATATTATATAATTACTTGTCAATATTTGAAAACACATGATGCACTAAATTATTTTGAAGCATTTGAAAGCAAGAAGTCTTCTTATTTGAATCAAAAGTTAGTCATTTTTATTATAAAAAATATTTTATGTTATTAAAAATAAAGATGTTATTATGTTATTAAAAATAAAGATGTAGCTTCAATCGAAAATAATTTTTTTTGAGAAAATATCCTTAAAAATATCTTCAACTCTTACCTAAAATAACAATGATACTCTTTCAGCATGTGCATTTGTGCAATATTTATTTATTTTTCATTTTAACTAAGAAATAATAAAAGGAAAAAAATATTATTCTCGAATTATTAAAAATAATTTTGCGTAAAAGGAGCGAAATATATAATTTAAAAAAAAATAACTTTTATCCTTTTAAAATGCAATCCTTTTTATGAATTAGCTCTATTTTTAAGCAGCCTTTCATTAAAAAAAAGGAGCAAAAACATTTTCATTATATTTTAACCGAGACACGAAAATTCTTTTAAAGCAATGTTTACAGCATGCTCATGGGATGAAAAGTCAAACCGCTGCTCTAGTCAAAAGAATTGCATTACGAAAGTTTTGCACTCGATTTAATGAAGAAGAATTTAATTTATATTATGCAGGAGCTAAGATAAAGGAACCTGGTGCATAAACCCGGAAGCTCCGTACCGGAAGCGGAGGTTACCATGGTGACACGAGCCTTACCTTTAGCTGAATCCCCGTTCAGCCTGACGCAGACGCACTACTGCTTGAGACGCTTCTGAGATTGCCGGAACCTCAAAAAATAAATTTTGTTTTCAAAATCGACGGCCTTCTGTCATTTTGATTAAAATAATCGTTCAGGGAAGAAGCAGATGAAACTGTGATGTGCTATAGTATGGATCCTAGATTATCGCGTACGAAATGGACTGTGTTTCGTTTTACCTGGTGCAGGTGAATGACTGTTGATCCTAAATGAATTCTAAACAGTAGCTTGACAGCTGCTACAAGAATACATATTTTAAAGTCGGCGTGAGACAGGGTTGTAGTTCATGAAGAGAGTTTTAATTCTAAAAATTGATAATTTCGTTCCTCCTCATTATCGTTTGCTATAACCAGAAATATTTTTAGAACAGATTTTCGGTTGGAATAACCGTTTTTACCCTTTTTAATTGGTTATTTTTAATCACGATAGCGAATTATTTTTAAATTGTCGAAAATCGATGCAATCTGCTATCTTTAGAAAGCCGCTGAAAGAATATTTTGCAGGAATCGTTAGGAATGTTCCTTTTTTAGAACGTTTTTTTGAAAAAGATTTTTAAAGCTTCTAACAATTTAAAATTGTGCTGGCGAATTTTTTAATTAAAAGAAGTTGAGTGACGATTGTTAAAAAAATATTTATTCCAGATTCATAAAAAAAAATTAAATTTACGTAATTAAAAAAATTGGAAAGTTAATTTCAATTATCGTTTTATTGCATTTTTTTTTTTGAAAAAAAGTAAGAAATAAATTACAGTCTATTTTTCAAGATTTATAAAATTTTTAATAAATATTTTCTTTTTTTTATTAAAGGAAATATATTTCACCATTTCTTTAATATAAACAATTCTAAAAAAGTTTCAATTCTTCATAAATCGTTTTGTCAGTATATTGCGAGAAATAAATTATTGGCAATTATTTTTTGCAAACGGTAATATTCGGCTGAAAAAGTTTCTTTTTTTTTTTATTCTTAAATTTGCTTAATATTTAATTCCATTTATTGAATTGAATTTATTTTATTATTGCTTTAAAAAAAATTTTTCATTCAAATTCTTTTTCATTTTAAATCTTTAAAAAAAAATTTCAGAAATTGGAGGATTTTTATTACTAACTGTAAATAAGTGATATTTTTTTTATAATTTAACTAAAAATGGATCCATACCGAAAGCGTCATCATTCTTTCAAAGAAAGTCACAGGTCCCCATCAGTTCCTGTAAGAAGATTTTCTGTGTGGTAAATATCATTTTTTAATTTACTTATTATTTTTATATTTTATATTGTTATATTTATTAAAATTAAATTTAAATATTTGCTAGATTTAAAAGAATTTTATTTTTTAAAAGAATGTCCTCATTTTAAGTAATAACAACATATAAAGAATAATTATGAGATTTATATAGTATTTCTTAAATAGTGATTTCACAATTGTGCAAGAGTCATAGAATCCTAAATATTGAAACCACTCATTAATTTATTTTTCTAGAGTAATTTATTTTGTTTTTAATAAAATAGAACCAGTAACAATTTTTTTCACAATTTATCGCCGTTCATTATCTAATGAATGAATATTACTTTATTTTAAATATTATGACGTTTATGGGTATATTCGTAAAAATCTCAAAAAAACTAGTTATTCGTTTATAAATGAATTTTTCGTTTAATCTACGCATCTAAATCTGAGAAATTTTTGTTTTAAATATAATGAATGAGTTTTAAATAATACAATTGTGTAAAAAATAAGTTAAATCGTAATCTCAGCTATAATATCGAAGCAACTCTTGCAATAACATGACCAAAGAAATCAAATTAGGTATTTTATAGTTTTATAACAATTTTTAATTTTAAATTAATTTTAGATTATTAGAAAGGCTATCTCTTTCCTCTTATTGCAATTCTCTTTTATTTATATTTATTTATCTCTATTATTTAAATTCTATCCAATATTTTATTAAATCCCAAACTTTACAAAAAAATTAATTTTTATATTTAAAATAATGATTTATTTTGTTAAAATTATTTATAAGTTAAACATTAATTTAAAGACACACTGCAGCATAATTTAAAAAATTGTTTTCAGAAAAAAGTATGTATATTCCATTATATTCCTACGAATTATTTTCTTTTAGACTACCTTGAATGATTTATATTAAATGAAGATATTTCTGTAGAATCTCTTACTTTTTGTATAACCATATAAATGTAAATATTTATGATACAAACACCTATTTAATCTAAAATGTTTATGAACTATTACTATTTTCTTAGTAACTACATTCTTTTCTTCCTTAGTATCAAATGCATATTTACTTACTGGTAATCGCATTAAAATTTAATAAACCTGGTAAACTCCATGTAATATTGCATATAAACAATAGAAAGTGAATTAATCACCCATAACAAAGAGTCGAGGGTATTTATTACCATGAAACAGACAGTCACTTAAAAATATTGTCAGATATTAAATTGTTTCTTTGCATGAAATTCATTTCAAGTTTCTTATGAATAAAAATAGTAGTTATTCATAGTTAGGCAAGACTACAAAATTTATATCTTGTTTCATACTTTGTTATGTCTGCAAATAACCTTGAATTAAATCAGAATTATGTACCGTGCGCAAAATGTTTTAAGATTCCACATAATTAACATCGAAACAGCATCTTTCTTTTGCATTGTTAAAGAAAATGCCTGTTTATTTGTAAGCTTAAATATATAAATTATAAAAAATGTCCTTACCATTTATATTTGAAAATTCCATGTGTTATATTAATTATTTATCCTTTATTTATAATAATACGTAAACCACAGTCTATAAATTCATAAAAGAATATTTTTAAAAACACGATAAAATAAATTTCTGAACACCTTTATCTCTGAAAACTTTAAAAATTATATCCATAGAATATATTTTTTTATATTTTAAGGATACTATGTATTAAAATATATAATGTCTCTAATTTTTCAAAATAATCATAGTAAAAATTTTGAGTAGAATGTTTTGTGACTCTTATACGAGATTTTTATTTTTGTAAATGATTTTATTAAAAATATATGAAATTTTTATGAAAATAAGCACAGAAAAAATTATTTTTTACAAAAAAAAAAAAAAAATTATACAAATGAAATTTAATTATTAAAATAACCTTGAATTAAATCAGAACTATATACAGTGCACAAAATAGTTTAAGATTCCTCATAATTAACATCAAAAGATCGTCTTTCGTTTGTATTGTTAAAGAAAATGCTCGTTTATTTATAAATTATAATGAATGTTCTTACCGTTTATATTTGAAAATTTCCATGTGTTATATTAATTATTTATTTACAACAGTACACAAACCATAGTATATTAATTCATAAAATGATATTTTTAAAAGTTAATAATTCATAATATTTTAATGATACTATGTATTAGATATTTAATGGCTCTAATTTTTCAAAATAATCATAGTACAAATTTTGTGTAGGGTCTCTTATAACTCAGATATTTACCTTTGTAAATATAATTTATATTTAAAAAAATACGAAATTCTAATGAAAATAAGCAATAAATATTATTTTTTACAAAATAAAATTATCCAAATAAAATTAAATAAAATTATAAAATTATTTAAAATAAATAAATCCAATGAATTCTTTCCACAAATGACGAAAATTTTAAAGAATTTGTAGATTTGTAGATTTGAAGATTTACACTGAAATAACTTAAAAAATTTTAAGTAATTTAAATTTTAAAAAATTAAATCTAAATTACTAAAAAAAAATTTTTTTTAATGATTTTACATTAAAATTAAAAAAAAAAAAAGCTTAACAGAAATTATAAAAATTGCTTTGTTCTGCCGCTATTAAAAGATTAGAGTCTTATCAGAAAAAAAAATATATATTTAAAAACTGTCTAATCATAAAAAATCAAAACACAGAAAGACTAATTTCTCGAATCTTACATTAAATAATTACCCTATCTGAATGGATGTTTTCCACTAAACAGTACTAAAACTATTTTTATATACGAAAAACTAATAACTTATTAAAATACAAAAACAAAAACAAAAAAAAACATATGCATTTTTGTTTTTTAAAATAATTATTGTTGAGAAACAACATTAATGACATACATTCATTAATTACTGTCTAAAGATAATTAAATGCGAAGAAATTTTGGTCACATTGTAAACGGAACGAGAAAAGTAATTAGTAGCAATAACAATCAGAAATCGATGTATTTCTTAAAATAAAAACAATTAGAAACATCTTCTTTTGAAACAATGTTTGACGTAGTTAGTACGTCATATCGACATTCATTATCAACTAATGACTAAAATCAATATTTTCATTTAATACATTATGTATAATGTGGATATTTGTCCTTGCTGTGGAATAATTTTGATTAATGGAATCATTTACGAATTTTAGATAATAATAGCATCGTATTTTTACTACAGATTATTACTTTAGTTACTTTAGCGATAAAGATAGTAAAATAGGGATATAATGTTTTAACTCTTTTACGTATTAATTTAACGAAAATGTGGTGTTTTTTTACCAAATAAAAGTACTTAATCATTGTGGTTAATTTTGTGCTCTTTATTAAATTTGTAGCAAAATGCAATGGGTTTATGGTTTTAATAGTATCTTCATTATTATAAAGTAAAAAATAATTTTAATATGATCTTTTTTTAAACAATATTAATATCATTTCTTTAATGTATTATTTTAATATTTTTAATAATAATATCTTCATTATTTTGATATAAAAATAATTTTAATGTGATCTTTATTTAAAATATAGATATTAATAATTTTCCTTTAATGTATTATTTTAATATTTTCTAGTTTAATATTTTTTTCAAAAGAATAAAATAAAATTTTTCTTCTATAAATATTATCTTTAATCATATATTTATCCTGGAAATTGTTTTTGTACATTAAAATTATTTTTTACGAGACACTTTCAAGGTATTTTAATAGCATTAAAAATGAGCAAATATGCATTTTAACAAATTTATTTTAATGGTAATTGAGAAATTTAAAAACTTAATAGTTTAAAGGGAACATTAATTTGTGCTAATAGCATATATTTATTAATTGTAAAAATAGATTAAATTATTTTATCATTTTACTTTTATTTAAATAAATACAACCAACAATGTACAACAAATTCTTCAAAAAAAGAAAAGAAAAAGTTTTATATTTCTTGTAGAATTTGTTGTATCTTATATTTCAATGTAAAAAATATATTTATTACAAATAAGTATTAGGAACTTAAACGTACGCCATATTGTTAAGATTAGATACATATGACTTTATAAGATAAATAACTAATTTTTAATTCAAATTTTTTAATGCATTCATTTAGCATAATCAATTTATATAAATAGTCTTCCTCTAAATTTTTCCTGAGAAAAAAATTATATGTACCATTGACTAATCTTATCACTGTGGAGCATGTTGCTAAAATACAGTTAGCACTCATTTTTAATAAGAATTAGTTAAGAGAAATCCAGGATTTAACTTCATTCCGAAAAATAATTTTGGAGAGATTACTATTATAACAAATATCGAAATTTAAAAAACATCAAAAGAATTCATTAATTTATTGAAGAATTTAATTTCTTTATTTTTCATTTTTTAAATTCATTATTTTATCTCCAGGTGAAAATTTCTTTTATTAAAAAAGAAAAATAATTTGGAATAATACGACAATGTTTTCACAGCAAACAATTTTTTATGCTATATATCTCATCATCATCAGTGGCGCAATAACCCCATGGTGGACCAAGGCTGTCTGCCTACTATTTCGAGACGAGAGATGTTTTCTTTTTACGCAGTAGTCAGCAGTCAGTTTTTAGTAGTCAGCCCTATTCAGAACTCTCTACAGTCATGTTTGACCGGGACTTACGGTTTAAAGTGGATTCCGAACTACTACAAACATCAGTGGCACCGGCGGGACTCGAATCTTATGGCACCGAATGCCAGAGCTATAGTAACTCCGCCATCAGGCCCCGATCGAAATTCAAAAGTAATTTTCTCTCTAAAGAACCATTTATAGACTTTCTAACTTGTTTGACACTATATGAATCCCAGAAATTTTCTAAAAGTGATCAGAAAACAAATGTTTAGAATAAAGGTTTGCAATGCAATTTTTTGAAAATATAAAATTCATATTCGAACTTGGATATATATGCACAATTGAACTTGGAGCAATAATATTTTTACATATTGTGAATTTAAAATTATAAATAGATTGAATTAAAACTACCCTAATAATTAATTTTAAATCTGTTTTATTTTTGTTAACCTTCGTAAATCAACATAGCACTTATTAATTAAATTTTAATCCTTCATATCAGCTTGTCACAATTGTGACAAATCCCATTAAGGAAACGCATGGTTTGAATGATGCAAGGAAGAACTTAAGGCAATATTGACCTTCCACACAGTATTCCTAAATTATTATGTTGCTTTGATTTATGACGCTATTCCAACTTAATGACGCGCACTAATTCAATGAACATGCTGCGCACACTTCGATTCAGGTGATGGATAATGCATGCCAATATTGATTCAGGTTTAAAGCATTGCCAACAAAATAAAAGTAAATGCAATTTTTATTGGCACGTGAAAAATACAGATATAATTAAGTAAAAACGATTCGCAAATGATTTTTAAGCATTTATTAAATTTTAAAAATGTGATTTAACACTGTATTGTTGAAGTATTAACTCTTTTTATGTCTTTAAAACAAACTTCTAAAGAATTCTAAATTATGAATTTAACATTTTTAAATTAATTTGTCCAAGTAAATTTTATGCCCTAATTTAAAATAATTCTTTTTGCAAATATTCATATCATACAAACATTTTCCCAAGATCTCAAGTAAAAAATCAACATTTAATTCTTTTTAGAACTTCTTTTCTTTACATTTAATATATATATATATATTGAGTTAAAGTGTTTTTAACATCACTGAACAATATTTTTTATTTTATCGCTCTAATTTATTTATTTATTTTACTAAAAAAGTTATTTATCTATTTAAATAAAATGTAAAATAATTTATTAAACAAAATATTATATACAAATATGAATAATTTATAAAGAAAATAATGTTTGAATATTTATTTTGCAAAAAAATAAATACATCAATTAGGCTCTATTTTTGTAAAGATTACTGATTTGTACCGGAAGTTAAAAGATATATCAGCTTGATTTATTTGTTTTCAACATTAAATTTAAATATTATGTTATAAATTTAAAACCTATTTTTAATGGACGAAAAGAGCCTGTAAGAAGTAAAGCAAAACTTCCATTCTTTAGGTGTAAAATTTATAAAAATTATTTAGAGATTATTATGTCCTATTATTATTAAGAGAGAGATAATTATGAGATATTACTATTAAGAGAGTTTAATATGAGATATTATTATTAAGAAAGATTATTATGAGATATTGTTAGGAGAGATTTCTGTTAAGAGAGATTATTATGAGATATTGTTAGGAGAGATTATTGTTATGAGAGATTATTATGAGATATCATTGTTAAGAGAGATTATTATGAATTAAATATTATTGTTAAGAGAGATTCCCAAATGAATTAGATATTTCTGACAAAAAATTCACTATAGAAATTGAAGATCATTAAGACTCAAGTATTTAAGTCTTTTAAAAAGAAAAATCTTAATCATATCCGTTTTTAAAGTAGTATCGTTTCGACTCACAAGAAAATGATTTTTCTAAGAAAAGATTTCATTTAAAAGCAGTTCTTCCCATAAAAATGCATACAAATTCTTTAAAAAATATCATTTTAAAGTATAATGAAAAATAGTCAGAAATGAATTAATTATTGATTTAAGCTATTCCCCAATGAAATTCCATAAAATTATTAATTTTTATGAATCGGATAAAATTGAAAATTTACCAATTATTGTTTAATTATTATTCATTTAAGATAAAAAAAAAATTTAATTTATTTTGTTTGCAAACTTTTTAATTCTTTAATAAAACAATTTTACCCTGTTTTATTTTATTATTTATTATTGCTTGTTATTAGTGGTTATTTTCAAAAATATTTTTTAAAAAAACATTTAACGATATTTAATTTATAACCATTTAAAATTTTCGTATTTTAAAATGAACATTGAGATTTTAAAAGAAATTAATTAAAAACAAGAAAATTCCCCAGAATCTATTGTTTCATACTGAAATCTTTTTTTATCTTATATGTCATTTTGATAAGAGTAATAAATTTACTTGACTTTCAAAATTCAGTTGCATTATTTCGAATAATACGTATTGTTTCAGAATATTTAGAATTAGATTATTTAGAATTTTTATTATTTTATATTTAGAACAGCCAACGGCCGTACCATGCTGAATATACCGGTTCTCGTTAGATCACCGAAGTTAAGCATCATTGGGCGCGGTCAGTACTTGGGTGGGTGACCACCTGGGAACACTGCGTGCCGTTGGCAAATTTGGGACCTGAATGGCCGAGTGTCTAGCGCTCTGGCGCTCGGTGCCACAGGTTTCGGGTTCGAATCCCGGTGGTGCCATGGATGTTTGTAGTGGTTCGGAATCCACTTTAAGCCGTAGGTCCCGGTCTCCTATGACTGTAAGAGCGTCACGGAGCAAAAGTCAGGCTTCTACCTATGGGTGCTCGATCACAACAGAAGCTGCTTCCTTCCCCTTCAACCATGAGTACGTATGGGCTCGTGGGCTTGGCCAGCCAAGTGGGATAAGAAACAACAACATATTTTTTTAAATTTTAACATAGATGTAATCATCACATACGAAATTCGAACCAACGCAATTAATTTAAACGTCCAATACAGAAATGTGTTTTGCAAATCTTAAGCAATAAAATAAAATAAGTAATTATGAAGGAAAAATACCTATACAATTTATAATTGTTGTGTAATGGATGATTTAGTGTTGAAATGAACTGAGAAATACAAATTCATTAAATATTTAAGTAAAAATATGACCTCTCGATATTTAAAGCTATTTAAATTTATATCACAAAAGGTAATGAAAGCAATCAATATATTTTTAAGAGCAATTCAAATAATAAAATATTGTATTGTAGTGTTGTGGGTTGTGCTGCTGAATTGAGGTTTGAGAACACACAGCTTTATTTACACACGCACAAACACCCCACACATATAATATTTAACATATTTAAAGATATATAATTATAAATTCGTGGAAGGAGTCCATGAATAAGCCGAAAATAAAGATACTCTGGTACGCACTGGATGCGCGAAATATATTTCCTCTCCAGGTAAGAGTCTGTAAGCCAACTGTTACACAGGGTTATGCTAAATATATTTCTTGTCGGGATGAGAAATTACAAATTAAGCGTTTCACAACAGAAGCGCGTGATTGCACTATTCTAAACGCTTCTCAGCGGGCATTTCCTCTTGGGTGAGAGAGTCTCGAAGCCTACAGGCCATTTCTCCTAAAAGCGTAGGGGGAATCTCGGTTACAGTATTAGTAAAGCCAATGCTCTTGTAATCTTTCAGTTTTTGAGAAATGATAATTTTATTACATAAACTTAATAAATGTTAATAATTCGATTTAGTGATCAAATCGGATCTTCCTTATACAGATGATATTATTTAGATATTTTGTTTATCTATTTATTAAATAAATAATTTTTTTAGAGTATTTGTATGAAATTCGCTTAAAAACTTATACAGAAAACGCACAAAAAATTATAACTTATCAACAAAGATATAACTTATTCATCCTTAAAAATTTTAAAAACCAATGATATTTTAATGCTATCTCTAATTGTACAGTCCAAAATAAATAAACTTAATAAAAATACAAAGAAATGCTTAAAAAAGTGTTTGAATATCACAGAATAAAATAAAAATTGTATAGTAATCTTGCTCTTCCATTCAACAAGTGAAATTACGCTTTCTTTACGAGCTGAAAGAAACTTTTACTGTTTTTCGTATTTTTTGCCTGGAATAGTTGTGGTGCTTTGTAGGTAATGTTTATGATGGCCAGTTTCGCTCTATTTCGAAGTAACGTTCGCTGTAAAGACTCCCCGGAGATAAACTTCCGCGATTCGTTCGGTCCCCAAAGAGGCATTTGTTCGGCTTTTTATAAGTTTGTCCTTTTTTTTCTACGAAAAAGTTCCTGGGAGGAGTGATCTTCGAAAGTAATGAAATCTTTAATATAAGCGGAATTCAGAGAAAAATCATCTTTTCAGTGAATTCTATTGTAATTTAACAATGGACCTCATACAAAATTGAGTTATTTTATAAAGAACACTGTGTTAATAAGAGTATATTATTGTGATTAACTCAAACATTGTTTTATATAAGTAGTCATTGTGTGGTTAGTAAAGATTTGTTTCTAATCCATGTATTCTACTTAAATGGAATAAGTCAGTTATAAGCATGATTAGCATTATATTCTAAAAAGTTATTTCACTGTATTCTATGCTAATCGACAAAATACTTATTCCTCATACATGCCTTTAGAAGTTAATTAAGTTCCATTAAGTTTACATTTTGATAGAAGAAATAAGTATTTACTGCATTTAACTTTTTTATCTGTTGGGATATATTGAGATTTTAATTAATTTGTTTAACAAAACTAGCTAGAATATTTCAATGGTTTTAGCACCTATGCTAAAGCCATTGAAATATTCAATGTATTCAAATAAGCAACATTTTACATATACCTACCCCTCACGTAACACACCCTGTATAACACTGGATCTGTATATCTCTGCCATTCTAGTCGTGAAGGGCCTCAGGTAAAAGGATGTCATACGAAAACAATAGCATCAATATTTAAGCTTAAATTATATTGCTTTACATAGATTCAGATATAATATATATACATATATATATATATATATATAACAACTCACATAAGGTTTTATATATGCAAAAGTTGCTTCTCTATAATAGGAGTAATGCTTTTAGTTTTATTATGCATGGATTAAAAATTTTCAAAAATAGCAGCGTCACATACACAAAATGACCAAAAGTCATAAAAGTTTTAACCTATATATGCTATTGTTTATTTCACTGTCCTTTTTTTAATAATTACCGGATAGTAGTAGAGTAATAATGTTAATTATCAAAATACCGTTAATCTTAACATTTATTCTGCTGCTACAAAAATAAAATGATAACGTTGTATTCTGTAAATTTATAATATATTTAAACATAATGTGAAAAATTTATATTGATTTCAAACTTTTAGTAAAAATTTATGTATTATTGCTATTGGATAAAATTACAAAATAAATTCTTTAATAGTATGGAGATTAGAGGAATTTCTTTTTAAATATCTTCGTGCTGCCATCTATTGTAAATTCCAAAAAAAAAAATACCTTTCCTCTATAATAATGGAATTAAAAGATGTAAATTAGTTTTTTTCTTGTTGTAAGAAAATATTTATTAAATTTTTGCAAAATATTTCCAATAAAGATATTTTTAATCTAAAATATTTAATGCAAAAGGAATTGTTAATAATAATAAAAAGAAAAAAATTAACGTTTTTTTTTTTTTAAATCTGATTTGGTAACAATCTCGTAAAACAAATATAACGAGTTTAATCATCTTCTCAAAAAGAAAATTATGTATTCATTTATTTTGCATTTTCTGTTAAAAACACCAGAAAAAAATGTAAAAATTTTTATAACTTTAAATGCACTAAATTTTATAGATGGAGATTACATAAAAAAATTGCATTTATCAAAAAAAATGTGGATTTGCTCATTCATAATCTTCTATTTGTTTCGCTAAAGTTGAAAAGATTTTGATATACGATAATCAATATTTAAAAAAAAAATTCTCAATAACTAAAGTTCCCTATCCCTAAGGTATTTTAAAAAATACCTTAGGAAATGGCGTTAGTAGCTTGATGGCTACTATATATGTCTTCTGAAACAAATAAATGTTGGTTCCATACTCGACAACAAACCTAAAGCTTTTCTATGTCTAGTATGGTGATGTCCCTGACGAATTCATAAGCCGGCAAATATTTCCGTTGTTGTTGTTTGTTGTTTCTTATCCCACTTGGCTGGCCAAGCCCACGAACCCATATGGACTCATGATTGAAGGGGAAGGAAGCAGCTTCTGTTGTGATGGAGCACCCGTAGGTAGAAGCCTGACTTTTGCTCCGTGACGCTCTTACAGTCATAGAAGACCGGGACCTACGGCTTAAAGTGGATTCCGAACCACTACAAACATCCATGGCACTGCCGGGATTCGAACCCGAAACCTGTGGCACCGAGCGCCAGAGCGCTAGACACTCACCCACCCAAGTACTGACCGCGCCCAATGATGCTTGACACTAACGAGAACCATTTCAGGTCGGCCGTTGGCTGTATGTCTTCTGAAACTAATAAATGTTGGTTCCATACTCGACAACAAACCTAAAGCTTTTCTATGTCTAGTATGGTGATGTCCCTGACGAATTCATAAGCCGGCAAATATTTCCGTTAAACTTGAGAAGGTGGAGAAAAGGGCGAGAATATTCCAAATTCCACTCTAGGACGTTCGTTTCAAATTGTGGTATCAAAATGTGGAAGTTATTTAGCATACAGGCTTCCCATCCCATCAAGTAATAGGGGCCAGCATTCGAAAGTAACAACTGTTTTGGAAAGAAAATGTGGAAAAATGTTTTGGAAAAAACTAATTAAGAACTTAATTTTAAAAATCGGTATTAATCGATGTAGAAAAAAATAGATCTCAAAGAAGGTGAATCGTCTTATCATGATGTGATTTATTACTTGAAGAGGGAAAACAACAAAAAAAAAAGAATAATGAAGAAATCATAACATTTAAAAGATTATTACAGTTATATACCTTTTCAATTAAATAAAATATTAATAAGATTTTTTTCTAATATTTCCTTTAGTTAATATTTAAAGAAATTTAAGACTGAAATAACTCTGGAATTTTTAATATGCATTATATTTTATATCCCATTTATATTTTATATAATATGCATTATATTTTATATCAATCACTTACGTTTAATTTCTTATCTTAAATTAGTAGTTTTTGATTTCCTAATATTTTATTTAGTTAATATTTAAAGAAATTTAAGACTGAAATAATTTTGGCATTTTTAATATGTGTTATATTTTATATTCCATTATAATTTAAGCATTTAAGTTTAATTTCTTTTCTTAAGTAAGTTGTTTTTAATTTCATTGTTAATCTGTTTCTGTTGAATAGATATCTAATACAAGATATATTTAAAACGGAAATAAAAATAATAATAATGATAGTCTTCGACTTTGTAATCGATTTTTATCTGTGTAATGGAACTTAGCAAGTTGAGAATAACTTGCTTATAGATTTAAAATTAAAAGAACTAATCACTTTTGTAAGCTTGCAGTGTGCAAGTTCAGGCTGCCCCACGTTGGGAGCCAGATTGTAGTGTTGTCGGTTGTAACTGGGTGTAGTTGGGTTGAGACTTGAGACGCAGA
The DNA here is from genome assembly GCA_021605075.1 of Caerostris darwini. Lineage (NCBI taxonomy): Eukaryota > Metazoa > Arthropoda > Arachnida > Araneae > Araneidae > Caerostris > Caerostris darwini. The sequence goes on along the minus strand of BPLQ01006506.1, from coordinate 224,086 downwards.
TTTGAGAGCCCATAGCTTTATTTTCAGTAGCACAAACTCCACATACACACAATTAAAACATACAGCAAAGACTTCTAACTAAAGATTCGTGGAAGGATTCCACTTCAAAACCGAAAATAAAGATATTTCCTCTCGATATGAGAGATTGTAAACTAAACGTTTCTCAGCGGCAGCACCGGTTATGATGTATTTCCCCTCGGTTAAGAGTCTCGAGGCCTACTGACCATTTCTTCTGGACGCCACAGGGAGCAATCTTGCAGTGCGTAGCAGGAAGCATGGTTACAAGCTGCATTTGCCAAATAGTATTTAAATATTAAAATCAATTCGAAATTTCATTTCCAATTTTCTTTTCTAAAGATTCAAGTACAACATACAGAGATTAGCACAGCTAAGATCCATAAGTAATAGTTTCTACATTCGAAAGCGAGAAATTCCGATGGCGAATGTAATAACTTATAAGTTTATCTCGTAGTGACTATGTTCATTTTTCATTTCAAAATTAAAATAAAATCAATAAATAACACGCTTTTTTAGGGTTTTCTCCAATAAGACACGCAAATGTGGTACCGTAACCTATGCGAGGTCTTTCGGTAGACCATAGCATTTTCTCTCTTACAGTCAGGAGTTGTTTCTAATATATGGAGAAGTAGATGTTTTTGATGCAAAAATAATCTATATTTTTTAAATGCATTTAACATTCTAATTTACTTCTATACAAAAAGGATAATTCACTCGCCCCTTTTTAAAGCAGAAAAAAAATTTCACTGAAATTATACATTTAATAATAAACAAAAATTACAATTCAAGTAACAATATGTTCGATGTTCTTAAAAATAAACCTAGGCAAAAATAAAATTTTGGCAAAAGAATGATGCTACACGGACAATTGCATAAAGACAAAAATAGAAAGAATATTAAAATTTTCGTGGGTGTTTAGCCGTGATTTCACAAAATTCTTTTGAACTTTGAAGAAAAAAAATTTAATCTCCTAAAAATATTTTGCACTTTCATAAAAAAAAAAAAAAAAAATTTATCTTGAAAATTTTGAAGTTTAGAATTTTTTAACACCCTTTTCACGAAAATATAAAAAAATAAAAATAAACCATTCAGCTAAATCCCTAAATTTATCTTTTTCCATTTTTGAGAATTCTTGAATTGTATAAAAAAAAGTTTTTTCTGAAAGTTTCAGTAAAATGTTTTAAAACTCCATATTTTCAAAATTCACATCAGAGATTTAAATTGGTTTTCATGACCTTCCTACTTTAGCTTTGCTGTTTTAGGCTTGTTACTGATTTATTTATTTTATTTTGATTTTGAAATATAAAATCATTATAATCTAAATAAAATTTTCAAATAAATAGAAAATACAAAGCTATATTTTATTGCATTAATAGGTAACAACTCTATTTATAAAAAGCATAAAATATATTTATCAGAGGAAAACAAACATTCAATCTATTGTTTCTTTCAGCTTTAAAAGCAATCATGTAAATGGAAAACTAAAGTCATTATTAAAAGTTTTGATGTTGCTAAAATGGCAGCTTTCTGAAAAATGATTTTGCTTAGATAAATAAAAATAGCTATAAAGACAAACTTAATTTAACTAAATTAAACGCCAGTAACATAGGAAATGAGAAATTAAAAGCTTATTTATCTTTCAATGTTTACATATTCAGTAGTTACAATAACCGTAACTGAAGAATTTGTAATAATCTGACAAACAAAATTGACCGCATCCCTGCAAAACTATGAAATTTAATTTACATTAATTTTTTTGTTATTTAAATATTTTAGTTTTGTAGTGTTGTTAGATGTGCTGCTGGAATGTAACTGGGTGTGGTTGGGTTGAGACTTGAGACACAGGTTTGAGAACTCACAACTATATTTACACACACACACAAACAGCACACACGTACAATTACGGATAATTATGTAACTCATTTAAAGACATATACTTATAGTATAAGTCTATCGTCGAAGGATTCCACTTCTAAGCCTACGAAAACCCGATAATTAGGTTTCGTAATACACTTCTCAGAATGTTCGGAATATACTTTTTCTCCGGGTTAGAGTCTATAGGCCAACTTATATTCAGGTTGAGTTGAATATATTCTCTTTCGGGATAAGAGATTACAAGCTAAACGTTTCTCAACAAAAGCGCGTGATTGTGCTGTACTAAACGTTTCTCAACAGAAGCGCGGGTTGCGCTGTACTTTTCTCAACAGAAGCGCGTGTTGCGCTCCGGTAAAAGTATTTAGGGCCTACTCATCATTTCTCCTGAACACCACAGGAGGCGCTCCTGCAATGCGTAAGAGTAAGTACGGTAGCAGTTTAAATTTTTGTTAAAAAAATAATAGCACGGCTTAAAAACATGTACTTCTGCTGAATAATGATTTATTTATTGCACAATTTTAAATGTCCATTTTTCTGTTTAAATTCCTAAATGGCTTTATTAAAAATTTTATATCTGATGTATAATTGTATAATTTTTAATTATACAAAAAATTACTTATGATAAAATTAAAAAACAGGGTGCATTACTATTAAAATTTCTTGTAAAATACAATTAAAATTATTAATTCCTTTTTAAAAGTAGTTTATTCCAATTGGTTTTCATTGAAAAATCTTAAAATTTTGTGACAAAATGCATTTTAAGTTTTTTTTTAAGTAGAGGTATAAAATTTTTATAAAGATCCAGTGTATAAGAACCGTTACATAAATACTTGTGTAATAATATATCTGTTAAGGATTTAATAAATGGAGGCTTAAGAATAATTAGAATGATTGATGAAAGTTTTTATGAATCTTCTAAGTTTTATTCCTTTTTAAGTATTATTGAGTGCTTGAATATAAAATAAATCAACTTGATTTTCAAATTTTAGTCTGAGTTTACATATTATTGAAATTTTTTTAAATATGTTATGATCCGTATAATTCCAAAATAGCTATCTTAAGATCCAATTCAATTTCATAAGAACTTTATAATAATCCACTATTTATGCACTTTTATGTTATTTTTCTTTAAAACCCACGACCTAAATATCAATAAAAATTATCCCAAGTGCTTTATTTTGAATTTGTGAAAAGTTCAAAAACTCAGCATTTTAAAAGCATATAGAAAAGCTTTCAGAATTTATTATTTATATTGAAAAACGAACAAACATCCGTTCTGGAAAGTTTTATTCTTTAAATACAACAGCATACAATAGCATATATACAACATTTAAATAAGAATAAGTTTTTATTTTTTCGTCGTATTGTTGGGTCCAAACTTTTCGAGACATTTTCAATTCCGAGATTCCAATTTGCCTTTCAACTTGTCCGCGAAATCTGGATCTTATTTTCAAACTCCAAAAATTGCTTCGAAAATAATTTAAGAATTCCTATTAGATCTCGATTCTTGTATCATATTAACTTCTTTTCTATGCATACTAAAGCTTTTACAGAACCTTATGTATACTAATTCACAAGGTTTTCTTTTTAAATGAGAATTTGCAAAAGCGTGGGATAGCTATTGGTGGGAAGTATAGAAAAGGTTTCCCTTTGAATTTTATTACTTAGATAACGTAGGAAATTGTCGATATTTCACCAGAACAATACTCATGAACTGAATATTATTGTAAAGAAATTAAATTATTTTCGATTTTTTAAGGTCTTTCAATTTGATTTTACAAGCATTATTATAATTATTTTTTATTTTAAGAACTTTCAATATATGTTTCACAAAAAAATTTTGATCCAGAATTTTTATGGAGTTCTATGATTAATTAAATTTTACAAAGTTAAAAGTTAATTGTAAAAATAATATTGAAAATATCAACTTATTGTTTTTGTTTTAATGTTTTAATACGTTTTTTTTTTTTTGTTTTTTTTTCAAACACAATATTTATCAAAATCTCTATCAAATCAACTTCTATTTTTCTCCAAGTAATTACCAGCGGCCTGATGGCAAATTAGCTAGTTCTCTGAAAATTTAGTTCCACAGGCATCAGGTTCGAATCCTAGCAGTGGCATGGATGTTTGTAAGTAGTTCGGAATCCACTTTAAATTATAGGTCCCGGTTTATTCAGCCTAAAATGTGCACAAAATGGCAGTAGAGCGACAAACCAAAAGTTCTTCTAAATAAATTTAGATTTCCTACTTTTGAGCTTTTTCATACATAATTAAATGTAAATTATGGAATTGTAAACAAATCAAAATATCAATGTCTTTAAAAAAGACATTGATATGTATTTCATTTATTACATTTCTAATGTTTCTTTTAATTTCATAGAAAATAAACATTAAAAAAAAATTATTTTCATAGAAAATAAAATGTAAACTACAGAATTAATTTTAAAAAATAGGATTTCAAATGATTTAGAATCGAGTAAAAGTATTTAATGATTTCAAATAAATTTCAATCAAAATTACTTTTTCACATCTCATAAATAAGTTAATATCTCTTTTAAGATATTATCATGTTTATGTAATTTTTATTTAAAATATTTTTTATTTTAATTTAAAATTTTTTTATGATTTTTATTTAATTTTGTTATTTTCTTAGTAAATGAAAAATAAAATGTAAACTACAGAATTAATTAAAAAGGGATTTTAAATTATTTAGAACTAAGTAAAGGTATTTCTAATAAATTTCAATCAAAATTACTTGTTTACATCTCATAAATAAGTTAATATCTCTTTTAAGATATTATCATGTTTATGTGATTTCATTTCCCTGTACATTGCTCAATTATTCATTTTATAAAATTACATTAGTAGTAAGTATTATATTTTAACGTTCGGAAATATCCTATGAAGCAAAAGATACAAAATATTCTCGGCGATGCACATTAAATATTTAATTTCAGCTAAGATTAAATACGTCAAAGATCATTACAACAAATTTTTTTCTAAAACTTCGTCTCTTGCCATTGTCATATCAATTTGCTCGGCAAATAAGCTCGCATTTTTATGACGTTAATATCATTACCGGAGGCATTTCTCAGAGCTTTGACAGAAAATTGCTGTAAGAGGATTACTCTACTAATTCCTCGTCGCCAACTATATGATCCCATCTGGGTTTTTGTGGCATAATAAATTGGAGAGTGGGTGTGCGGTTTCGTGAAAGGACAAGAATTCTGTCATTGGCAGTGCTGTCGTATATTATTAATCGAATGTTTTTGCTAATGATTCCATTTTGCTCGCTAACCTTGTACTTTAATTAAAGTTCATAAGCGATTTTTAATTAAAATCATTCAAATTGGAAAAAATATTTAAAATTATGAAATCTATTTAGGTTAACTTATAAAGTTCTAGAATTATCGAAATGAGAATGAGTACTTGATTTCACAATTATAATTGAAAAATATTTTTTGCTTTTGAAAGTAGTAGATTAATTTATCTCAAATAAAAAAGAATACAAAAATATTGTTTCAAAACGCGTTTCGTATGATTTACAAGGCGTGGTTCAAGCAAGGCATTGACAAACCTAGCTATAGATTTTTAAATCACTAATTATTATTTACTGTATCAATCATTCAAAAAATAATTGGTATTTTTGTTAATTCAGTTGCAAAGTATTATAAAAGCTTAGGTACTCTATATTTCAGAGGAGAAAATAAATGGCAAGTTTAACTGGTTCCAAAAAAAAAATTACAAATTACATTAATACATTGTAACCTCTGGCACGTACACCTACATACATCTCTGGCGTTCGATGCCACAGCTTTCAAGTTCGAGTCCTGCTGTGATATGGATGTTTGTAGTGGTTCGGAATACACTTTAAACCGTAGATGCCGGTTTAATATGACTGTAGAACATTTTGCGTAGGACTGACAATCCTACCCTATAAAAAGAAAACATCTCCTGTCTAGAAATCTGCCATTAGGCAGACGGCCTTGGTCCACCATGGGGCTTTTGCACCAATGAAAAAGAAGAATCAATTAAGCCAAAATTGTTTCATCGATTCATAATAAATTGTCTGTAAGATGTTTGTCAAATACTAAAAAAGTATTCCTGTGAATTAATTTTAATTTTGAATACTGTGACGAAATTTTTTATAATGTAACAGTTGACGAACGCAAATAAATAGTTACACAAATTATTGTAATATCCTTTTTAAAAAGGAAAAAGAATAGAGTTGTTTCAGATATTATTCGTAACAGTATTTTTAAGGATATCAACAGCATATTTTTTTTTCAAAATTTATTTATCTAAGTTAATAGAAGGAGCCCAAACAAATAAAATTAGAAGCAAAAGTATTCTTTCATCACTTTCACTCAAAATCGTCAAAATCACGTTATTCACTCACTTCATTTCGTCAAAATCAGATAGATACAATTTTAATAGATAGATACAATTTTTATAAAAGATATTTCATTTGAAAAGCATACAAAATGAGACTGAATTAAAAAAATTTCAGCGTCACCTGAAACATTATTTTCATTCAAATATTTATTAGAATCTTATTCTTACATTTATTAACTGTTTTCAGCAGATCTTTTCAAATTTAGTTTGAATGTCATACTTGCTTAATTGTTAGTTAAAATATTTTGTCAGTTTTAAAACTTAGCAATATACTATATCATGCTAAATTGGTTTTTACTTTCTTATAAATTAACTTAATTAGAAATAATAGCTTGAAGTTATTTTTATTTCTTTCTTTCTCTTACTTTAATCCAGTTGTCTTATTATAGCACTCATCATCATCGTCAGTGACACAATAGCCTCATGGTCTGCCCACTGCATATTTCGAGACAGGAGATGCATTTTTTCCCTTTTACAGGGTAGGGTTTTCAGTCCTATGTCCAACGCTGTACAGTCATATTAGACCGGGACTTACGGTTTAAAATGGATTCCGAACCCTACAAGCATCCATGCACCTCCGAGAATAGAATCCGGAATCTGTGGCTTTGAGCGCCAGTCACTCGGCCATCACACTCCCTTTATTATAGCACTAGAGAATTATAAAATATATATTAAACAGTTCGTTTTTCAGAAGTAAATTTCGTAGAATTCAGTGAAACAAAATTAATAATTAAAATAAATAATAATTAAAATACTTCAAATACTTTCACCTATAATAGTTTAAAATATTATCACATTTTAAAAGTTACGTTAGAGATAGTTACCAGAAAACAAAAACGTAGAAGTAATTTCTGCCAAGAAAAACTAGAAATTTCGTAGTATTTTGAAAAAGCTTTTTTTTTTTTATTACTCATGAATTTCTTACTCGGTTTAAATTTATTTTTATTATCCTAACAACGAAACGGAACTAATCATTTTGAAATCCATGTTCTTGTATTAATAAATTATAGTAAAGCTGCTCATAATGTAATGTAAATAGCAAAGCAGTTCGTAGATAGTTACTTAATACTGGAACAAACAACCATGATATATTATGTAGGAAAACTTTTGCAAATTAATTTCCTAAACAAATGACGGAGGCGACTAAGCGTGAAATTTAAGTAATTATTCAAGTAAATATTTGTGCACACCTTAAAGCATTATCCCTCTTTATATGCTGAAAACTATTGCAATTAATATTTTTCATTGAATAATATGTAAAAAACTAAAACAAGCACATCAAATAATAAAAATTAATTTAATTTAAATAAAAAAAAATTTTTTAATTATTTTAGTTAAAATTTATTAAATAAATTTGTTAGTTAAAATTTATTTGAATAATGTGGATATTCAAAGTCGTGAGGATTCAATAAGAAAACAATCAATGAAAATGATAATGAAAATTGAACCCGAATCACGAACACAATCTAGACGCTATCAATCGTTAAAACTGTAAATATTAATAAAATAAATTAAAAACTTAATCAGAATTTTTTTTCTTTAAACATAAAGCCAGTTTTAATGTTTAAAGTTTTAAGCGTTTCAAAGCTTTTTTTGAAATCGTCAGTAAGAAACAATAATGAACTAATACAAAAAAATTAAATGAATTCATCGGTAAATTAAAAAATTTCAATAATTATACATTTTAAATAAAAATATTCATCAAACATTGAAAGGAACATACAAAAGGCCATTAATTCATTAAACATTGCAAGTATTGAAACTAAAAACTACTGAAATGTCGATTTAACTGGAGTTTGTAATGTTTTACATCTTTTTTGTATTGTTTTATAACTTTTTTTTTATTGTTTTACATCATTTGTTCGCTAAAACCCTACAAACAAAATGTTAAATCTACCGAATTCTTTATAGAAAGGAATTACAAAATATAATATTTATTATTATTCAAAAAAATTCTGGACATCGGCAACATGACAAACCAATATTTCATAACTAGTAATTGCAGCACGAAGCTATTCATTGTTTGGTGCACGCTTCTGAAGGTTTATGGCCTTGAAAAAAACAATGACTCATCCATCTCCACCTTTGTTAGACAAATTTAATCCCAAACCTACGACAAAATTTTGAACGTGACAAACAATCTAATTTCGAGCTTGCCTACACAGTATTCGAGAAGTAAATTGCATGACCAAATAAAATGATCAAAAGGGAAAAAAAAGCATATGCTATTAATTATTCAGCAGCAACTCGCATAAGTAGGTTGGCGTGTGTGTTGTCATATTGGTTGTGATTTATTCCACACAAGATTACAGTTTTTGAAATCTACAATGGAGAAAATATGAATAGAGAAAATATTTATACAATTTAGTTTGGCGTGGTATTAACAACACATATATGCTGAAACAAATCATTTCTTTACAAATACCCTAATAAGTAAAATAACCCAAGAAAACCGCAATATTATTGATGAAAGGATTCTTCTATGTTGTAATCAACAATAATCCATAAATTAAACTTCGATATTTTTTATCAAAGAAGGCTCGAAATCCCTCATAGGCTTGATAAAGCAGAGAAAGAATTACATACACATGATAATAAAGAATAAATTTTCATAACACTAATTTAAAATAAAATATGTTGATTTATTTATATGTTAAGCAATTAGAGTTATTCTGAATAAAATACAGTTATCCTATATTTATACACATAGTTGTTATATTCATCAACCCCCAGTAAAAAATAAACATATTACTTCTAGAACAAAAATAGCAGCAAAGGGCATTCTAAATAGCAAAGACATGTCAACTAATAATGAATCAATAATAATTTTATAACAGAAGATGACAGTTTTGCATCGTTTTCAATAAGTTAATTTTAAGAAATAGTAGATTATACAATTAATATAAATCAAAGTAACTATTTTCACACCAGAGCGAATATCTTTGTACGAAGCCATAAGTTTTAGCTTTAATTTTTAACTATACGAAGCAAATCTTTGGGGGTTCACCAAATAAATAAGGAAAATTACTCATTAAATTTAAGTAACTTAACAATCTCAATGGATAGGACAGCAATAGGATGAGCGCCATCAGTTACGTCAATCTCAAGGTTTCTTCCATCACCAAAAATTGGATAGCATGGCTATAAATCATCCGACCATTATGAAGCACCTTGAGGCAGAGGAGTAATCAATCAACACGGGGTGGGTCTTCTTTGGTAACCTTGCATCCTCTGAGGCCCTTTTACTATCTCTTTCTCATATTGGGCATTTTGAAGTCTGGAATTAATTCAGCAACTATTTAACACACTTTCACCGATCGTGACATCATATATTTTCTTTTTCTGGATCATTTTTTTATGCATCTTTACTTCCATCGTCTCTCTCTATTTTCCATTATCTTCTTGACTTTTATTTTTTCCCATTTTTAAACTATCATTGAATCTGTATGATTGATCGGCATTTTTATTTAGAGACCACCTCTTGCCCCTCCCCTTTCCCCCTCTTTGAGAAATACATCATTTCAGCCTTAACATAGGTTTGACCCCCTGACCTCACGTAATCATCATTTTTTTTTCTTCTTTCCTCATTCTGGAGAAGATCTGTGATAAGGATCATAGACTGTCTTCTCACGCTCAATGTCACAGCTAGTCATTCTTCTCCATGTCACATAAATATCTTGACTGGATAGTATAATAAGGCAACTGTGGCAAACACATTCTCTTCGATCTAGCATCATCTTTACAAGATTGCAGTCAATCATCAAATTAATTTTGACCATCAACGGAGAGATGCAGCACAAAAGGCCCCAACCGGGACGACGACAATTAACTCTTTATTCCTAAGAAAACTCCTACCCTCATTCACCTTTAGTATCGCATGCTTCAAGTTTGAATCCCGGTTGGGGCATGGATGTTTGTGAGTGGTTCGGAATCCACGTTAAAAGTCTAATAGTTCTCAGTCTAATTAGTCCTAAGTGTACACAAAATGACCGTAGAATGACAATCCAAACAAAACCTATGCTCATTCTTTGAGATGAAAAACATCCTTTGATCAGATGTCCAGCACCGAATATGAATTACTCTGAATCTATAGTTTCTGCCAATTTTTCTAAGGGCGAAAGAGTTTAAGAACGCTTACAATAAACTTTTGATATGTTTTTATATATGAAGAAAAAAAGGCTTTTTATACTTAAAATAACCAAATCACAAATTTCTAGCAATTACTTATAAAAATTTATATTATACAACAAGTCGACTCTAGCGAGATTTTATTTTGGATCTCCCAGAATGCATAGACAAAAAGCAGAGAACATTAGAATACTGTGCAGGAATGATATCGAATAAATTCATATTCTTTGAGACAAACTGATAGACCCCGAAATATCAATGAAATAAGGGATTTCTGATCGAAACCTGACAAATGAGACAGAACGGAAAGTTCTCTTGGTGTCAGCGATAGGCAAAATAAATGTGTAAACAGGAAATTTTCTCCATTGAGTTCTCCAGCGAATTCCTGAATACGAAAGTTCAATAAGAAATTTCATTCCAAATTGTAATGGCACAATATGTATACTAGATTTTCATGAGTATACCAGATTCTCCATGGTCCATCTTGATCTGAATTTGCTCCATATCTGCCGTTTAGTAGTTCAAGACCCCTGGTCAAGTGACATTCGAAAGAAACAACATTTGTTTTCTTTACAGCTATGAAAAATAACAGGAAATAACTTACAACAACTTTAACAACTTTCTATCATCAAGTAATTTTTAATTTTTAAACCTCTTTTTATTGAGTTCTAATTTAATTATTTGAACTTAATTAATTGAATTTATTTAAGAAGATTTTAGGATTTTATTTCATATAACAATAAATAAATAAATAAAATTAAATTAAAAAATTATATAGAAAATATATATAGAGAAAGAGATTTAAAAATTGGGATTCTAATTGATAAAAATGTTTAAATTAATTTTATTGGGTATTTTTAAACTATCGCATTTAAATTCATAGTTTTCGATTAAAATATTCCTTAAAAAATTGCATTGAAAATATAATTTATCTGAATGAGCTTTCACTAAAATTATTATACGAATATTATTCTGACACAAAATTTATTCATGGTTTTGTCATATTGAACATATAAAAAATGTAAATAAATATTACTTATTTTATAAATACAGTTCAAAACTAACAATAAAATATCTTATTTAAAACTTTTAGTATTTAAACTTCTAAAAGTGAATTTATTCTAAACATTACTCCATTGGCATTTATAATGAAATTTTTTTATTGTTATAACAATATACCGTTTTGCAAGCAGCTATTCCTTCGTTTGTTCTTTTAAGAAAGAGTTCATTTATTGAACGATAATATTTCGACTTATTAGTTCGGCATTTAACTTTTATATTTTACAACCACTGTTTAAAGTGTTTTCTTTTGATTTAATAATAAATTACATTTTTTTGAAAATACAACTTTAAAACTATCTGATTCCTTACTCAAAAAATCATTGAGAGATTTTAAATGCATCTTTTAGAGATATTAATTATGAGCAAGATATTACTAGAGAACTAAAAATAAAAAATCAGCTCGTAGTATTTGAACTTATGACGGTAAGAAATGTTAATTAATACTAGTATAATTCATTAAAAAGATTTAATCATGAGTTTAAGTACTTTAAATTTATAACTAACTAATTCCCCGGCACTATAATCCATGTTGGACCATGGCTGTCTTCCATGGTCCACTATGGATTCCACTGGCAGATTCCGAAACAGGAGATGCTTTCTCTTTACGGTGTAGGGTTGTCAGCTCTACACTCAAAGCTCTACAGTCATATTAGCCCTGTACCTATTTAAAGTGTATTATTATCCCCCACAAACATCCATAGCACCAGTCTAAATTTATGCAGTAAATTTAATTCTGTAAACGGTTCTTGTTGTAGTTCTGTTTTCAATCATTAAATAATGACCGAAAAGTTAGATATATGTAGAGATTTAAAAAAAATGTAAGGATAAAATTATTTTTAGTAAACAGAACGATAACTGTATCAAAACAATTTTTTTAAAATATAGAGGGTTTGCTTGTAAAAAAGAAAAACATCTTGACTTAGTGATAAACAAGTTGTACACATTTTACCTTAGTTTGCATTCACCTCACTCGATGTTTGTTTTTTGCAAGTATTTCAAGGTATTTAAGGCCAATGAACTGCTTGAGTTTGAAATCAATGGTTTCAAAATTGCAATAATAAGATTTAAAAAACTGTTTCGATACAATTTTGATTCGTGTTCCAATGCTACTTTATTAAAAATATACTTTCAAATTAAACATTATCTTACTTTCAAGTATGTATAAGTATAAACTGAACTGAAACAAGAAGAGGAAAATTAACAGGAAAAAAAAAAAAAAAAAAAAAAACTGGAAGAGGAATGACATCACGTCCTCGAGAACTAATGTTTTCCGCATTTGGCTATTTAACACTCCACATTCTCTAAGTAATACTTGGATATTCCGCTCCACGTCTTAAGACTCGAGAAGTTTTTTCGCAATCTACAATGCTGTATAAAACGGAAATTTAGTTCTTTAGTTTAAGTATCTCGGATGTTTATTTCACGAAAAAAAAATGCTAAGAAAAGATTTATTAAAAAAAAATGCTAAGATGCTAAGAACCAAGTTTTTGTTTTATTTTATTATTTTAAAATAATATCTACATTTCTAGAAATGATAAATGCCATTAAATCCATTTAAAACTGACTTTGCGAAAATGCTATAGTACATAAATTATTTTGTTCTTATTTTTTTTAATAAATTTTTCAAATTTCTTTTATACTGCGGAGTGTAGAAAAACCTTCCTTGATTATGAGAAGAAAAAATATGTATATATTTGGTCTTGCTCAATAATTTTTTATAACAATTACGAGTAGTCGCCCCTTTTGGGCAATTTTGCAAATTGCTTTCTTTACTTTTGATAGAAAGATGATAGATAGATGGCTTTTGATAGATGCCAGTAATAGATGAAAAATTTTATGGAACTTTTTTTCTACTTAACTATAACTATTTATAGAAATGCAATGTGCCTTTCAGCAACATTTTTAAAATATGTCATGTATCGAGAAAGTAATCGTTTTGGATGTTGCGTTTTGGCAAGATTTTGTAACTCGATTGACCGAATTATGTTTTTTTTTTTTTCCATTTTCGTTTTTGGCAAAATTTTGTATTTTTTTTTTTTTTTTTTTTTTCCCATTTTTGTTTTTGTTTCTTTTACTAGACAAGTGCAAAAATTAAATTTTTTTTAATTTCATCCAAGTGTAAAAAATGTTTAGTTCTTATTGGGTTTTAATGAAATAAAATTAGTTTAATAATGTCTGAAACTGTGAAAAGATTATGTTAGAAAATATTTATTAAAGTAAACTGTGTAATTTTATTTTCGTTTGAATTTCATTTTTTTAAACCTTTGTTTTTTCTGTTAGACTTGTTTTATTATATTTAATATTTAATAAATTCTGTAAAATGTGTCAGTCTGTTATTAAATTATTCCTCGATCCATCATGTAAAATACAACATTTTTACAATTTGTACAAATTAATCAATAATGAAATCAATTTGACTATGGAATTGAAGAATGTTTATCGAAAAGGTACGTAATGCATAACTATTGTTTTTTTTTTCAAAGGACAAAAAAAAAATTAATATCTGCTGCAAAGTTTCTCAATGGCATAAATAAAAAACTACAAAAAGTTATTAATAAAATTTTTAATCCATTTGTTGTCTCGTTAGAATGTATACTGAAAAAAAAAAATTTTGCTTTACAATATGAAATATTTTGTTTATTTCAAATACTTGGAACTTTTGCCGCACTAGGCATTTTTAATCATGTTAATTTTTTTAAACATATTCTTTAACCCATATGTTCCAAAGTAATTTACAGTATCTACTAAACCATCATGATTGCTATGCCAAGTGTGATTTATTTGCTTCAGTTTAAGTAGATATTATTAATAACTTTCAACTATTGCTACTGTGTAAAAAAAAATAAAAATAAAATTTCATTTGATGTAAGAAATGAAACTATAAGGGCGTACTTAAAAACATCATAAAGAACATGGCTGCTGGAATTTTTTTCTTTTTATCTCACAATTAATCAGCTGGTAAGTCTTCCTCTTCTTACTTATTCATGTCACGGCCGCTGCAACCCTCTCTCTCTGGAAGGATCGCAACCTCAACATCTGGGGTTGACGCCATATGGCCCGGCTTTCTCCAACTCAGTCTTGAAGAAAGCTTAAAACGGAATAACGACTCCCACCAAGAAGTCAAACGTGGGGGCGTCACAGGGAAACTTCGTCACGCGTCTCTACCTGAAGTAGTTCACGACAGCACTGGATGCTGTAAGGATATTCATTGCTGGTTTTGTGGAATTACGATCTTAAAAAAAAGGTCTATGTGTTCTTTTGTGCTCCTTGGAAATATTCCATGTATCGGATGGTGTTAAGAAATGTGAAGCAAAATGATGATATCAAGTTTTTGTGTTGGTTGTTATTGCTCGAATTTTGTGTTCATAAAGTGCATTCGTCTTAAACTTTAAGAAGAAGCATCTTCAATTTGCGATTCAGAAAAAGATCTCTGCTATGTGAATTTGTTTCTCGAGGATATTTTATACATTGATTTTATTGTTCTAATTTTGTGTTCGTAGAGTGTATTCGTCTTACACTTTAAGAAGTATCATCTTCAATTTGCGATTCAGGAAAAGATCTCTGCCGTGTGATTTTGTTTCTCGAGGATATTTTGTGTATCAGATATGTTAATTAGAGAAAAAATTCAAGCAGTCTAACAGAAAATTCAAAAAGCCAAACATCTTGAGTAATTAATTTAATCACTTTGAACTATTTTTATGTTTTTGTGATAGATTTATTGTTGAAGTTCTAAAAATAATGATCCAGAAAAATATTTATGGATTATTTAATTGTGTTTTGTATCGATATTCCAAATTTGGATGTGTTAGGAAATATGGGAATTACCTGCAACATAATGGATATTTCCACTTTTGAGCAATTAATTCGTGCTGCTTTGGGATTGGAATAGTGCTTGTTTTAGAATTATTATTCAAAAACAGATTTGTGCTGTTTTCAGGTCGATGTTCCTTGAATAATCCTGTGCATAGGATATGTTACAAGCTGGGAACTTCCAGTAATCTGACGTAAACTTCCGCAAAAATTAAATGCGTGCCCAATTCACATTGGCATGATGTTTTTATCAATGCTCAGATTTGTTTCAAAACTATGATTATCTATGATTTTATTTATGGATTTATTTGAAGTATATATCTAACGAAACAGATATTTGTTCATCTATTATTTAATGATGTAGATTATTTATCGTCTTTATAATTGAATGAATTACTATTAGATTATCTATTAGAGCTCCAAAACATCTATGAATGAAATATGTGATTAAGCGCATATTTCATTGAGAAAAAAGCGCTGTACGCGTTTATTTTACGCAAATTGTTATCGCCGGTGATAAGAAAGAAAATAACCTTTTAGAACTGAGAACTTCATTATATTCCACGATTTTCATTAACAGAATATAGAACATTTCCTACTAAGAAGGAGTCTTTTCTATCATCAGAATCATTTTAAGTCTCCTGAAGTCTCGCCGGGATTGATAAACACATGTGAAATGCCTTAGCACCCGCTGGAATTGGATATTATCTCTTATCATCTTCTTCGATCGTTGACCTAGTCGACAATAACAAGGCACCCTGTTGGGTTTCGATGGAGGAGAATATATAGCATGTGCTTATTGGGGAAAGTATGGTTTCCACCGTAGATCTGAATTCGATATTATTGTGTGACTCATGCTGCAGTAATGTGTAGCGTATGTGTAGTGAAGTGTTTTCTAATCATTTTTTGTTGGTATTTATGATATTTGTACTGAATTTTTAAAAACGTTTTTAATATGATGAGCCCAACTAAAGGAGAGCTGGACGCCGTTATTCGGGAACTCGCGTCCAATCGATTGTTTTTAAAGTAAGTCTGTTATGTTTTTATTAATTATTTTATTAATTTTATTTTATTTTAATGTTTTTATTAATGTTATTAATAAATTTTTTAAAAATTTTTTTGTTTTTAATAGTGCCGGTTGTTTTTTGTTAATTTTTTAATAGTGCCGGTTGTTTTTTAGTCTTATTTAGAATTAATAATATTTTCTTTACATTTTGACATAGGATATCATCCTTTCCATATTCTCTATGAGAAAACAAGCCGAATTTTTTTCATACAATATTTTTTTTTAATTTAAAAAAAAAAAAATGTAATCCTGTATTTGTCTTTGTTTATATACATTACGCATTTTCTAAAGGTCTGCAAATTTATATAGATAACCTTTTATCTTAATCTTATCTTAATTATAACCTTAAATTTTTCATGTATTCTTATTAATTTTATTATATATAAAATTGATATAGATGAAAATTTTTATTAAAAATTTAATAATAATAATGATGATGAGAATGATAATAATAAAACAAATGCAATTTGAACTTACTTATTTCCAACTTTTAATAAAATATAATTAAATTAATATTATCATAACATTTTTGATAAACAGTAGTTTAATTTTTAACAATATTAAATATTACTTTTTATATTAAGCACCTATTAATTTGATTTTTTAAGAATTAATCAAGGAATTTTACATTAGATTTTTCAAAGATTTTTAAGGATTAATAAAATTTGAATTTAAAGAAAATTGTTCGAAAATGTGTTTGTATTACTCGAACAATCTTATTTTTTCAAAAGCTTTAGTATTTTTTTTATTTAAACAAATAATATTTTATAAGAACTTATTGAATATTATTTTTAAGCAACTTTATTAAATTCCATATGTTTTAGTATTTGCTAATATAATTTTTATTACTAGAAATAATTAATTTAACAAATTAACCTTTTAATTTCTTTTTCATTTTTAAGTTCAATATTTTTTATTATTATTCTTTGAAATTTTGAGAGTTATTTTTTTTTTATTTCCAAAGCGTGCATATTATCTATAATCTTATGTTTTTATTTTTATAATAATAAACTATAAGATTGCTTGACATTTTATATTATTTAAACAAATAAAGTTTATTATACTATAAAAATTTAAAGTGCACGTACATTTACTTTTTTATGGACATTTTATCGATGTAATTCAGTGCAACACAAAAATGTACAGTAATTGAATTTTAAAAATTTGTTACTATATTTTTAATTGTTTACTTCTATAAAAATATATAAAATATTCTATATAGATGTATTATTTATTATTATTTTATAAAACTTTTTAGTTTCTTATGATTTTTATTGCATGCATAAAATATAAAATAACTAATTTAAAAAACGTAATCTATATTACAATTACCCGGTGTGAAATAATTTCCATGAGAATTTTATATGAACAATTTCCTGTTGAAAAGCACAAAAGATGTACAAGTGGAGGCCTGCTGTTGTTTTTCTTACTGTCTGCCTAACAATACGTTAATTTTATCTTAAAAATACATATATTGTGCTGCTGCGTCTAATCTTCAGTGTCCTACAATGCGGGAGGGACACCTCATGAGTAATCTACTCATGGATGGACGGAAAGGAGCAGCTTCTGTTGTGATGAAGCACCAGCAGGTAGAAATCTGACTTGACTGCATATCGCTGAAGGAGGGCAGTGCCTTCCGAGATTATTTTTTAGGGGCATGTGAGAATCGTATGGGAGAAAACTCGAAAAACTCTCACCAGGTAGTCCGACTATCGAGGCAAGTTGCTAAAGATCACAAACTCCATTGAATCTTCTCTTTTTTTTTTTAAACAATTTTTTTTAACAGTTCCGGTGGTGCCGTGGGCGTTTGTAGGGGTTCGGAATCCACTTTAAGTCGTATTTTCCGGTCTCATATGACTGTAGAGCGTCACAGAGCCTTGTCAGACTTCTCCCTCACATCATTCCCAAACTGTATAGGGGCATTTCAGCTTTAGGCACAGTGATGTGGTGTGGTGTAGTAGTAGTGATGGAACCGAAAGAATCTCGAATTTCTGCTGCAACAGCAGTACGATGAGCTATAGCCATGCGGCGAATACTGTAGTTATCCCTCTCAGTAATGACCAGTGTATGGGTTGACTCCTGTATCTTTAAGATAATACTTTAGCATGACCGCTGCTACCAATAATCATGCATAAAGGATACTTTCTTGCCATACTCTGCAATATAGCGAAAAGGAAATCCACTTTCTCGTAACCCTATTAAACGGCCTCGTTCAAATTCAGTAGGCTGCTGGATTTTTTTTTTTTTTTTTTCGTCTTTTTAAAGGCATTCCTGGCTGAAATCTAGCTCATAACGCCCAATCCGGAAGATAAATAACGCTCACGTTCATCTTTCAGATGTGCAAACACGACACCCAAGTTTCGTTTATCTAGCACAATTCCTTCTTGGTGTTGTGTTTTCATTTTCCAGCAGTGTATATTTGAGAATAAATATTTCCAATAATAAATATTTAAAAAATATATATAAATGGAAACAATTTGTCAAATCACTTTTAAGCTCAGTTACGACAAAAATCAAATCGAATATTAAAACATATAAATTAAGGAAAAAGTACACATCAAATTCTTTATTTAATTGCATTAGGATACTTATTTTTGTATTGTTAAATATAAATGAATCGCTGCCTATTTGGTCTTAGAAGCCAATTAAAATCCCACCTGATTTAAAAAAGAGCTAAAATTTTACTGTGTAAAACTCTCATAAGACCAGTATTAACATATGCATCAGAAACATGGTCACTAAAAGCAAGAGAAGAGAAAATGTTGGCAATCTTTGAAAGAAAAATGCTACGAACTATTTTTGGTGGTATCAATGACAATGGAAATTGGCGAAGAAGATACAATTTTGAACTTTACAAACTTTTTAGAGATACTGACATTCTAAAATTTTTTAAACTGAACAGAATGAGATGGGCCGGTCATCTCATGAGAAAGGAAAGTGATAGAGTTGCTTTGTGGGTTTTCAATGTAGCCCCTTTTGGACAACGACCAAGGGGAAGACGGAAAAAGAGATTGGTCGACTGTTTAGACTCTGATTTTAATGTTATTAAGATAAAAAAAACTGGAAGTCCACGGCCAAGAGGAGAACAGCCTGGCTGGATCTTTTAAAGAAGGCCAAGGCCCACAACGGGCTGACGAGCCAGTTATGATGATGAAATATAAATGAAATAAATAGTTAATGAATTTTTTATTCGTACGTCCTGGGAACAAATTTCTGTGTTTATATGCGATCCGTGGACTTCTATAATATGTACATCTTTGAAGAACATAATGTTATTTATCTTCAAGAATTTAATAATTAATCATCAATGAATTTTAACTGGATACTTTTCAGGAAGTATTATTATTCCATAAAGAAATCCAGAAAGACTTCAAGTAGCTTTAATGTCGCCTCTACAACTGAAATCTATTTTAGTCGGCAAGATGTGTGGGAGTTTGTCAAGGTTCTTCCTCTGTATTTAAGAACTATGATGACCTTGGACAATTTGTAAGGGAACCACCAACCTTCTAATGCCAGAAACATTGAAATTTTTAATTCCTACATCAACATTAGTAGAGGCGTCAGTGTTACATCATCATTTATTTATTCCTGGGTAAATACTTCCCACAAGAACAAATTTATTCCATAAAATTTTGTTTTAAAACATTACGGTTGGATTTTTGTATTATTATTATTTTTTTTTTCTGGTTAGAAAAATTGGCATTTTTTTTTTTTTAATTTATAAAATTTTTAAAGTTTTGAATTGAATAATCTTGTTAAAATGTATTCTAGGTCAGGGATGCACACATTTCGGAAGACAGCAATCCATAAAAAAAATTAATAAAATAAAAATAATCAGTCATAAAAAAATCATTCAGATTCTTTTATCTATTCTATATATGCAGATGGACATTATAAGGAAAAAATAAATAATCTAATATAACAAAAAGTATAAAATAATTCGATGTGGTTCGATGATTGATGCTGTTATATGCTGTTCATAGTTTATATGTTGATGTTCATAGTTTGATTTAATATTTTCTGATTATTTGATTTAATTTTTGTAGTAAATAATCCCAAAAATATTTATTCACAAAAATTTGACCAACAAAAAAAGTTTTATATTTTATTGCATTATCTGGCAACAATCATAACCTTTTTTGTAGAATGAGATTTTAAAATGGAGCGTATGTTTTGGCCATCTCATAAAACACTTAATGAATTTCCAAAATATATACCCAATGCCTCGATAGCCAATAAAATTGAGATTTGCTTTAGAATAAAATAATAATAATATAAAATCTCTTCATTCAGTTTGGAGCGTTATTAAGGAAAATTTTAATTTCCTAGTTTACGATAAATTATAAGACAATAAATAAAATATTTTTCTAATATAAAAATAAAAGTATACATTTTTTATTAAATTAGAGCCACTTCATGTTCTATGTTTTATTATTTTATCAAAATCTGAGTTTTTAAGCTAAAATTATTTCCAATCTGTCATATGATTGAAAAGTAAAATGTATGGGGCGAACATCTAGAAGAGATCACAAGTCTTAGGCATCCCTGTTCTAGGTTCCTGTTCTTAGGCATCCCTGTTCTAGGTTCCTGTTCTTAGGCATCCCTGTTCACACTGTTTTTATAATTAAACTAGATCACTGATTTCAAAATTAATATCATTTTATTCCACATATTGCAAAATGCACATCGGTAAAGGTTTTATAATAAGTCTGAAAAGAAGTAAACAAACATCGTACAATAATAATGTGTTTGTGATCGTCTTTTTAATTTTTTTTCGTTCGAGTATTGTTCTAATAAATTTCATTTTTTGAAAGAATTTACTCTGAATGCTGAGTTTTCTTTTAATTAAATTTACTAAAGTAAAGTAATAAATAAATAGTGGGACTTGAGTCCAAATGTCTGGCGATAGGTGCAACAGGTTTCGGGTTCGAGTACCAGTGGTGTTTGTAGTGGTTCGGAATCCACTTTAAAATGTAGGTCCCGGTCTAAATATGACTGTAGAGCGTTGGGCTGACAACCCTACCCCATAAAAAAAAAACTGTTTATGTTTCGGAATCTCCCAGTAAGAAGACGACCTTGCCCCACCATGGGCCTGTTGTACCAATGAAGAAAAAAAATAAATAAATATAGTTTCATTGAAGCTGGGCAACACAGTGTCTTATTTACTAATAATTAAATAAAGTGCTTTTTTATGTTTCTATATTAAAAAAAATCAACTTTGTTAAATGGTAATTTCATTTTTAATATAAATGTTTTTTTAAAAGAATAACCAACAATAAATAAATAAATAATCATAAATGCACAAGCAGTTTTTCATTGAGATATTAATTATTATTATTATTTTACTTCGTCTATAAGCATTTTAATTAATTAATTTACTAATAATATATGACGTGATGTGAATTAAATTTTCCAAAAAGGCTTATGCTTATCTGATCAAAATAGTAAGTATTATTTAAAACCATTTTACTTTATATACTTTAAAATAGATTTAATTTATTTAAAAAAGAAACACATCAAAAAATTAAGTTTCATTAAAAAAATACAGATGTTTTAGAAAATTATTAAATATTTTAAGATTTATTAACATCTTTAAAAACGTTTCTAAAATTATTCAAGAGTGGGGTTTTTTTAAGCTTGGAAAAAATTGTTCAGTTTTATTTTATTTATTTTTTTGGGTATTACAGTGATTTTTTTAAATTTTATTTTATGTAAACAACAATTCAGCGAGCTATAAATTAATGTATATACACAAATATATTTTTTTAATGATACTCATACATTTGTCAATATTATTTTCAGTGTAATTTTATTACATAGAATAAGATATAATGAATGCTGACGTACGGTGAGTTTTCATTATTAAAAGATTTTGTATTAAATGGTTCTCCAATTGAATTTATTTATTTATATAGTTAAAACGATTTTATTTATTTAAAAAAAAAAAAAAAAAAAACGAAAGCTATATAGTCCGGCCAAGGATTGCGGTGGAATGGTAAGCATCCGGTTGAACAGCGGAAGCGGACGAATCGATTGCTTGTGAGGGGTGCTACTTAGGTATATGCTGCTTTAACAGAAAAAGTATATTAACTTATGTGCAATTTTTTTCATATAATTTTCTTTTAATATTGTGCAATCTTAAATATTAATTATTAAAAATTATAAATAATCTCATCAATTTAAATCTCCCTTAAAGGACGTCTACTTTTATTTTGTATAGTTATAGTAAATTATTTTTAAATATTTGATTGAAAGAGATTAAAAATAATTTTGCATTTGTTTTTAAGAATATTCTTTAAGTTAAAATGATATGTTTGCGAAAGTCTTTTAAATTTTTTGTTTGAGTATTGTTCTAATAAATTTTATTTTTTGAGAGAATTTTTTTTGAATGTTAATTTTTCTTTTAACTAAATTTACTTAAGTAAAAAAAATACAGTTTCATTGAAGATGGACAATGCCAGGCCTTATTTACTACTAATTAAAGTTATATAAAGTACTTCTCTTGATGCTTTTTATATAAATAAATTTTATTAAATGATAATTTCATTTATAATATATATGCTTTTTTAAGAATAACTGACATTAAATAGATATAAATGCATAAACAGTTTTTCATTATTACATGAAAAATTTACTAAACTAAAATGAAAAACTTTAAAAAAAATAATAATAGAAAAAGTGTAAAATTTGCTTTCCTATAAGGAACATGAATATGAATTTCCATATCTGTTTTTTGAAACATTCTTATGAAAGTCTTATTTTAATTTTAAGGAACATGAATATGAATTTCCATATCTGTTTTTTGAAACATTCTTATGAAAGTCTTATTTTAATTAGAAAAACTGTATATTAAGTTTGTACCATATGAATATATCTTATGCGAACTAGTTAAAATACAAGAGTTGGAATGTAGGTACTAACTGTTATGATTTAAAAAAAAATAATAAAGACTGATACTATTTCAAAAACTAAAAATACCATTAATAGTTTACCCTTTACTTTTTAATTTCCTATCTTATTTTCATGGTAATGTAGGAAATATTTTCAAAAATAAAAGTATGTATGTTGGTAGTAAATTTAATTCAATAAAATTTGGTAAACAAACAAACAAAATGTTTTCCTAATAAATTGTTTAAAAGAAGTTACTCTTCTAACAAAACATATGATACTTAATTTATCGCTGTCTCAAAAATAATAATAAATATTTTAAAATTTTGGTCAAAATGTTCGACATGTATATGATTACAAAGAGATGATTAATGGAGTCAGTTTTTTTACTTTTGTGAAATTATAAAGGATCACATTAAACAAATTTATGAAATTATCCTCAAACTATAAAATATTTGGATTTATTGTAAAACAAAAGGAGGTAATTATGTATGAAAATATAAAAAATTATCATTAGATTACCACTTATTCATAGCTTACACAGTTAAAATTATATATATATATATATGTGTGTGTGTGTAGATAGAATTAATATCCTAGTTCATCCCATTCACCTCATACTGAAAAATATTTGCACCAAGTTTTAAGGTTTATCTTTAAAAACTTTTTGTGTTATCATGTAAGTAATAAGAAATTTTACATGAAAACATGATTTTAAAGTTTTTATTATATTTAAAATAATTTCTTTTATTAGAAAATTGCTAAAATTTACATATTTGTATATATGCCTTCATTAAATTAATCTTTATTGAATTGTGAAGCTCTTTATAGCAGCTCTAAATATTTTTTTTTGTTTTTGTTTGTTTGGTTTTAGTTGTCAAAGAATACTATTTGGAGTCATTATGATAATTATCAGTTTTGAAGCAATCTTAGATTTCTAATGACCTGGAATAATTCTTATAGCTTACAAAATAGATAATGAACATTTTGATCCATTGTTGAACTGTAAAATGGCGAAAGAAACTATACTAGTTGTAGAGCTTTTAAGTAATATTTTCCATGTGAAATTACTGAAACTCATGTTTGCATTTAGTATCTTTCTGTGCAAACACTTGATTAACAATGATTGGTCACACAGCTTCATATAAATTGGTTTTACCAATTTCATTATATCGGTAGACAAACCTTTTGATTTTTCAATGTAAGGGTTACCTATGGATTATGATTGTTGGTATTTCCACTAAGTGTATTTCCTTTGTGGACATAGACAATGCATGTTGTTATTACCACCATTAACATTTTATGCAGATCTGCAGTTTTACTCTGAATTGCAATTTTGTAGTAGTTTTGTAATTTATTGATAAATTCTTCTATAAGCTTCCTTTATCACTTATTTCTCTACTATTATTTTTTTTCTCAGATATTTATCAATGCATTTCAGTACATTACCAATGCATTCTAGTTTTGTTGCAATGTCTTAACCATACATTTTTTTTTTACTGCATCAAACCCCTTAGCCTCTTTATCTCGCTGAACTATAATGCACTCTGAAAAGTGTATTGTAGTTCCTTTATTAATTGAGATTTTTCAAATATTCAATAAGCCCCAATACTTACAATGAAGGCAGTTGATTTTTTATAATTGTGACAAAAAAAATTTTCAAGTTTGGATGAAGTTCTGGAACTCTCTGTGCATATTCTAAAATAGGATGACATAACCTCAGTTTCAAATATTTTCCTAGCCATTTAGTGAATTAAATTCATTGTGTTGTGTTCTATCAACTGACAATCCACAAGATGCTATTTGTTATTTACTACATTTCTTTACTTCAATTCTTTGGCTGCTTCTTTCATGGTATGCTGAGATAATTTGAAGCAATAATAAATAAATTATTTTGTTTCCTGAAGGTTTAGCTTTAACAAGAAAGACAAATTTAAAACTGAACAATTTTTTACCAAACCTTTTCGAATGAGCCGCAATCGAAATACCACAGCTTAACCGTTTCTTACCAAGTTATGTATATATCCCCATCCCTCTTAACTGGTGAACTCAACTTGGGATTATCCTCGAAATTACTAATAGCAACATCTAAATAGTAATAATTCGATTATTTTTCAGTTCATTTTGTTTTTCTACACAATTACCATAGATCCAAGTCAAGCTGTAATTTTGATTTACTAGCATTTATATCATCGATACTAACATTAGATGCAATAGCTTTTGTATCTTGATTACCCCTAAACTTTCGTTTTTTAGGGCGATAAGTTTTTAAATAAACCATTTATTAGATAAATATAATCAAGAATATTATCAATTCATCAGAAATACATCAAAAAATAAAATAAAAATATACAAAAGATAGAATTCAAAGCAGTATTAATAAATATAAATAAAGACGAATATTGCCAATTTTAAAGCATTAAATATTCTAAAAAAATATTAGAAAAAAGGCTTGATAAATAAAACATTATTAAAATTGGATTCTAAATATTAAACGTTGAAAAAAAATAATAGTTTGCTAAAAACACAAATACAATACTTCCGGTTTCGAAATTATATTTCCGGTCAAACTTGATGATCATCATTCCTTAATAAAATTGCTATAACTAGGCTTCAATATTACCTAGGTAAAAAATAGAAATATCTTTAAAAAGTCAAGATTTCAAATTTTAATGAAATCAAATAACAAATTCTATATTTTCATGAAAAGTGCACTTTAAATAATCGGATACCTTAAGCATTGAATATGTCTTATGCTTTTAATGATAATTTAAAGTATGGTTTCTCACTCTAAAATATCTGCTTTTATTAATTTTACCACAAGTATTTAAATAAATACTCAGAAATATATAAGCGAGTTAAAGGAATATTAAAAAAAATGTCTAATGCTCAAACCTGATCATGTCATTTTGACCTGATCGATATATATATATATCGATCCTTAATGTCCTTAATTTACTAAACGTGTAAAATAAACTTCTAATATGAAAAAACAAAAATTAAAAGTTTTATAAAATATATGCTTTTTATATGGGACTAATTCGCTGTTAAAAATTGCAGCTTTTCTTTCATTGAAAAAGAATAAGCTGTAGTTTTTTCATAATTTTTGTCTATGCAGAAGATAAAAAATATTGAATTACAATTTAATCCCATATCTCCCTTTTTTTTAAAAAAAAATATATATATTACTCTTAAATTTCCCTGCCATACTTCTAATTTAATTTATATATTATAAACACATTAAGGAATGCATAAAAAAAAAGTTCATCAAATTCATACATCTTAAGTTAGTTCAATACTAAAATAAAAAAAAAAAAAAAATATTGATTCAGCAAGCACTTAATTTTCTTTTTTCCGTAACAATTAATCAAAACATTTAGTAATTAAACAGAAATGTCTTTGAAAAGATATAATATAATGATTTTTATTATTTTTTATTTGCTTATAAATTTTAAAACCTGATAAATTTTTAAACCTATTTTTTATTTGCTTATAAAATTTTTAAATGATGTGAAAATATCATTTAAATATTGTCATTCAATTCGTGTAAAATACACAAGTCATTAATCAAGAAATCCCTTATTGATTAACGGACAATATTAATAATAAAAAAAGCGAAAAAAATAAGATGAATTTTCAAGCAATCAAAATGATTGTTGACGTAGATCGTGTCGCCCTCTAGAAGCTACTTAGTTAACTAATAAAAAAAATCGAATAATGGTGACATATATGCAATTATGAAAGTTAAATTATAAAAGACTTCATATAATGCTTATTAAAAAAAACTGTATGAAATTATTAAAATACTATTAAATTTTTTAGATTTCATTGAAAATAATAAATATAGATTACTTTTTATTAATGCAAATGATAATAAAAATAATAAAATCATTAATAATAATAAATAAACGAATAAGAAATCTATTTTAATATTTATTGACAGCAATAAAATTATTTTTTTTATTATTACCAATTATTTCTAAACAAAGAATTAAAACTATCATAATTAAAATATATATAAACTATAAACATATATTAATAATTATGACTTAAATTTAAATTTATTTTTCTAAAAAATTATAATAATATGTAAAAAAAATTAAAAAAGTGCTTCGACATGCATAGGATATTTGAAAATTAATTAAGACTTTGCTTTTCGATAATTTATTTTTAGAAATTACATTTTACGAATTTTTATTTGATATTATATTAGTTTGAACTCTTTTATTACTATTATGAAACAAAATATGATCTATGCATTTTTTTAAATCGTTAATGGTTTTAATGGTTAAATGGTTATTTTTTTAATGGTTGTAAAATCTAACCATTACGTTTTTTTTTTTTTTTTTTTTTTTTTTTTTTTTTCTTTGCATGGTACACATTTTATTCTCCTGAATGTTTATAATGTTATTGACTGCCAAATTGTTGATTGTTTCATATTACATCAAGAATATGTGAAATGTAAGAAGGAAATTAACAAATTGACTATGAAACTGGCTTTTAATTAAATGTTGATTTTCGTATAGTGATTCTTATCTTATAGTCCATCAAGTATCTAGAAAAAATTGTCTGGTTTTTTTTTCTTTCATAAATGCGGATGCGGTATACAAATGTAGGACAATCACCCGTTAAAGTTCTCCCTGAAGACAGTGCCTTCCCTTAATTACCATTGATGGGCTATGCTTGTCGATGGATGAAACAAGCATATAAAATTAATTTTTGTTAAAATTTAAAGCCAAAATTGTCATTAGAGCTACTAGCAACCCATTGGTAACATGCATTACTAACGTGCATGAGGACTTAGGTGTGAATCATCTAGCGATATTCATTGAAGTCACTGCTTTCAGAAATGTGGGGATTCGATGTCATTTATGACAGAATGTGTAAAGCATTTCGAATCGTTAGTACATCCAGGAAATCCGCCTGGAGGGTTTTTTTTTTCTTGGTGCTTTTTTTTTATATTACTATCATATTAAAGCAAGTTTAGAGCAGTTAAAAACCTAACAGTCCTTAAAGAAAGCAATGCCCTATCCTCATCGCCCATCGGGGGGATGTTTCCACTGATGTTCAACAACTGCATAAAGAGGGGTCTTTAATTTGATGGAAATCACATATTGGACTTATGTGATTTATTGTGTCAAAAGAACCTAAACAAAGAAAGCCTAACGTCATCAAACAACAAAATGAATAATAAAATAAACAATTCCCATATATAAATATATAACATGTTTAAAAATTAAATTTGGTTCATAAAGAACTAAATTTTTCATATGTTATGAAAAATTAAATAAAATTATCTTTAAGATGATACCAATTCACAAACTTGATCACCAACCTTTTTCTCTGATATATATATATATATATGTGTGTGTGTGTGTGTGTGTGTGTGTGTTATCCATAATCCTAGACATTGTACCTCTTATGTTGTATGTTATGACGTCATCTTCTATGAGACTTTTCATTGGGTATGTGGTGCAAGATTAGGATATAAATATTAATGACTATATCATCAAAACACTATAAAGAAAAAGCAACTAGGTGTATACGAGAAAAAAAATTTACCCACAATTTAACTGAGTTTTAATCTCCTAAAAATATATATGTATATAATTAATTATTATTTTCTTTCTTTTTAGTTTTGGAAAAAGGTCGCTGAGTGTGGGGCGTCAAGGAGCATATGACGAATCACTGCAAATATCTCCTTTAGTGGATGTAAGTTAACTATTTATTTCATTTTAGTCTTTAATTAATTCAGTTCTTTTTTAAATAATGAACTTTTAACTAAAGTTATCCACGTATTACAAAAAACCTAGTTACATTAGCGAAAGAAAAGGGGAAATTAGTATATCTAAAGTGGTTCAACCCCGAAAAATTAAATTTATTATTATTATTATTATTTTTTATTGATGCAATAATTGAGAATCATTATTTTATTTGATATTAGATTTGAAAAAGAAGAGAAATTCCAGAATTAAAAACAGTTTGGAATTAATTTATTAGTGAAATTAATGTTCTGTATCAAAGATTTTAAAATCATACTGAGTTGGGGAATAACAAATTGGAATTTTATAATTATTTATCTGATCATTTTTAAACTTGTCATATTTTAAGAAACATTTATTGCTAATGATATAGTAAAATAAACTGACATTAAAAAAAAATAAAGTCAATTTATTCATTTCTTAAATTTTGGTTTCAGATGTTTTGAAATAAAAAGTAATATGCTTTTAAATCGTTTAGTCATAAAGGGGGTTACTAGAAGCATTTTTGCTGAAATAACTAAATCATTTTGTAGTTCAAAAATCTGAGAAATCATCATCGCACTTGAGCGAAATTATATTTTACTTTAATATTGCTTTCAATAAATATAGGTTTATTTAGAATTTTAAATGTTTCATTTTCTGTAAATTTACTAATAAAAGTAAAATTGTTAAATTTATATCAGGGCGAATAAGTGAATTTCTTTAAAATTTCCATATTTTGGGACTGCAAAGTGCGTATAAACATCGTATTTGTATTTGATACTTTAAAATTTAATTAATTATTTCCGTCTGCGTCTTATGTACCCTATTAGGTATATTTTAGGGACGCCAATGACGTCAAAGGAAATCAACCAACCACTGCATAATTTTAATATCGATTGCGCAGAAACACATAAATAGTTCCACAATTTTTATAAAATTAGAGACTTAGAATTTTTATGAGATTTAGAAACTATTCACATTAAATGCTATTTATGATTTCATATTTTAACTAATCACTTATTATCTTATTTTAAATTCAACTCTCGTTAATTCTTAATATAATTTAAATTAATAACATAATAGGCCGTGACATTTGGCTTATGATTGCAATTAAACACAAATTATCTTTTAAAACTAACACATATTTACGTCTTGTTTAAAAATCGAAAGCGAATTTGTCTGTGAAGTGCAGTTTCTATTTATTATTATTTTGGTTAAGAAGCTTTTCACTTTATAATGCTAGATACACATTTGGATAATGAGCTATTTGTTCTTTATTTTTAATATTTTGTGATATATTAATGAGAGTATAAACTATGCAACATAACTTACTTTTAAAACTAAAATTTAGCATATATTTTTGTATTATGAAATAATTCATATGATATATATATATATTTTATAATTTATCATAATTATAAATAAAACACTACTTCGGTATGTGATTATTTTTTTCGCCTTCATTTCTAGCTGTATTCCAATATTATATCTCATTGCGCCTTTTATTTAAAATCAGTTTTATGATATATTTTTCGTGACAACAGATTATAAACATCTCAACTCAAATTCCGATTAGGTTTACAAGATTTGGCGTAAAATCTTTGAGATAATGCTTTATTCTTTATAAACTAACGTCTTATTGGCGATATATCTTGGCCTCTTTTTAATTTAACAACAATGTTATTTCGCAGCAAACAGTCAGTTTGTCAATAGTTAGTGGAGTGTGTTTTGTGTTGTTTTAACTCTCGAATCTTATAATTAGAGAGTGTTCTATTGCTCTCTAATTACTGTGAAATTTTATCAAAGGATATCTCACTCATTTTGTTTTAAATATTTATAATATTTTATAGTTTATCATTCTTTCAATATCCAATAACTTATTATTTATAAACAAACATCGAGTTGTAGAACAGACGATGCTGTTCTACCTATTTTATTCTGAATAATTTTTCAAGTATTGAATAATAATTATTTGGTTGTGCTCAAAAGATTAACAAGGAAGAATTTTACTCTTTATTGGTGCTAATCAAGGAATGCACGCTTTTCTTGGGATTACGATTAAGAATTCTGTGATTTATTGCTCATTTATATAGAAAATCAACAATGCAACTTATTCTGTAAGTCAGCTTTTAAATTATTTATCTTTTTGCACGGAAACTATTTTTGTTGATTTTAAACATTATCTTGGATTTGTATGATAGTTAAATTTTTAAATTTATTTATGTAAGTTTTTTAAATGATTAGTAATAGCGTTTTCTATCATTTACTTTAAATTTGACAGTAATACAGTCTTCTTCAACTTCTTATTTTTTATTTGAGCATAATTAGTGTTAACCACTATATGTAAAAATTATAAAATCATTTGTTAAAACAAACATTGACAAATAATTATATAAATCAAAATTTGAAAAAATTTAAATCTCATTCTGATATAATTTTTTAAAATGCTTACTGCATTATTCATACATCTTTTTACAATATAATGTATAGTTTAGCTTTTCAAATACATTAATAATTCTGGTAAAATAATTCTAGAAATGGTTTAATAATTTTCTTTTGCATAATCTAATATGCAAATTTTAGTTAAAATGGAAGTGTGTGCTATAATGAAGTTATTGCAATTGCCTATAAATGATAATGTTTAAAGATAAACTTAGTTGATTTTTGTTATTTATAAATAAGCTGATTATATGCATATTGATTTGAACAGAGTGACATTTTTTTTAAATTTCTGATGCTGAGAGGTTTCAAGATTTTTTATTTTAATTACTGTTTCCCTCACCCCCAATGAAAAAAACACAGCACATTTTAAATGAGGAAACAAATGCACTGCAATAATGAAAGCATGTTTTTGACAAGCAAGTTCTTGTATAATCTGTATTTGTGAAATAATATTAGTTATGAAACTTTCTGAAAATAGTAATACCCTTTTTATCAAGAAATGACAAAAATATGTACATGTTCAAGATTTTTTATTAATATAAAATTTAATTCTTGTTTTTTTTTTTTAAATACAGCACTCGTTAAAAAACTGTTTTCTATTATGTGCAGTGTGAAATGAATCTTTGATTTACATTACTGTTTAGTAAATTAGAAATATAAATTAAATTTAGAAACAATGGTATGTATTTTTGATGCAAAATTGATAAAAAATTTTGTGATATAATTTGTATGTAGTATTGAAAACTTAAAATCTGTTATGAAGTATAATTTAACCAAATGAATATGGCAGTGATAAAATACAACTGTTTTTAATAGCATTTTTTCAAGGTATTTTATTGAAGAATAATTGTACTATACTTAATATGATTATAATTTTTGATAACTGTTTTTTTAATACTTTTATAAACAGTAAATCTTTTACATCAACACATAATACTATTTATTTTCTGTTTTACTTTTGTAATGCTAATGCCCTGTTTATATGTCAAAGAAATAAAATTAGCATACTTGTATATTGACATAACAAATTCAGTTATTTACTGGGTGAAGTGATGATGCTGACTTTTATAAATTTGAAAGAAATCTAAGTTGTATTTATAGAATGAACAGATATGTGAAAAATTAAAAACTCCTAATGAGCTGTTATTCACCCATTCTTCAGTTGAATGATCATTTTGTTTTTTTTTCAAATATATTCTATGTTAAACAATTGCAATATTTAAACACTATGTTGATATTTTTTTTATTAATTACTTTAAGTCAAGGAAGTCAATCATATTATCTACTACATTAAATTGTTATAATTAATTATGATGAATATTCTAAAAAAAAAATGGGTATTATAAAGATGAAGAGAAGAAAATACTGTCTAGTTTTGCCTTCTACAAACTCTGAATGCATTACTTTTTAAAGGTATTTTAGAACTGTTTTTACTTATATTAATTTAAAAATTTTCAGAAATTACAATGTTCAAATTTATTTATTATAATATAATAATTTTTTTTTTTCAAGGGAATAGAATATAGTGAAATAGAACATTGGAAAATTGGAAATACAGCCAAACATGGGCTTAAAATAATCAATAATGTAAATTCATTAAAAAATCTATAGAAAGTTTTAATAAAATTAAATTGTACTTTGTACTCTTTTACTTAAGACTTAACAACTTAAATCATGGTAAAAGAAAAAGTCAAAAGTTGCTTCTAATAATTTTTTTATAGTTTTTTTGATTGGTTAATTATTTACATAACTTGATTTTTTATGACATACTAAGAATTTTAAATTAAAGACAAATAGCTAAATATGCGTAACATTTTATATTGATAGTGAATCATATATTAGATAACAATTATGCGATCATTTAGTTTATTTACAAAGTGTTTTTAGATGAAATCGACTCTTTTAAAATTGCCACTTTTAAATTTCATCCAAAAGTATGATAATTTAGCATAGTTTCTGTATTAAAAATCCTTCGAGCCACCCCATTTTATGTCTGATGGAAGTAATTTGAAAGTAGTCAACTGTATAAATGAAAATAAGTAAAATGAAGCAACATTATTGAAATATAAAGCAAGAGAGATATATATTAAAAAATAATGAGCTCTACAAAAAAAAAAATATATATATATTTTAAGCAGTTTTGTCAATTATGTCTCTTTTTTTCTTTCTTTAATATATATATATTGTTTAGATTCGAGAAATTTTTCTGATTGTATTGTCGGTATATTATATGGTTTTTAGCATTAATTTATGTTGAAATGAGCAATATTAACAGATTGAACATTGCTAAAAAATTTTAAACAAGGATATAAATAATAAATCAGTTATAAATAATAGATTTTAAAAAACAATGAGTTATAAATAATAAATTTTACGAATATCGAAGCTAAACTAAAACAATGTGAAAACAAAGTATTGAAATCTGTTTAACCTTGTTTTCAATGTCAGTAAAGTTTAGTTAAAAAATTATTAGTTTTTCAATTCTTATACAATGACTGCTGGTTATGAGTTATTAACTTTCTAATAAAGTCCATAAGGTTTTTATGAATTTATGAACATTCAGTAGCAGTTTATGTATAACTCTGTTTTATTATATTCACTGCATTAAAGCTATTTAAACTATTGTTATTATACTTATGCTTAATCTGAATGTTACCATTTAACATTTAATTGGTTGGAATGTCAAAGAGAAGTTGCATCATGGCTTTTTGAAGGTAGAGATTACCATCTACTTAAAATGATAGACTGGTATGCATTTTGGTTTTGCTATCATAGCTGCATAGGAATTTTTCTGCTTTTTCCATACACATAATAAATGTGTTTCTATTATCATTAGAGAAACTTACAAAAAGGCATTTTTCTTTCCTCATTTTGTATAGCTAATCCTTATGGTTCATTCTGCATCTGTGACAAATCTTTGTTGTCCTTGCCATATAACGTGAATCAAGTACCTAATATGAGAGGAAAAATACACCAAATTTGAAGTGCATCAAGATTTGGTATTTTAAATTTATTCTCAGAAGATGTTCATATGTAACCTTTCAAATTCTAAAAAAAATTATTTCATGCAGTCTTTTACGAGAGTTTTAAAGCCTTCAAATTTAAATAAATATGGATAAATAAAGTGCTATGCAAAATTTTTTATTCAATCAATTTACTTTTAAATTCAATATTAATATTTATTCCAAAACTGTTTGTTTTTGTGTTCAGAGTGGTATCTGAAATAAGAAATGATTATTTTTGTTCTGTTGTAAAGGAAAAAAAAAAAAAATACTCGTATACATATTGCAATGCACCTATAATATATTCTAACGAATTGGAAATTAAAAAAAAAAAAATATTTTAAAATTGTCTTAAAACACTTTTATTACCCTTTGAAATTCAAAGTGAAATTGTTGAGAAGTAGAAGAGATTTCTAAGGAAGCTGAAATCATACACAGATTTTGGACTAGTGATACAAGATTCTTTAATATCAAATGCATTTCACAATAAAAGGTCTGAATGACTGTAAAAATCTTGAATCATTTAATTCAAATTATCAATCTTTTGATATAGTAGAGTAAAAAGAGTCACAAAGAACTAGATGAAAAGTAGTGAACTATTTTAAATAATTTGAACATTTCTTATTTTGAAAATATTGTTAAATAAAATGCAATTATGCCACTCACAACTACACACAATCACAACTCGCATACAATTTGCTTTTATACTTTAATACATCACAGCAATAACATAATCTTTTTCAGGATTTTTTGTACATCCAGATTTTTTCTGTAAAATTTTATATATATATATATAATTAGGACTACTGGGTGCTAAAAGCATAATCAGATTAGTATTTCTCAAATCAGTATAGTAAAATATCTAAAAACTATTTTTAATGTAAAAATCATTTATTAATATACTTGTAATTAATCATGACATAATCTTTATAATTTGCCATTGTAATTAATTGTGTTGGATTTTATTTCCACACACACAATTTATCTTCTTTTTTTCAAATTAAGCACAGTCATCCTTCATTTACTACAAATAATTCATGTGATTTTATTTTTAAATGTAATCCATATTGTAAACTAGCACAATTGCAAGGATAATATTGCAAGTCGAACATCTCCAATTTTACAGGAGGGGAAAAAACAGGTGTGCATATATTATTAGAAGTAAAATATGATGTAACCCAATTGAATGAATGTTTTTTTCCAAGTATTTTTTCAGGATTTTTACTATTAATAAATCGAAGCAACATCTTACTATTTCACGAATAAAATGCATGTGAATGGAATTTCTTTTTTCTTCATCACTGAAAATATCCGCAATGAATGCCTCTGTTTGATCAATTGATATACATTAAAACAGAAATGTTCAACCTTTACCTTTGGTTACATTTGAAGAAAGGAGATGCAAAGAGTTTCAAATGCAAACTGGACATTAATTGTTAAGCAAAACGTTAATGAATAATTTACAATCTAAGCTAGCCATTATGGAATGTAAACAAAAATATCGTTGCATAATATTTGATTTCTTATTATGCAATTTTTTTTATCATTAAACAGGTTAAAAATCTTTTCCATCACTAAATTATATATATATTAGAAAATAAAAATAGGAAATAGGAATTTACATTTAAATGAACATTTTTTGTAAAACTTTACACTGTATTTTTCTATAGTTTGAATTAAAAAAAATAAAAAAAACTGCACACAGAATTCAATCAGCTATGATACTTTTGAGGGCCATAGATTTAACAGTCCTGTATTAGATGATTTACAATATAGAAATCTTTAATAAATGAAAAACTTTGTATAAATATACAGTGAGTAATTTTCTTTATCCTATTCCTTTCTTGCTCAGACATTCTTCGTAAATAAAAGAAAGGCATTGTATTTGCCAGTGTGCAGTCATGTGTTTATGTACTTAAATCTTTATCTGTTATGCACTGATAAGGAATTAACTCCTTGAATGCTTTTACATGTTCAGCATTCCATTCCATTACGGTTACTAGTTTTTGTTTACTAATCCGTTTCTCATTTACAAAGAACCCCCATCTCGTACCAACCATAGTGAGAAAGCTGCGATTTCAATGAAGACCGTTAAAACCATTCTTTGGATTGTTATGTGTGCCACGCCTCAACTGTTTCTTTAATTATCTCAACAAGGAATCTTAAAAAATAAACTCTTTTCGTTTCTCACATTTTTTTTTTACTTGTCGCCTTTGCATGGCTTTTTGTTTTCCCTTGATAATGTGCATTTATTACTTATCGCAATACTAGTTCTTTTTTTTTTAACTCTGCAAAGTTTCGCTTTTGCATCTCCTCCACCTCCACTTGAGTTTTCTTTTCTTTCCCTTTGAGAAATTAGTTATCCAACGATTGAATGAATGGGTTAATTGCGATTTTTATGTGCTATCTCGAGCAGGAAACAATATGGCGAAGGGAAGTGTATGGGTAATTGTTGGTGCTTCCTGCCTTTCTGCTCTGGAGAAAGGCCCTGTCCCTGTTTGCAGTTGGGTCAAATAGGTGAGGACCCTTGCAGAAATTGGATCCGAAAGTTTGAATGAATGCTATACAGATTTAATCTATCATTAAAAAGAAGAATATGTATGGAATTATTAAAACATGAACAGTATCAAAAGTTGGTATCTAGTTGCAATTAGATCAATTCATTTATATTTCACTCAGTTTCTTAAACCACACATTTATGTTTTCAAAGCATTTAAATTTTTAAAAAGTAAATCTGTTTTTTTGATATTGAAATCAAAAGATAGATAACAGTCCTGGATAACAAGTTTCGAATTTAAACTAAATATCCTATATTTTAAATCGGACCTATCATTAACATAACCCTGTAATATTTAGTTTATAAGACAAATGATTCCAAGAATATTATATGGAAGCCTTTTAAAATGCAAAGAAAAGCCTAGAATCAAATTCGGCTAGTTGTAAGACTTGAAAGACAAAAACAATTATTACAATTAAAAACATTTATTATAATCCTATTGCTTAAGAGTGAATAATTAATATATTCATAAATGAAATTTTTTTAACATTATGATCATAATCATAACAACTCAAATTTTGTATGTTAACCATTGGAGATTGCATTTTTAGCGAAAATAGGTTGAAAAAAGTATTATCTTCTAAGATATTATAACTTTTAAATTTTATATAACTATATTTGAATAGAGTGTAACGAGTTTCAATTTTTAAAAGGTTTTTTTTATTGTTTTAATTTATCAAAATTAAAATATGACTATCACTTATTTAAATTTGGACTGATTTTTTTTTCTTTTGAGAAATATATATTCATGTACTCAATATACAAAAATTTTGTAATCTTTGCTCATTTCAGAATTTCTTGGAATTTTCATTTCAGATATTTCTCAACTTTTATTCGTAAATATTCAAACGAATATAGGCACGATTTGTTTTTTCTCGATAAAGGATTGAAAATATTTGATTTGATATGAAAAATTTTCTTATGCCTGCAGCATTTTTTTAATCTATTTCTTATTTCTCCAGAATCTAAGAATGTGGAATTAAGAGCAGCGAAAGATTGTTCTTAATTCCACATATTCCGCATTCCGATTTTTAATCTATCATTTTATTGTACAGTTAAAGATTTAATCCACTCAGTTGTAATTTAAAAAGAGGATATATTTATGTTATTTGTAGGTTACTGGCATTTCTGATTTATCCTTTTTTAAAATTTAATTATTCAAAGTGTTTATTGTTTATGATTTTTAGAATGTGAAAGTACATATATATTTGAATATTTAAAGCACATATCATAGGAAAGGGAAATTTCTTTCCGCTCTGCTATTGATTATTACAAATAGTAACAAAGCTGGGTATTTTCCTAGTGCAACCGGAAACTTTTGCAATGCTATGGTGATAATTGAACCCATTAACATCATCTATTCAGTTTCAGAATTGCAGCTACTTTCTTCAAGTTAACAATTCAATTAAAATTTTAATTTTCGGACTGACATTAGTATTTATTTGAAGATAAAAACAAATCAAATTAAATTGAAAAGCCCCTGTATAGATGTCATATACTAAATTAACTAAATGGACAAGACAGTATTGCAGGTATGTGACCTAATAAAGATAATTTATATTTATTTGTGCTTCAAAATTCTGTTGCTATGTGTGGTAATAAACGAAATTATAAATGCAACTCCATCGGTATATAGTATGACGATCAATTAAGTATTTTCGGTTGATTAGTGAAGCTTGGTCATTAGCACATTTTATCCTTAGCATGAAGTTTCGCATTTTTTAAATGGCATAACTGCTTTTGTTGCTTTTCTCGCAATTTTCACCTTGCATTCCAATGCTTCGTAATTACGAATAAAAAAAAATAGCTTTTTATTTTATATTTTGCGTGTTTTTAGGATGTTTCTTTGCATGCCTCACCAAATGATTTTTAATAAAGGTAAATTTCTTTTCCTTTCCAGTGTTTTTTTTTTCTAAATCGCATTAAATTCTTCCCCAAGAGCAGTACTTCTTTACCTGCTCTTGTCACGCTATACCCTCGTTAAAGGTTCTCTGTGTAGTATGATGTGGTTGTGCTTTTGCAATCTTGCTGAAAGATCCCAAAGATGTAAGCTCCGAATCGTCCTCTTCTGTATTCAACCGCATCCGTGGCTGTCACCCATTCTTCAAATCGTATATTTTAGCCTCACTTTTTTTGCTTCTCCCCCCCTTTTTTTATTTAAAGCATTTTCGTTAATGTTGCATCAGAGCTGCGTCTTGTGTGTTATTGCTTTCTGAAAATTACCTGTCTGTCTTTCGCATGGTCGCATCTTTTGTTCTTTTTATTTTTTTTTCCTTTTTGTGTTCGAAATATTGTTTATCATATGGAATCCATAGCTTAGTTTGGTTTTCCTCGTTACATAATCCGATCACGTTTTTATGATGTTGAAAGGGCTCCAAAAATTGCGTCTGGTTGAACTAATGCATTGCATATTTTGTTTTAAAATTTGGAATGTTAACAAATCTCTCTTCTTTTTTCGTTTTATGAATGTATGTGTATTTATAAGTTTTGGTAAGAAATAAAGATGATTAGTAATTTTTATAGGCTGCATCGAAACATAAATAAAGGTATTCTGATTAATCATATTTAATTTTGGTTTGGTAGAATCATTTACATGTTTTTTACCTATCACAAATTGTGTTTCAATATTTTTGATTTGCTGTAATAAGATAATAATCTTTTTTTGAAAAAAACCACTTGAAGTTTTGTATAATAATGCTCATATTAAAATATTTGTCAGCATTGTTGATGTACATAATCATGGAAATTTAGTAAATGCGTTTTATTTGGCTGCCGAAATTTAAGAAATTCTACCGGTAAAAACCTAAATGGCGAGATACACAAGATTGATAAAATTACCATACCCCAAAACATTGATCCAAAAATGATATTTCGTTTAATTCTTGACATTGTTAATAATAATTATTGTATATTTACAATATTTAGTGCATAAATATCCATATATTTTTCAACTTCTTTACTTGTTCTTCGTTTCCTTAAACTTAGCAAATTTGAATAATCCCGAATTTTTAACATAGGAAAATTTATTTCTCATCAGGTCAGAGATGAATTTTTAAATTTTTCTTTTAATCTAGTTCATAACTGGATATTCTATAGTTAGATTAAAAGGAAAATTTTTGTTACACAACGATTCTTTTATATGTTATACATTTATATGCTATACAATGATACATTTATATGTTATACAATGATAAAAATTCAAAAGCAGTTCTTCTATTTTGAATGTTAAAATGTGTAAACTTTTGCTTTCTGATTTAACTTTCAACTAGTAAGCAATCGCTATTTTTCTAGCATCTATAAACTGATATTTTATATTATGAAGGACAGAGAGAAAGCACAACGATTTTTGTAAAAATTCACTGAGCACAACTGTGTATTGTCACAACTATCATTGTTAAAAAGATTACATGCTTTCTTTCTTTTCTTTTTTTGGACTTCAGCCATTGTAAATGCGAATGGTAGACACATTTGATGTTATTTAGTTGAACTCAAGAATAGTCATTCCAGTACATACTCTAGTTAAGATAATTGGTTTGCTGCGCTTCTTTAAATAATTTTGCAAATTATTGCGTAGGTGTTGTTTTATAGTACGTTTTTAATTTAGTGAAGAAATTACGTCACCATAGTATTCATTATTATGTTATTACATTATAAAATTTTTTTTTTTTCATAAGTTTGTTTGAATTTTATAAATGTTTTTGTCCCTTTTTAAACAATATGTATTGAATTTTAATTTATTCATCTATATTTTTGTAATTGAAAAATTTATATTTAATTATGTCATCCGCCAGGCAGCTTTTCTGAATTCTAAGAAACTGCTTTTATACATTTTAAATGTTTGAAACTATCTTAATGTAAGTATTTTATGCATGTCTCGTTCGAATATGTGTTTTATGTTTCTTTCGTAATTTTGTACAATTTACAAGTTTGGAATGCTATATACTTAGAATGGAGTAATAGTATGTACACAAAGCCTGTATTTATCAATAGTTTTATAGTTCTATTGTAATTAATGATTAAAAAGAACAAAAGGCTTAATTCATTTATTTTATTTTACTTTATATTATTCATCACTAATAGATTATCATTATATTACTCGCAAAATATTCAAATTAAAATATCAACATATTTTTTAAGAATGTCCTCCTATTTTCATGAATAGAAATGACATTAACGTTGAATGAGCCGAGATATTTTAGGATGACCCATTTGGATACATAGTATCAAAAACTATCGTATAAATAACAGATAATTTTTATCTAACAATAAATTTTGTTTCGTGTGCTTGATTCTTTTCTTTTGAGAAATTCAATAGTACATTGTCGATTTTGTAATTAACAAAAATCAATATTAATTTTGGTTCCTCTTTATGATTAGCAAGCGGGTCTGATTAGAAATTCAATTATACATCCATTTGCAAAGTTAGGCCTGGTAAAAATATGCGTATTACCGATGTTCATAGATTAATTATCATTTATGCATCAGTGCATGTGTTTCCATCCAAAAATAGAATCTTCGATCGTTCTTCGTCTGCTTTCTGCAATGCTATTTTAGAAATGATTAATTAGGACTGTAACAAGATCGGACATTAACAACAACCTATTTAATAGCCTAATTTCATGTCTTCGTAAACGTGTCTTTTTTTTTTCTCTCTATCTGAGATTTATAATAATTGGTTTGTGCATAACCCATCTTTCGATATGCAATTATAACTCGTAATGAAAGTCAATAAATGCATTAGTCTTTGTTGTTTAATTGTTTTAGACACATGTCGTTCCTTGTTGAAGATAAAGACAAGTTTCATTAATTTCTTTATAATTTTCTTTTTTCTTATGTAAGAAATGAGTTTTCAAATTTCTAATGACGTCTTAGATTTTTTGGACTTCATTAAGTCTATACTACTGGATTTTATATTTCGAAGACTATGTCAATGTGCAATTATAACTGATAATGAAAGTCAATGAATACATTATTCTTTGTTGTGTAATTGTTTTCGACACATGTCGTTTCTTGTTGAAGATAAAGACAATCTTCATTAATTTTTTTATAATTTTCTTTTTTCTTGTGTAAGAAATGAGTTTTCAAATTTCTAATGACGTGTTAGCTTCATTAACCCTATATTTCAGGATTTTATATTTCGAAGACTATATCAAGGCAGTTGTATTATTTTTTGTATTTTTTTTTTCACATTTTGCATAGTAGAAAACAAAAAAATATTACTTAAAGTTGTAATTGGGGACATTTTTTTTTTATGTAACTAAAATTCCATAACGTCTTTTGTTGTAAAAAGAATAAATTAAAACATGCATGGATGTTAATCAGATTAATCAACAGTTAATAAATTAATCAACAATTAACAGATTAATCGACAGTTAATCAGATCTATGTTTCTCTCTGTATCATTTTTTTAAAAATAAAATACTTATTTGCGCTTTATTATTCAATTTTTTAAAAATATTTTTTCTAGACTTAAATACTTTCTTTTTTGCATTCAAGTAATGTAAAAAATTTTAAGGAAAAATAATATTGATAGTAAAAATGACTTTCAGGTATTTATTAAATTTGAAATAAATAACTTTTTATCATTCATTGGTGCTGATCATATTTATTCAAATTATGTTAAGTATATTAGAAGTTTTGCATCAGTAATTTGTTAATGAGATAAACTGAATAATTATCTCAAAATATACAATATTTTAAATAATTCAGTGATTTTTAACCTGGGGAAAGATAGTTTTTTTTTATTCCAAATCTTTATCTTTATAATATGAAAAATTTTTTAATTCTAATTTTTATTGTGGATTTTGGGACGAATGGAAATCAGTTCTCATACGTAATTTGCTTAGGAAAGATACATTTATTTATTTAATTATTTAGTATTTATCCACGGATAAGGACTTGTTTACACGTGATACCTTTTTGTAATAAAATGAGCTTATACTAATTACTAGTTTTTTAGTAAGTAAAATTAATTTTAAATTTATATAAATGATTTTACTTATATTTATCAACTGCTAAATTATTATTCATAATTATATTGCTTTGTTTAGCTTTAGCATTTAAATGAAATGCTTTTCTCAGTTTCAATTGGACGTTATCTAGCTTTATAGGACCAGGTTTTAATCATTTTACAGCTTCATTGTTAACTTCATATTCACAAAATTGTTGGTAGTATTTTCTTAGAAGGGTACCCCCACCCCTCCGCCTTCCCTAAAAAAAAAATCATCAATCAGTTTTGGCTTCTGTTTATTCAACGATGTTATGCTTGAACGCGTCTTCCTCGGTCGACTGAACCTTTTATTGCCGTGAAAGATCCTGTATTGATAATGTGCACACAGAGTGAGAGAGATAGAAAAAAAAGTTTACATAAATTGCGTAGTTCCACCTTTTTGCGACCTTGTGAGGTGGATGGGTTTTTAAAACCATACTGATTTAATATATATGTGGGGCTTTTCTGTTGTTTCTGCATTAAAAGAAAGCTATATTGATAGAAATATTATTTTCTTTTTTTGTTTTATGATGGTTTTATTGAAATTAATAAGACTTAAAATTTAGAGAGAGCATGTAGATGCATTTTTCCAAAGAAATTTATTTAAATTTGCGTGCAACAATTTAAAATATATGGTATGCGTATAATAATAATACATCACATGTAATGTACAATGTGCAATTGATATTTGCATATCATAAAATATCATTATCATATCATTTTATACCTTTCCAATTTGCAATGGGTTTATTTTTTGTTGCCTTAAGTTGGTTTTAAAATTAATCCTTTATACGATAATTGCATTTGAATGCTACATTAAAGCTTCTTTTCATTTTTATGGTTGTTATTAAAACATTCGTTATTGTTATCTGTATAGTAAATGAGTTTTAATCCCTCTAAATGAGGAATGGTTAGACTTGTTATAATTGACTTGTTATAATAATTTAATTAGATTTATTCAAGTTGATTTGTGAGCAAAATTAAAATAAAAGTTACTAAGTAAACCAGAAGTATTTTAATTTTTTTAAAAATCAAGTATTGTACAATATCTATATAAATTGCCTTATTAAAATACAACTCCATGCTAAGAATGCCGTTATCTGTGCATTTCTTCTCTAAGTG
The DNA here is from genome assembly GCA_021605075.1 of Caerostris darwini. Lineage (NCBI taxonomy): Eukaryota > Metazoa > Arthropoda > Arachnida > Araneae > Araneidae > Caerostris > Caerostris darwini. The sequence continues at coordinate 179,988 of BPLQ01006506.1, read as the reverse complement.
GAAGATAAATTGTTAATTATATTTTTGATAGTGTAACCATTTGGAATCTGTGACAAAAAAACCGTTATTATTTTTAAATCTTTTCCTTGTGTACATTTCATTAGTATCTCGTTTGGGCCACAGCCTTCAATTAATCATTCGATCGACTGTCGCATCTATATTTAGTATCACGATAAACAAACTCTCATTTGAAGGCGACAGATTACTGCCCGAGTTGCCGAAGCCTTCAGGCTTAATGTCGTAAAAACTGAACGTTTATTAATAACCTATATCGAGAAGGAGGTGTTGGCGTTTCGGCAACTCGTCTTACTTCACTTTTTACGACAGAAGCGTGCCTTGGTTGAAATTATTTTCCTTCTCTATATTCCTCTTAAGTGTCAATAGCCTTTTCCTTGTAGACGAGTTCTGTTACGGTTAAAAGGATAAACACATGGATTTTCAGAATATTTTGTTAAAAATGCATTTTGGCTGTTGGCAACGTTGAAACATTTACGATTTTTTTAATTATAACACTTTTGTCTATCTGCAAGTTTAAGTTAATATTTAAGTGCTCATCAAAGTTTGGCCTCAAGTTAGTGTTTTACAAAGATAATTTTTTAAATGGGTTAATATTTTTAATGAAGTTGTTTTTCATTTTTAAAGAGAGTGCCTTTTTATTTTTTGGTGTCATGTATTTTGTAAAAGATGTAATAATTAACATTTCACGATGATTATAATAAAACTGAATATTTGATGAACATCATAATTTTTTTTGGATAGCTCTACATTTGGTCCATTCTGTTTTTATTGCAATCATTGATCTTAAAATATAGTGATGAAATATAAAAAATAATTTGAAAAAATTTAATTGAAAAATTAAAAACTTTTTTTAAAAATAAATAATTGAAAAAAGTACTTAATTTGAAAAAAAATTCCTTAATAATATATTATACTTTTGGAATTTATCGGATAGTTTTATAAAAGTATTTATAATACTGGTAATTTTACTGAATAATAAAAGAAAATAGCTACGTTATAAATCTAAATAAATATTATGGAGCTGATGTATAGTATGCAGTATATAATTTTATTGAAATTAATTGACAGAAAATGTAATAAATTGAAATTGAAAAAAAAAAAAAAAAAAAAATGGATTCTAAATGGTTTATTATGAATACTTAAAATAAAAGTTTAAATTTATTAATATCATTTGAAAAATAGTTGTGTGATTTAATACGTTTTATTTCCATAATCAATCCATACTTTTAAATTCTATAGAATTAAAGGATTTAAATCAAGCATGGGTAATTTTGTGGAACCACGGACAATTTATGCGCATTATAACTTGATAGTGAGCGTCACACGCATACACACAAAAACCGTGAAAGTTTCATATATTTATATGCATGATGAAAATATTTTTTCATAAATATATGTTGATCCACATAAGTTTGTGTATTTAAATGTATTTTCTGCCAATGAACACAGTGTTTTCATTTATAAAGTGTTATTGAAATGAACATACTTCAATGGCTGACGTCTTTGATATTCAACAGAATTGATAACTCCTTTGTGATAAATATAATGTAAATAAATAAATAAACAAACAACGTAGATCGGGATCCTGCATTCATTAGAATTGACGCATTCGCGGTCTGCGATTCCTTACATAAAAGGATGTTTGAATCCCTTTAGATTTCATAACAATTTTAGAAAGGAAAGTTGAATTTATCAGTTGAGCAGGTTATTTTATCTGATTGCTCTGCAATGTTATGCAATTCCAGTTTGAACCCAGAGGCGAATCGAATGTCTTTTTCTCTGGTTGCACTAATTGCGGATTAGCATAGCCTGAGTGTTCAGGCACTATCTCGAAACGCATGTACTGGGAAGTATTGGCTAAGGCGAGTCTATTCAGTAACAAAGTTAACCTGGTGGCGTAAATAATTGACTGATTTATAATCAAGTGCTATGACTAGTTAAGAACATAGTACTGGGAAAGAAACTAATCTCAAGAAAGGAAGATTGTCGATGATAATATTCTACTCGTTTTGTATACACCGTATGTCTTAAGTTCTTGAGACTATCTTTTTATACTATATATATAATATATGTAATTCTCTTGTGTAGTGAAAAAAACATATTGGCTGCATCAACAACCAAAGTTGGTTTTTCACAGTTTTTCATTTGTTTTACCGCATACTACAGATTATCAATTAGATGTTTAATTTTTGAAATGAATTTAAATCTATTCTTGAAATATTACGTATATTAATAAAAAAAATGAGTTATTATGAAGACATGATTATAACTAGAACTATCAAAAAATGATGAACTTGCTAATAAAAACGTGGAGAAGAGTTATATGAGGCACGAAAAAATGAATTCAAAATTCAGTAATCTTAAAATGAAAAACGGTAATGGAAAAAATATGGTTTTATTACTGAAAAATGGGAGTTCTACAAAGTTCTAAGTTGGAAAAAGTACAAATTATTCATTAAAGTGTACTGTAAATGTTGTCACAATAGTAAATTGCTATTGTAAAAATATTCAGAACTCTGGAATTGCCGAAACTGTCTTGGGGATTCAACCCAATTTATTATAAATTAGAGCTTTGAATACAGTGACAATTTGCCCTATTTGTTTCGAAAAGTGAACAAGAGATGGCTAGCAATCTTTGCATCCTCATTAGCAAGCAAGGCGCAAATAATGTGCTATTTCTCTTCATTTTTGATATGTTCTTTGGATTTGATGTATTGCAATTTGTAGAGGATACACAACTAGAAATACACTTTATTACGAATACTTATATTCCTAATGTCTTTTTATGCTTTGGTTTCAAATTACATTTACCGTTTAATCGGGAAATAATAACAATGATTAAAAAATATGCAGGTATGTTTGCGCTTTGTGCGTTCTTTCTTAGTATATTTTTACTACTATTGATGTTCTCGTATATTTAAACCAGTTTAAATTAGAGTAATATCAAACTATAATAATACACATTATGATGATACATTACAATAATACATTTTGTAATGCGCATTATAATAATATATTATAAATTTGCTGATTATCTTATAAAGAAGTATTTTTTGGTTTGTATATTTTTTAAAATTTTCAATGAAATATGATAAATGGAATTCGTTTTATATATATGTTAAAATCTGTGATATCAATCTTTGCTTATTTTATTCGAGATCCTATATTTATTAAAAAAAAAAAAAAAATGAAAAAAGACTGATATTATCATACTGTCAATTCAATATTATTAATTCGTCCTTTTTTGTCCTGTTTATACTTTATTTTCAGTGTTCAAAAAAGTCAATTTATCTATAATGCATTAAATAAAATAATGATACTCACTTTCAAATATCAAATTGATTAATGGTAATTCTGATAACTTTTAATAATAACAAAAACTCTTATTCTCTAAAAAAAAGAGAAATAAGTATTTTTAATATTTTTACCATTTATTTTCATACTTCATTTTTTTTTTAAATGAAAATGAAAAAGTGTTAGTTTAACGATTTAAAAAATAACATAACGTGAAGATTATTTTATCCATTAATTCTCATGATCAGGCGTTGTTCATTATCTACTAGAACGCTACCGAAATAAATCCTCTCTTTCACAGTCAAGGTTGAGAGCATAGCTGACCACCTTCATTTCCGTAGTAATTTCCTTTCTCCAATTAAAATAATTTAGGGGACAATTAAAAACCTTAATTACATGTGGGATATTTTGCTGGTTTTTAATATACGCTTGCTTGTGTTGCAAAATGATGCTTTAATATTATAGTTTTTATCTTTTCTACTCTCTCATATATCCCTCATATAAATAATGATTATCTTTAATATTAGCATTTTTAAAAAATTGTATAGAAAAAGACCTTATTTTTTGTAAAGTTTTGGCATGATACTGAATTCTCTTATTACAGAAAAGCAAAAACTCTATATCGTCACAGACTATTATTACATTATCTTTCCATAAAGGTAATTTTTACGGTATTTTTCAAGGCTATTTATTTAATCCGTGAACCTACATATTTTTTTTAAACATTAGTTTTTATCGGTATACTTAATTTACTTTTGAAAATTCAAATTGCACAAAAACAACTAAACAATAATGAGATTATTGTATTTAAAGATTAAAGATTTATATTTTCTATGGTATAAATAAGATATTATCAATGATTTAAAATCTTTGTAAAAAAAGGCTTTGCCGCGAAAAGAAACCAAAGACTGTTATGCTAGGTTATTTATTTATTATTTTTTTTTCCCTATATATCATCACGAATATTTTAAATTGTACATAATTTATTGTTTTTTTATTAAACAGCTATCGTTAAATTAGTCCGTTTTATGAACGGCTTGAGACATTTTACTTCCTTTAAATGCTTCCAAGAAATCTTAAAGGTTGGACAATACTTAGTATATGACAAAAAAATTTTATTTCCAGTGCTGATATCTTAAATGATGCTAAATTTTGACATGTTACATTAATGAAAATTCCACTTATAGCTCACTCTTAATAGTTCGATATATTGTCAATCTTTGAAAAATATCATGTATCGAGTCAATTCTTTTGCGAAAGTATCTGCCGTCATAAGAGATTGACTAAAAAAATACTTGAAACATTATTAAAGTATGCGTGTGACAGGAAATTTCAGAAAAATTATTGTTGGTTGTTGAACTGCGTAGCACCTAGGTTGCAACGCAATGCCAGGATATTACTCAGTGAATCAGCAGACTTCCCTTTCCAATTGAAATCAAAGGATGCGCTACTACACGATTCAATTTCGAAATTTTCTTTCTTCCTTTTATTGTTTGTCATAGTTTAATGCTCTTTCATAAATCTCGGTTTTTTAAATAATATAGGCAGTGACATTTTCAAGAAAAGGCAAATAATCAGTTTTGAGGAATGATTTTACATAGTATGTCTCAGTATCTTAATTTCGTATGCGTCACTTTTACTGAAACTGAACAACATGTTTTCATACAGGAAAATAAGAGGAACGATATGTATTGGTCAATAGCTCTATTGCGGGAGTCCATGGAAAGATTTCCTGAGCTTAAATGAGATAATGTATAAATTATCTTTATTTATATAGATTTCTAGTATTTTCTTCTTTTGTAAATACATGCAAATTATGTTTACATTAGTTTTATCAGTAATTCACAATAGATAGTCCATATCATATAACCGTTGATTCATACTTACAGAAATCGCTTACACTGATCAGTACATTGGTGTAAATATTATAACCCCAAACGAACGCTACTAAATGGCAGTGTTACAAGCGCGATTATATTTAAACTTTTGAGGCTACCCAATCCTAAAATTTCATGTTACTGATTCCTAAAATGTTTACTTCTGCTTCTCTAAAATCGATATACTTAAGACACTTACTTGATTTATATAGGCAGTGATAAAATGCAGAACATTAGGCAGATCATATGAGGTTTTCTTGCAAAGCTGGCTTATTTTGGATTTGCATATTCAAACAGCCTAAAGCATAGCTCGAATTGCCCACTGAGACATTTATGTTAAATTTAATATGGTTTTTATATTAAATACATGGTATCAATGCGCTAAACTCCTTAACTTGTTATTAGTAGTCAGTGAGTCACGAAATGATGATTTTCTAGTTCGCCCTTTTTCCTTTGGTTGCTCTGGAACTTCATGACTTGCACGCGTTCCGTATTTAATGCACATCCTGTATAAATTTTTTTATATTTTTATAAAATTTACTTAGAATGTTAGAATAATATATGCATAAAATAAAATTACTGAGAATTTATCGTGGCCTTCTCTTTGCATAAAAATATATATATATATATATCATGATTTAAAAATTACTTAATTCTGTCAGTAATTTGACAAATTGTAGGTGTACAGTTACGGTTTAATTGCTATAAATTGTCCAATTAACTGTTTAAAAACTACAAAGACATGTATTGAGAAAAAAATGTTGCATTTTTTTGTTCTTGTTATAATACTTTTTATCTGAGTAGGGATGTAACGCTACGCCGAAAGTGTGTGCGGGACTGGCTTGTATAGTTATTGGTGTTATTATCTGGCATAAAAGCTGTTTCTTGCATCACTTGGGCTCAAATATCTTTCAGGCAATCCATACAGAACAGAGAAGTGTTATGGTAAAAGCAACCGTCTTAGCTCAGTAAACAACCAGAGCGACTGATCTTCCCTAATAGCACGTAGGAAGAAGGCCGTTGCACTTGTTCTCTCCCCCGAATTCTGCGCTTGGTTGCATTTTTGTATGGAGTCTGCTTACCCTTGCTTAGGGCTTTTCTGATTAAGAAGGGCCATTTCGTTCCTTTAAATACAAATGGTGACCCTGGCCAAAACGGGGATTAGCGCTTTTGCAAGCGTAGAGGAGTTTTCGACTGTTCAAGGCTACTTTACTGTCTCTGGTCTTCAAAAGTTGCCATTTTAGGAATTAACCCTAAATTTGGAATTTCTTTACTTCCAAGAAAGATGATGGAAATTTATGTGTATTATTATTAGTGTATTATTAATTAATTAGTATTGTGTATTAAATTTCAATGCTTTTTTATGTTAGAATAATTTTAATTTAAAAAGAAAAAATGAACATTTATGCATGTTAATTAATTAACATTATTATTAGTGCATTTAGTGAAATTAATTATTGGTAAAATAAAAGGGTAAAAATATTTTTATGCCAATTTATTACTAAAAAACGTCATTAAATTTTGATAAAAATAATTATTCTATGTTTATTATTTAAAAGTAATTTTGTTTTAAATTATTATTGAGTTGCTTTTTTTCACTTAATCAAGGTATAGATACATTTTAATTTACATGCAATATAATTTTTCCTTTTTAATTGTTAAATAAAAACGGGAGAAAATGCCTTTCTTAATATATGGAAAAAAAGACGTAAGATAACAAAACAAATATATCATATTTAACAAAGCTGATTTCAAAATACGATTCTGTATTTCGTACTAGGCAATATACAAAGCGTATGAGGAATTCTGATCTCTATAACATTATTTACAAGCTTCGACACTCACCTATTAAAGCATATAAAATTGCTCAGTTAACCTTTCTGCACTTGTTGCACATTTCTGTTAAGTACTTATTTATTTCCTGTTGAAATTTGTCATAAATTGCTTCAGATGTTATATCTCTACTCTTAGTCATAATTCATTTTCTTGTGTAAACAAATGACTCAGGTTTTATTCGTTTTTATGTAAGACATATATAAAAAATTTTTAGATTTTCCGAAACACATAAAATTATGCGTTTATTTATATTTTTTTCTTAATACTTTACTTGGGTCTATAGATCCCATTTAAAATATATCCTTTTGTGTCACTTTATTGTCAACGTTATTATAATATCAATTTTAAAGACTGCTTTTTAAAAAACTTTGTGTAATAATATACGTATTTTGCAGTGCTATCCTCTTCATAGACAACATATAGTATGTATGGATATTTAGTTTTTCTTTTTGAATTAAAATTATTCTAACTTAAAAAAAAAAACATTAACAAATTTATTGCAGTATTATTTACTATAATATCTTTAAATGAATTCAAAAATTCTTTCCAATTACCTTGACAAAGATGCGCTTGGATGCGGCCAAACCTGAAATTATAAATTTCCTTGAGGCATCCAAATTTTTATGAACTTACTATATATTTTTTGAAATTCCTATTTGTAAAAAACTATATAAAATTATATAGTTTAAGAAAAGTTTATTTAAATACCAAACTGCATTTTAGCTAACTTTCGATGTTGTTTCTTATTTCAGAAATTCGGATTTCTTTATCTCCTTAGTGCCTGTAAAAACTTCTCCAAAAGAAACCAATGATTACTTTACTATAGTATTCATTTATATATTTTTTTTTTGTCATGACTCTGGATTGTATATTAAAAACTTTTTTTTCTTGCTTGCCAAATTATTAGACTTATGTGTAATAAGGGAATTTTATTCCAAAATTTTTGATATTTTTCTTCAAATGGGGCTAGCGGCCTGATGGCCAGTTGGCTAGCTCTCTGGCCTTTGGTACCACAGGCTTCAGGTTCGAATTCTGTCGGTGGCATGGATGTTTGTAAGTGGTTCATTCTACTTAGCCTAAAGTGTGCAAAAATGACCGTAGAGCGACAAACCAAATCTCAAATGTGGCTAAAAAATTCTATAGAAGAGTGATTCTTAATCTGGGTTTTCTAGGGGACCGCGAAGATGTAACTTAGTTAAAATTTTGGGCTATTTGCTATTGCCAAATTTCATTGTTTTTCGTTCTTGATCAGATTTTCTTTTTTTAAATGATGTTGGCTATATTTTGTATGTTCTATTATTTTAATTAATATGCCTATTGTATCCGATTTTTAAATAGGTGGTAACATGGTAATTTTTGTAGTGGCCAAAACAATGCCAAGGTAGTTCATAGAACTGGTTTATGTTAAGTAGATGCATCCATCCGTTTGAAATATGTCAAAAATTCTCAGAATAAATAATTATTTATCAAAAATGTTTTATGCTAGACAGCAGCTCATATGCTAATTGTAGTTAATTTAAATTTTAAAAAAGTCTGCGAGCTTTGAAAAAAAACAACAACTTTCAAACCAAGTGAGAAATTCTAAATAGTTTGAGAACCATTAGAGTAGAACTTGCTGTAGGAGATATATAGCTACAATGTTTTTACAAATTATATACAGCTGGAATCACGTTTATATTGAAAGGACCTAGATTGCATTCACGACACCATTTACCACCAACCCTTTATTCCCCATGTTATTAATTCCTCCATGGGAAACTTGTGTGCCTTACTGCCGCCTTCATCAGGCGTCCGGGAGATAACCAACCATACGTAACCTGGAAGCAGTCTACCATGACCGGATGTGTGGAAGATTCGTGCCTTCCTTTGCCATGGTCCATATGGTCCACGTATATTGCTTTGCATCTTGTCTCTATCGGCACAGGTTCTTTAATGCTTCGACTCGGTGCGCAAAAGAGCGCTGGACGTTGCACATTTCCATTTTGTTTGTTTAGGATTGTAATCGCGTTAAAGATTTGGAAGGGGATTGGCGTTAAACATCGATCATTGACCGTACACGCATAGCAAGTGTTGTGCAATGCTTTGCTATGCCTTTTTTTTTTTTTTTTTTTTTCCCCCAACAATGTGTTATAATTGCTGGCTAGTGATGCTTAATTGGTTTCGTGGGAATTGATTGAGAGGTTTGGAATGGTAATCTGTTTTCGTAAATTAATCAGCTTTAATCAAGTGAATACCGTTGCAGCTCAATGATTGTTATTTTTTTTCTTCCTCATTTAAATATGTTTTATTTAAAACAAATAGGAATTGGTAATATCTCTATTGATTTAAAAATTCGGAAAATAAATGCTAATTTAAGTTTAGATTTTTTATCACTTGGCGTAAGAAATTATTAATCCTATCTTGAGTTATTAATCTATTATTGTTTCGAAAGAGAATGTCATTTTTAATCTTTTTTATAAATTTTTGGACAACTTCAGTTAAACAATTATAATTAATTATTAACTAAGGACATTATTTATAATTTATAAGTAATGGAGCGGGTCAGTTTTTCATCTTATTGAACATAGTATTTTGTAAGATTGGTTTGCCGCTCTGTCATTTTTTTTTTTTTTTTTTTTTTTTTTGCGCATTTCAGTCTAATTAGCCCAGACCTACAGTTCAACGTGGATTCCGAACCACTAATAAACATCCATGCCATTTGCCAGGATTCGAACCTGAAGCCTGTGATACCAGAGCGCTCGCCAATTGGCCATCAGGCCGCTATATTATTTTTTAAGAATAATAATTATTAAACTGTGTTGTATGTGTTTTCTCAGATAAAGACAAAAGGGTTTTTAAAAAAAAAAATTTTTTTTATTGCCATCCATACTAATTCTTGCTGTTCGTAAAAATATACACATGCGCTTTTAAACAACGGAAACTAAACGATTTAATTTTTTTAAAATAATTATATACGTAGTTTTTTAATTTGGCGTGAAATCTACCAGTAGAAGGAAGGCCTTGGGCCACCATGGACTGTAGTGACAGGGAATTAGTTAGTTAGAATGTATTAATGCTCTCATCTTCTTATTATGTGATTATTTGTTATTATAGCAAACCCCAATGTCAACATATATATGTTAATTTGATGGCACTAATTTTTAGATATTATTTTTTCAGATTATTAAAATTTTTTTTTATCATGTTATATATTTATTATTACTCACTCCATAGAATACCATTCATTCACTTAATCATTTTTTTCCGATACAAAGTTCTTATTTTAGCAATACAGAAACAGTTAATCTTTATGTCATAAGCTAGGGCTGCACCGATGTTATTCATTTAGCACTACCCATTGGACACGTGTAACTTGAAGTTATGCTACGGACGCGAGTAACACTATCCCCACAACACTGTACCGTCATAATAGACCGGGACCTGCGGTTTAAAGTGGATTCCGAGCCACTACAAATATTCATAGCATTGCTGGTACTCGAACCCGAAACCTAGTGCGCTAGCCACTCGGCCATCGGACCCCGTTTGAGATTATTAATAGTCCGAAAATAATTTTTTAAAAATATTACGTCACAGACAGCTAAAGTCGACCATGCGATTAGACAGGAAATGAGTGCGAGATTGGTCCAACGACTGATGAGTAATTCACATCCATGTCATTTCCTAGTGACTACTCAGTTTATGTTCTGCTTGATGTTTCTTTTTAAATATAAATTTAAATTATTGGGCTTTTTTTTTCAAATTTAAGTCCAATTCGGATGCATGAGAGATTCCTGGGAAATTTATTGGTATTTGGAGTGGACTTAAATTTTAAACTGATTTAATTCTGATTTTACATAATCTGGCTTAATTCTCTGTTTAGAGTTTTTTTTTTTTAATCTCTCAGTATATTGGGACAAGTTTCTTAAGTAATATTTTGTGAAGTACGGGTTTTTAATCTGTAAAAAACAACTGGATTAGTTGAACTTATTTAGAACAAAATTAGATTTTTAAACCTTATTAAAAATTTGCGTGTATAATTATTTTTTGACACTCTATTTATGAAATATAAGAAAAACAATTTATATGCTGTATGAAATAGGTAGTTTTTTTTAAATCTGAGTATATATTTTAAATATTCAGTATTTTTTTTAATGAGATGGAGTTGTTTTCTTCTATTTTTGGATTACCTTGAAAAATACTAATATCTGAGATTAATGTAATGCATTATCCGTCATATTTTAAAATACGATTATGATAAATATTGATAAGTTTTCGTTGAAATGAATTAAACTTGATTTATTTAAAATTAAACGGTGAAATAAATATTGCTTTAAAAATATTTATAATTAACAATTATTTGCAAGATCGGATAATATTTTTCATTGTTGGTTATCTTAGAAATCATTTCAACGTTATTAAAAGTCTCTTAATAAATAATAATTTTGCTTCTTTATTTGAAATACGCGATATATAGTAATCCGGCATTTTGTTTATTTTCCTTTTCCTTTTTAATAAAAATTAATTTTACTTATTTATTGTACTTCTCAACGAATTGATTTATATTTAAAAAGTGATCTTAATTTGAAGAAAGTAATAACTATAGTATGGTTGTTGCATTAATACTGTTCTCCGCTAATCAAAGCAGCTAATAACGGTTTGTAAGTAGTTGCATAATTATTATAATTGTATGTTGATAAGATCTTATAATAATAACTTAACTTAAACTTATGACACTCTTTTTTTAATCTAAATTATAAGACATAAGGCGTAGGTGCACAATTTTATAAATTCTACATTTAAAATACACATTTATATAAAATGAATTAATTAAGAAAGAAATATCTTAAAATGCCGTAATTTCACATATCACAAGATGCTTAATTTAAAAATGTGATTTATTTCGCCGTTTCGATTAAAATTTATTTTACGTGTTTGTATTTCACTTTCGAAATTTCTTTTTAATTTTATTAATGAAATTTATTTTTCAAAAAATAATTTAGATAAATTAAAAAAAGAAAATTATTTTTAATTTGATGGGTTTTTTTTTCTACAGTTCTTCAATGAAATTTGAAAATTTGTTTAATTTTATTGCTGTTAAAATTTTATTAAGTGAATAAATTTCCTGTAAAGATACATCTTGATTATAAAGTGAACATCAAATGTATTAAAATTTTAATTTCGAATATGTTCTTTTCTGATCTGAATTGTTTATCATTATTTTTATTATTATTTTTTTTGTTTCAACTATCCATGTAATCTTAAAAGAAAATCGAATCGCATATGGGAATTCCATAATTCCTCTTATGAGAATATCTCAGATTTTAACTTAATTCGTATTTATTATTGAATTTTTTTTATCAAAATATTAATTGCATTTGAATGAAAAGCATTAACTTTCGGAACTTTTGTGTTAAATTTCCCCATGGCATACTGTTTCCTCAAAATAAATTCCGTGAATTATAAAATTCTTATTTTTATTTTTAATGATATACTTGGGAATATCTATTTCGGGAACTGTCACTTAGATACATATGAATCTTCGTCTCATTGTAAAGTGCCTCTAGTGTTGTGTCAAACGTGATCTTAACATGAATGATATCTCGAAACCATCCATTCGTCGCTTTGTGTGAATCGAGATTATCATCCATGACTATCTCAGAATCTAAATTTGCATGCTGTGTTGTTTGTATGCAAGCAAGTTTGTAACGCGGAAAGCATCACTTGGAGCATGAGGTGATTTTTCAACTCTCTTAAGTTACATGTCAGTGAAATATGCTGATGTGGAAAAAATATATATGCATCTTATAAATTAGAATGGAGTTTAAGATAAAGAGAGGTAATTAAAGTATGAAGTGTTTTTTTGAGTGAAATAAAAGCGTGAGAGGTCATCTTACAAAATGAAATATTCTTGACGGTATATAATGTTGGAATTATTTTTAGCGAAATATTTTTGTTTCCGCTTCCAAGAAGGCTATTTAATGGTCACATGTAGATCTGATATTATATGTAGGTTGTTCTACATTTCGAAATTAGGTAACGCTCAGTGAAATGTGTGCCTAAAAAGTAAAATACCCATATCCAAAATTCTGCTGCATTATTAATAAAGAAAAAAATACTATATATTTAAACCGGCAAGTAGGGGAAAAAAAATACCTGCATAGAAGGATAAATTAAGATAAGATTGCATTAGTATGCATCAAAGATATATTTATCGTACTAACTAACATCTGGATATAAAATATTTTTAACTTATTACAGAATGATATTTTTGGATGTTGCATCTAAGAAAAAGAATGACGAAAGATGTGCTGCATATTTGTACACTGAGATTTATCTGAAAAAAAAAAAAAAAAGTGGGAAAACAATGTTAAAATTTGTTTATACAATTAAAAAAAAATCAATTATGGGGGAAAAAAATCCAATATTTTTGGAATAGAAAAGAAACCGAATCAGTAAATGTTGTCTTTTAATATTTCTACTAATTTAAAACTCGGGAAAGGAATCTTTTAAGTGTGCGAAGTAAAATAATTTTCTGTGTGAGTAAATTAAGTTTCGATATTATTTTGGGAGTACAATGTCTACCCTTAAAAAAAGGGCTAAAATTGCTTCTCTTAAGAATATTTTGGTATTATTTAAAAGCAAATATGATTAGTTAAAAAAATTTTTTTTATATGTTTAGAAATTTTTTCCTCGAAGCATGTTAAAGAAATAAGCAACAATATTTTGCAGATTTTTTTTTTACTACTTAACAAAAGTCAATTATTGTTAAATTTATAAAAGTATTTTTGAAAAAAATTAAATTAAATTAAAATAAATATTACAATCAAATACTAGTTTTTTTTAAGACCTTTACTTAAGAAAATATCTTTTTTTTTTCCATCATTATATAAAAATTCAACCTGCATGTATTACTGTAAAGTTTTTTACGTTTGCTCGATATTTGTAAGGCATTTATTCGAAAATGAGTTTCAAAAGTAAATGTATCGATTTGACTCATATTTTCACCCTTTTATTTCCGTGAAAGATATATTGCAAGTAGGTTGCCTTTCCAGGTCTAAAAAATTGAATTTATTATGTTAGCTTAAAAATGATTTTTTAAAATCATTTTCGTAATAATTTTTTTATCTGTTTGAATTAATGTGAATATTTTTTTTAAATGGTTGAAAATAGATTGAAGCCATTTTTAAAAAAATCCATAATCTTAATATTTTTCTTTTCTGTAACATATAACACAAAGATAGGGCCGGTTACTTCTGAGAAGTATACTAATTTGAATTTTATACCTGACATCATGACTAATCGCCTAAAATGACTCGCCCGCATCATGACTAAATAAAAATAGTAGCGTTCGTTGATAAAATAATCAACGAACGCTACTATCTGTCCAACGAAGGATAACAGTAGGCTGGTATCAAATGGAAACAACCGGTCTGTCTGTGTTTTAGCGAAAGAATACGAATTCGCCGACGTTTGAGTAGCAAACTAACATTTCTTTGGTGAAATGGGGTGGAAAAGAGACCATCTTTCACGAAGGTGGAAAATAAATAAATCTGAAGGCTTTTCGTCTTTTGTTCCATTGCAAATCTTCGTGTTCATCTGACGAAAAGAAGGCCGTGACATTACGTGCTTGGAATGGGAGCCGCGGAATTATTGGATTTCCTCTAAAAGAAAACAACGCCATTACATGGATAGGAATTTGTGGTCCTTCCCGCATTTTTTTTTCCCTTCTTTTTTCCAGTTCTTTCACCTCTCATACCATCTTCTGTTTGTGGTACTGTTATTATTTTATAAAAGTGCTGTTTCCGGTATCTTACCATATTTATGTAATTTGCCGGAATGCGCAGAATTCTTTTCCTTTCTTTTTGGTGGCGTATGGTTTGTATCATTCAGAGCATGAGCAGCTGATAGCGGACACTGGCTTTTATTTAAAAGAAGTCCGTGATGGATATGCTTTTGTTTAATGATTACAATCGCGCTTCTTGGTATCTGGAACGCTAGTTCATTTGCGGTATCTCGCACTTTTTGCTCTCCGCGATATAACACACGATGCATAAGAATGAGAAATTGTGAGGTTATTATGATATACGCATATTGTTTTCGTGTTAGTGGATATTTTTTATTTTAGCTTCGTTACTTATATGCGAGAAATATACAGATGGTGAATAAAATTGTACTCATTGACACGAAAATGGTAGGCGAAAAATTAGTAATAATTTTGATTGTATAATAAACTAGTCATTATTAGAAAAACTATGTTTCATTATTCAAATAAACATAGCTTATTTGATATGATTACATAAACATGTATTGGAAACAGAAAAACACAAACTGGAAGTATAGTTTTCTCTTTTTGTAAACACTGGTGGATTTTATTTTTTATTTTACGAAAATTTTTTTCTAGTTTTCAATAATTTCTTTAGAAAACACACACACAACTAAAAATATAAAATATAATTGAATGAGCAATATTGTTTAAGATAAGATCAATTACATATATTCTCTCACAATGTCTTTCCTATTTACATAATTAATATTTTTTATTGCTTGAGTAAAAATAAATATCGATGTTTTATAACAGGCTTTTACGTTTATTAATTTTCAATTAGTTCAATATGAATGGTTGAAAAGCTTCGTGAAAAAAAAAAAAAAAAAAAAATTGAAATAAAATAACATAAAAAAAAAAAATTTCGAAAATGTGCATAGTTTATTTAGAATAGTAACATTTAAGATTTTTCCGTTTTTAAAAAATATCATTTTGTGTAGCGTACGAAAAACGAACTAATTTGTTTTTAAAGGGATACCTAATTTAAATGCTACTGAATTTTTATTATTAAATGAAAATTTTATAAAAACTTATGAATAAATCTGCAAAATTTATAATTCACTCGATATATTTTAATATATTGACATAGTTTATTAAAGTTGAAGATGTGTTAAATGAAGTGGTTATTGTTCAAATTAGGAAAATGAAAATATTAAAACTGTCAGTAATACCTAGAAAAACACAAAACAAACAGGATTTCTTCGAGGTTCAGTGTGTTCCTTCAATGCTATATTCAGAACGAAAACATCAAACCTCAGTATTTTGTATTCCTTCTATTCTCTTCATTGTAAACGTAATTACCAACGAACGTTCGCCTCAGCGTTTCACCATAAACTACACCGAACCGAGATCCGTATTTCACAAAATTCGTGTTATTGTTTTAGGCGACAGCTGCACGCGCGCCCAGAACACTCACCATGAAGTTCTTTTTCACACTAAAAAGAATATGGAAATGAGTTTTCGTTCGCCTACCTTAGCGCGGGATGGGGTATTATTTGTTGAAGCGTTTTGTTTGTAGGCCGAGCCCTAACTACTGTCTACAATTTAGAACAGGAAACTTTAAATCACGCGTTAATACTTTTTCGGGAAACTGAGAGAGCAGCTCCCGAAAGTAAGATCCACAAACCCCATTAGTATGTAGCTCACGGCCTTGAAAAGAGGGTTGGACTCATAATACCTCTTGTTCAAATGGAAATGAAAACTGCGTCTATTTCACGCCTTTTGCGAAGTTCCAGCTCTCTCTCTCTCGTGTTTATTGTGATGCTAATGTTGGTCGTGAGAGATGCAGATTTGTCAAATTATGCTCTAGTTTTCTTGGCAGTTCTGCTTTCGTTCTCACTGATGTCAGTTATTTATTTTTTCCCTTCACTTTTATGGATTCTTGCATTTCGTTTATTTATATATTTTTAGTTTTGTCCATTGATTTGTGAGTAAAGTTTCACGAACCTTCATACATCGGCTTTATCGCTAAATGTAGATATTTGACTTATTTGGTGAGAAGTAATAGTTGCTCTATCTATTCAAAATCTATATTTGTTATTTTATTTTATCTACATTAACACATATTTAATTGCCTGTTTAAAATAAAATTATTTTTGTTCACCAATCAATTTTTAATTTAAATAATTTATTCGATTCACGATAGCAAGTGATGTTTTGGAGTATTTTTTGCATGTATTTTTAAATAGTTAAGTATAATTTTTTTAAAAAATTCATCTTACAATTTTTATGGGGTTTTTATAATGTGTTATGATATGAAATAAAAATGTTAACTTTTTTATTTTTTATTTGTCGTAATTTTTTTTTTTTTTTGTTCGAATAAGATTTCGATTTTATTCTTGCAAAGTGATAATAATAATATTATTTTTTTTTAATCTTGTATTTCTGCAAATTTGATACTAAACTTTTTGCAGACAAGAATCAACCTATTTATTAACAAAAAGTATATATATATTATTTATATATTATTACTATATGTAATATTTAATTTTATTTTTCAATTGAATTTATCATTCATTCGTTTATTTTCAATTTATAAATTTAATAGAAATATCTGTCTTTACTTCTATGCTGGTCTAATTAAAGCAAAATATGCACAAAATGACTTTTGAGCGACAAACCAAACCAAACCTTCACTTGAAAGTTCATTATAAGAAACTTCAATAAATTATTCAGAAATGTGAAGAAATGATACTTCATTAAATTTATACGTTTTTCTCTCACATCTTTATAATTTAAATGTTTGATTGGTTATGCTCCACAAACATCCATGCCACAGTCAGGATTGGAACCTGAAGTCTGTGGTACCAATGGCCAGAGCGCTAGCAATTGGCTGTCAGGCCACTGCTTAGTGACATAAGTTCTGCATAATATCACATTTCGCTTCTTCTTCTTTAATACTTTTGGAAAGAGTTAAATCCTACTGATTTTCTGAAGATCTTTTTTATTTGTATTATCTTCTTCAGAGCAATTGGGTAAATTGAGATAAAGCAGCTAACACGAGCATAAATTTCAAAGTCAAGTCAAATTTCTTGAAAAAACTTCATGTTCATATGTGCTTTATTCTTAAGTTCGTTAGTTAAGGCGATTGTACAAATTATCAATTTTCATTCGCCTAAGCAAATTGTATAATCATATCATTACAGATTTGGAATTTTATGACCTCTGTTTGTTAAATAACATGTTTCAAAATGATAAAATGCAGCTCATTTAAGTAAGGTGTATTGCTTTCATCTATTGAAGGACGTAAACAAAATCCCCACTTTTCTTTGAGTCAACGAATTCCAAACGAAACCTTTGCGGTTTTTCCACTGGAATTACGTTAATAATCTGATATATATGTTGTGAATTTAGAAATATTTTCTCTTACGTTTCCATTCATAAATTTCGTTTGAATTAAACAAACAGTCTGTTGCAATCACAAATGTGGCTTTTCCAGATACGAGGGCCAACATTTTCAATTCATTTAAATCTACGTCCTATTGGTTTCGCGGTTTCATTACAATTGATTGGCGAAGGTTAAATCGCCTTGTTAAACGATTGTCATTAAAGTAGTAATGTAAGTACCATTGCTTCCTGCATATAATGATTTCAAAGTAATAAAGCGCCCGTCACGGTGAATGCATAAGAATTTCTCTACCATATTGAAAGTTAAATACCAATCTAAGTCTAAATAACAAAGGGTGAAGATTATTTATGTGACCAGTAATGTTGTCATTGAATTCTTCTGGGCATTTAAGCCAAACATGAATTTTCTTACTTAAGCTATGTTTTTGTTTTTTTTAAATTTTGTTGTCTGTTACCTATTACAGTTAAAAATAAAATAATAAATAAATAAATAAATATATAAAATAAAAAAATAATTTAAAAAAAAAAAAAACGCAAAGGAAAAAGTTTTTTTTCTATGTTTTGCATTTTGTTATTAGGCTATATGGTAGAGGATTTTAATGATAGGATCAATTGAATGAAAAACTTCATTTTCTTTTTCTTTTGTACTTTTTTTAATAAAAAAAAAAATTTAAAATTTTCCTTTTAATAACAAATATTGATTGAAATATATCGTTCATACTTATATCTTTTATATCAATAAAAAATATATATATATTTCTAAAAAGTAATGATTTTGGTTATATTTAAATTTGTAATTAAGAAAAAAAATTCTGCACGTTATAATTGTACTTTTTGAATAAAGTGAAATTTAATTACTTAAATAATTTTATTTTTAAGGAAGTCATTGTTAAGTCAAATAAATTGTAAATTCTTAAGTCATTCAAATAGTCTTAAATATTCGTAAGCCATTCAATATTCATTAAGTCAAATGAATTGTAAATTCTTTTATAAAAATGAAGTTAATTATTGCAATATTTGAAATTGTTTCCTTGGATAGTTTGTTCACAAATTTTAGATTGACAGTGTTGAAAATCTTTGATATTGTTTTTAATGTATTTCTTTCTAAATAAATTTTTTTCCCATTGATTTGTTTCTTATGACATTCTTTTAATTTATGTAATATGGAGTAAATTTCGAATACTGCATAAATTGTATCATTATTTTAAATTAAATTATCAAAATTTTAACAATACCATGGACTTTAAATTTTTTATTATGTTAAAATAAGAAATATAAATAACAAAAGTCTCTTTCACAATCATCAGTGCTTTCGATGGCATTACAATTTTTTTCAAAACTATTTTACCGTTAATTTTTTTTAAAATTAAAATTGTACATATTCAAGTTCATGGAAATTATGGAGACAAATTTTTACCCCGTATGTAATATATTCCTAAGTATCTAAATTTTGAAAGTTGACGTTTACTGAGATTTTCAGAAAGATTTATATTGTTCTGAAAACTTAAAAAGGAAATAGGAGTGTATTAAAAAACATAGGATTTAAAAGCACACCAAGGGAATGATCGACTATGTCTGATTTGGTTTATATATTCCTTCCTATTTATCAGGGCGTTCGTAACCGTATCAGTACAGTTGCAATTTGCACATTTATTTATAGATTTCGTTACTAAGCGGATGCTAATCGTGAAAGTGGGAAGTAAGTTCTTTTTCTTCTTTCTTGTACTATATCCTCAAAAGGAAATTACGTATAACTAGTCATGAAAAACTGACATTTTTTTTTTTTTCAAACATTATTTTCAATAATGATTAGTTTTAAAAACAGCTTAAAGAAGGTCTTCCAAAGATATATTTAGAATAGAAACATATATAATTTTTTCTTTTTTGGTTATTTTCTCCTGATATTGGTTTCATGTGTGACAAAATAAAAACTAATAAATAATAACCAAGTTTTGAAAATAAAAATTTTTCTTCTTACTTTTTTAAATTTTAGGATTCACATACATTCTTGGTCAATTTTTCAAGTTGTGCATCGTTTTTTAAATACCACATTTTGAGATATAATCACGCCTTCAATTTAGCTGACAATATAAAACTGTCTCATCTGCTTCCTTCTGAAACCTTTTTTTAAAGAATGAAAAGATTAAAAAATGTATAACTGGGTTAAGTAAAAATATTAATTTTTTTGTTAAAATTAAACACAATTTATTTAAAATAAAGAAATTTTTTCCCCGATATTTGAATGAAAACATTTATTTAGATGTTGAAAAAAGTTATCTATATATTTTGAGGTGCTTCCTAAATTTATTTTTATTTAACGACTTAGAAATTAATGTTCTTTAACTGCGACACTCAGTAATTATCTTAAATTCCTCATGTTTAAATGTTGCAGTAAATTTCATTAAATTCCTTTTTGGGCTGTAATTATTGTTTGTGTAAAATTTGAAAAGTTTTAAATTATCAGTTCTATTAACAATTTTTATTAACGTATTGTTTCAAAACTGGTTAAATATTACTTTCATATGCACCATGTAACTTGGAAAAAGGTACGAACCATTATTCTGTACGAACAAGTGCGAGCCGCTGTTCAATTAGATATTACATGCATGTTGAGATACATAAGTACCCCACTGGGTTAATTTGATTGCTTTTATTGAAATCATGCTTCAGTAGTCAAGGTTGTGTCAGTAGGTAGCCATTTAATTGTTATAATTGTTATTTTTCTTCATTGGGCTTGTAAAATGTTTTTTAAAAAAACATTTTTTTTTTTTTTACTACGTATGGTATAATATAACTGACAAAATATTTTAAGATACTAAATTTGAAAATAAAACTTCAAGCCTGTTATATCACCCTACTTGTGGCCCAGTTGTAACGTACGCAACTAGCAAGTAAGAAGGCCCAGGTTCGAATGTGTTGGCGGCGTCCCTTGCTATCCCTGCATTCAGAAACGAAGAGACACTATCTTGATAATGTATATGAAATGTCTTGCATCGATAATCATGCTACATGGTGATAGTTTTCCGATATGACACGCAAATGCTTGGTAGGTAGTTACCCTTAAAAGTTCTGTCCTCTCTCTCATCCATCGGTGAGCAATTTGTAACATACATTAGTGGATCATAAGCCCTACCAATATTTAAGGGGGGAGGGGAGGATCTCTGTTACGTCACACAGATACTATAACCATCAAAAATTATAAAAAGTAGTTTAGCTACTTATATTTATTTTCATTATGAACTCAACCATATTATATTTAAAATGTTAATTTACTAATATTTTAAAGATTCCTGTTTAAAATAATAAGGGGCAGAATGTGATCCTCGGTATTTTCCCCTCTCATTCTTGTTTCACTGTTCCAATTTTAATCTCCAAGTGACGTCTTTTTAGTCACTTCCTTTCTCTTTCCCCTTTCATTGATTGGTTTTACGCGCTTCTAATGACTTCCTCACATACACTAAAATTGCGATGCGTGATTGCACAATTAATTCATTTCTTTACTGCCTTGACATCAACTGTGATTCACATTTCTTACTCTAAAACAGATTTATTTGCCTATTCATAACTATGTATCTGAGATTTTTATTCGTATTCTTAAGATATGAGGAAGCAGAACTTAGTATGAAGTAAGTTAAAGCTTTTCTTTGTTGAAAAAAATAAAGGTGTTATGCTTTTTTTTTTGGACAATTAAGTTAAAAATTTGTTTACTTTTCACTTAAATTGATTAAGAATGTAAAATGTTAGTTACTTATGTATACAATATTTGTTATTGTTTGAATTTAAAAAAAAAATACTAGTTGGCTGATGAATATTTGATGATGAACATTGAGACATTGGATGATGAACATTTGATGACATTAGCTGATGAACATTTGATGACATTAGCTGATGAACATTTGATGACATTAGTTGATGAACATTTGATGACATTAGCTGATGAACATTTGATGACATTAGCTGATGAACATTTTTCGTTTTATCGTACAGTATATCTGACATATATGTTTATGCTTCCATATGTGTTTCCGAACAACCTTTTTTTTTTGTGGGTGTTTTCCAAATATCTATGTAGTTCTCACTTATTGTGATCTATATTTGCATGTTCTGAAACTAGTGGAGAGTTGGCTTATTTTTTAATAAATTATCTTATTGGTTGATGACTGTTCTACTTCTGTCTTAAAATTTTAATGTTCTGCAAAACATCAAATTTTTTTTGTAATTTGCATCCCGTTTTTATAATTAATTGCCCATTTTTTTTTATTGGGCATATCGAATGATTCAGATAAAAAAAAATTGTTTATCTAAATAGCAAAATTTTAATAAATGCTAAATTTTAAACATTAATATTATTTATTTAGTTTATTGATTATCATGTGTGAACATGATGTTATCCTGATTAGAGGTCCATGCCGTCTCCAAAAAAAGGAAGCTATATATTAAAAAATAAGAGTATAAGTTATTTAAAGCAGATCAATCTCCTTATGCAATATGAGAAATTTTCATTTCGAAAACTTCTATTTATAACAAATGCTGATTTTCATGTGTTTCAAAACGGGCATGAAATATGTGTTGCTAAATCTAACGATTGATTCACACCACGTCACATGCTCTGTAGTTCATTTTGAACAGTCTGTTGCTCAAAATATAATCAGATTATTGGTTCAACATCCTCAAAATTGTGTCAAAGGATTAATATAGGTTTATAAAAGTTAATATAACCATCATTTAACAGACTTCTCCGTCTGAATTGGGTAGTGCTTCCAACAGTATTTGAACAATTACTTCTTCGTGATGTTCTAGAGCTATCAAATTTTGTTATATTACTGACGCTATTGAATTTGATAGTCCTTGTAGAGATTCTGCACTTTAGGGTTCCGATTTCGCCAAGTCTCTTATCCGCGCCAAATGGAAACGCCAAAACTGCAGTATTTTGTAACTGCAATAGCTATTTGTTGGCGAAAAGAGCATGGGAAAAAAATTGCCAAATAAAGAAGCGAAACCCTAAAGTCCAAACTCCCGTTCTTGTTGTTGAGTTCTGACCCATTGCTTCATAAATTTCTTGGATTATGGAACATTGGTATACTCTCTTGTGCATTCGTCCAGCAAAGTATGTTCATACACGATAAATTAGAATTCGGGAAAGGATTTCAATTTTTACTTTTTATTATTGAACCGCCTGATTTGGATTATGCATTAAATTCGTATGAAGGACATCTGCACTTTAAGACGAATCTAAACAAATCTACGGCCAGAAGAAGGGTAGATGTTGTTGAAGAGGATTGTTTATTTCTTAATTTTTTTTTTTTAATGTTTTGAGCAGGATAGAAATGCCTGATAATATGTAATTGGGAAGGGCTTGACTCACTCTGGGTTTTCGCGCCATATATAATTGTAAACGAAAGATTCCTATAAATTCTCTTTATGCTCTAAATTATCCATAATACTTTCACGTTGTGATCAGTCAAGCATATCTTGTTATATGTTTAATATGTAATGTCCTTTATTTACCAGGGAAAAAAAATGAGTATTCATAAAACTATGGTGTTAATGTGTGTATAAGCATTTTTTGTGAGTTTGCCTTTTTTATACATTATAATATGTATAGTTATATATATTGAGGGATTAAAAAAATATATATTTTGTACAAATATTATATGAAAAAAGATCGTTTTAAAACCATAAAATTACCATTGGTTTTTATTTTATTTTCAACATTTCTAAGCGGTTTTTGTATTTAGAAAATAAAATTTTAAGATGGTTTTACTTGTTACAAGTTGTTTCTCTTACTCGCGTTAATGTTATTATTATTTTTTTTTACTTTGTTTTTTTTCACCATAAAGGTGCTAATGGTTTCTTATTCTCGTTTCAACATTTCGAACAGTTTTTGTATCTAGAAAAATTTAATTGTAAGATGGTTTTACTTGTTACGAATTCGTTCGCTTTAATGTAAATTTTTTTCTGTTTTTATTTCAGGACAAATATAACTTAATAAAATACTTTATTGTTCCTTCACGCTTTTTTTTCATGAGATAAAATTAACCTTTTTCTCTTTTCCTTTTTTGCAGTCGGATTTCCGATCCGAGAACAGTGTCTTCATGAGGCCTTCATGCCCTTCCATCAGCCTGGAGAAAATGTTGTCTCTGGACCAGGATGAGGGTTCGCCTATGAGCCCCGATTTACTTTCCGATGACCTTCTACATGGACACACTGGACAACGGAACACACTTGTGAGTTTTAAAATTAGACTATGATCTGGAAATCCAACTCGTGGGATATTCAGATTTATTTATCGATATCTTGTCGATACAAAAACTGCTTTCAACTTTTTAAATTTCGTTAATGTATTTACCAACTTTTATCACTTTATGATTTCTACGTTTTACTATAATGATTTATAGATTTCAACGAAATCTATACTGATCTGATGATGTTCCCAGCATTAAATCTCTTCTTTCTATTGCTGTTCCCAGATTGCATGCACATAACATGTCACAAATCAGTGATCCTCAATTGTGCGTCAAGAAATATTCTAAAACTTTTATTTCCACTTAAAATTGTTGTAATAAAAAAGACACTCGCTTTAAATCTATTTGCAATTTCTTATTTAGAAAGTGGGTTTCATCGAAATTAAAATTGAAATTGTAAACTTCAATAATTTTTTTTCACTTTTTTGCACTATGCTATTAGAATCGGACACCTCAGGAAAACCTGGATTCAGTAAGGGTACTGAGAATCGAAAGAGTTTAGGAACCATTAATTTAAGATATTTAGATTTATGTCACATCTTGTCTATAGAAATGCAACTTTTAACATTTAATTTTGCTGATTAAGGGCCATCTTTTGACAGCTGCTTAACTTAACGAATTAGATTTATGCACAATACACGTACTGTTCGCGACATGCATGTTGTGACAATGTCATAAACAAACATTCAAAGCTTGATAAAAAAAAAAAAACGCTGTAAATTATAAGATTTTTTTTAGCTATTATATTATTGAAGCATTGATAACTCCATATGTATTGAGAATTAATTATTCATTTGCAGTCTGTAGTCAATAATATTTCTATAATTTCTATACATGAAAAAAAAATAACGAATTCGTGTTCACAAAGAATCTTTTAGACTTTACTAAACAAATTATTAAATAATGAATAGGGTTTGACGAAATTGCAAGTATAAGAATAAAAATAACTCCTTTTCTGTATTACGGAAATACTCTATCTTTTCGATGATTATTTTGTTGTGCATAAAAGTATAATCTAGAATATGTTTTTTTCTCCTTAATTTATGTGTAAATGTTTCTAGAAAAACAATGAATGCGATTTGACATTTTAGAATTTTAATTATACAATTTTTTTTTTTTTCTTCTGGCAAAATTTTTTTTAATAAGCAAAATAAAAAAAAGAAATTAAAATTTAATATTTGATACTGATTAATCAATGTAGACCTAAAAAAAGGCATTTCATGTTTGTTTATGTTAAAGTTTATGTTTTATTTTTGCTAAGAATGTTAATATTTTTACTTTTATTTATATCTTCTTCATTTCCTTTTCAAGTATTCAATGGATTTTTCTCATCCTCTGCTGCAGAGAGGGAGCGTCTTAAGCAAATCTAATCGTAGTTCACACGGAAGCGACACTTCTTCAGCCTACTCTGGCTCTGACACTATGCAATCTGTACAGTCAGTTTCCTTGGATGAACAAGATGTTGATCTATCGGGACTGGTTGAAAGTATTGTGGATTCAGATGAAGAGGAGGAGCTTACAGAGTCTATGGAGGTATTCTTGCACAGATTATTATATATTTTTTAATCATATTATTTGGACTGATGCATAAATTTAATGTGAATAATTTTTACGTCATTAATATTAAATTATTTGTTGCAATTTTCTCTGTTTTCTGTCGCTGATTTCATTTTGAAAATTGTGGTGGTATGGTATTTGAAATTAAAATGGTATTTGATTTTAAAATGGTATTTGAATATTTTATTTTTAAAATTATTTATTAGATGTATAATCATTTATTATTTTTAACATTTACTAGTTACAGCATAAATTTTGCACACAAAACATTGCATGTGATTACACATGAGCTTTCAACAATACAAAAAGCCAAAAATGTACCTATCTGTATCTGATTTTGACAAAATTAAAAACCTCATTATTTTCTGTCATACAAAAATTGTCCTTGAGACGATTTAGTTTTTTTTTTTTCTGCTTGAAATCATTAAAAAATTCCACTTTCTTCCTAAAAAAAATGGACAAATTAGCAATGGATGCCACCACAAATTAACAAGTGTTTTCAAATCACTGTACCTTGTTAAATACAAATGTTGTGGCAAGACAGATTAAAAAAACCACATATCTAATTAAAATCTGCAAAATTAATAAAAGGAGACTAACAACAGAGAGAATAAGAGAATACAAGCAATTACATAATTAAGAACATACTCTTATAGAAGTGTTAACACTAACACAGATGGAATTAAGGTATACAAAAAGTTTAATAAATGTCCAAAAAAAGACTAAAAAACATTCCCTACATTAAATCTTTATGTCCTGCTATTTTAGCAATACTTTAAAAATCTAATAAATTTTTGGAGAAAAAAAAAACCCCTTTACTCATGAAATATGAAAGAATTACTAAGGCTGGTCATATCAGCTCACAGATCTATTTGACTATGACTCAAACATCATCATCAATGTTTTGTGAAAAGAAGGCTCTAAACTTCTTAATTTTTGTACATCTTGCATTGTGCTATGTATAAATATCTCATGGGATGAATTTTAAATGTTGTGCTTGTCTCATTATTTTGTTTTATAAAATATTTATATCATTTCAAATATCAAAAGATAATTATGAGAATATGTAATCATAAAAATTTTACTTAAGTAATGATATATAATTTTTTATGTAATTAACCTTTTTCCAAAAGTACCATGAATTATCACTTATTAATATTTATTGTAATAAAAAATTTTGCATTCAATATATGCAATGATGGGTTTTCTCTTTTTTTTCTCTTTGTTTATACTTTTATTATAATTTTTATGTATATAAAATTGAAGAGGGGAAAAAAGGTTGAATAGGGTCCTTTATTAGTCTATAATTATGGTAATTTCCTTTTACAAGAAAATTAGGCAGGTCTAGCAGGCAGTTATTAAATTTTTTTTATTAAAACATATTTTTTTCACTTATTATTTCAATGTTTTTATTTTAAAATATTATATATTTTTATTTCATATAGAGTTTGACAGTAAGAGATACTGTCAGAGAATGTCTTGAAAAAGATCCTGCTTTGCGCTCTGATGAAGATGTTGGAATAATACTTGAATACATGCAGCATTTACCAGTAAGTACAAAATGTAGTAAATAATTATTTTTACTGTACTCTATGCTTATTAATAGAATATATGTAATTATACAATTAAAATAAGATGACTAAATTTTTTTTATATTCTATATTGCAAAATAATTATATTAATATTTCATTCATGAATTTTTTTATTAATGCAATTAATATTTTTATAACGTGTTGTTTAATTTGTTAGTTGTCATATTTTCTATTCTGATACTATAATTTATTAAATAAAATGCAAATTTTTAATTGCTTGTGTTTTAGGCATTTGCAAACATGACTCTCACAGTCAGAAAAGCACTCTGTGGTGTTATGGTGTTTGCTGTTGTTGAAAAACCTGGAGTGGTAGTAATGAATGATGGTGAAGAGCTGGACTCTTGGTCAGTTATTGTGAATGGTGCTGTTGAAATAGAATGCTCTAATGGTGAAATTCGAGAACTTCAAATTGGAGACAGGTATACTGATTTAAATTATGAACATATATTCTTTTTCCTATTAGATTTTAAATTTATTTATATACACAATCATCTAGTTTTAATATTAAATTTAATTTAATAATAAAAGATTTTGCTTATTCATTTGCTAACTTAATAAAAATAATTTAATTTTTGATACTCAATTTATTTATTTTATTTTACTGTAAAAAGGATTTGTATATGTAAAATTACCTAAATTATAGTCAATTTACTTTTCATTTCTCTTTTTAGTTTCGGAATCACTCCTACTATGGAAAAAATGTACCAGAAAGGTATTATGCGCACCAAAGTAGAAGACTGTCAATTTGTATGTGTTGCACAAAGTGATTATTATCGAATTTTGCACCAAGGAGAGGAAAACATTAAAAGACATGAAGAGAATGGGAAACTGCAGTTTATTACAGAACTTCGAGCAGTTGATGCTTCTAGAAACAAAGCTCATGTTATAATTCGGGTAAATATCATAATATAATCCTACAAAGAAAAAAAATTGTATTAAGAATGTATTAAGGCTATAAAAAAATTAAGTAAAACTCTTAGAAGTGTCAACATGCAGTTCGTTTGAAAATAATTTCTTTTTATAAATAAATGTTATTGGTAATAAAATATTTTTTCCCAAAACATTTTGTTTTTGTTATGAGGTATATGTGTTAAATATAAATTGAGGCAATCTTTTTTTGCATAAGTAATTTCAATTAATGCAGTTGTTTTTATCTGAAAGCTAAAAATTTAAAACCACTGCATTATATTTACTTAATTTCAGTTCTTTAAATTCAATGCTGTCTTAATATTTAATTTGTTAAAAAATAATTATAGTTAAGATATTAGTATTAAAATAACATATTCATGCTTGAAAAAATCATAAATTGTAAAAATTTTATATAATTTTAATAATAATTTTTTTTTAAACTTTATATATTTAAAAAAAAAAAGATTTGTATAAACTTCTTTAAAAAATTGTCCAAATTGTTTATCTATATTTAAGTGAACTATTAAATGTTTATAGGGTACTCCTGAAAGACTTCTCATGCAACTAGTGGAAGACAATTCTATGGATGTCACATATGTTGAAGACTTCCTCTTAGCATATCGCACTTTTATCAATGATTGTATGACTATTTCTAACAAACTTCTAGTCTGGTTTGATGATCCAAGATACAGAGATAGAGTGAGTAAATTAAAAAACACCATATCCATTATTTATTTTAAAATCAAATAATAAATTGAAATATAAAAAATTAAATTATATAAAATTTCAGCTGTTTACTCAGTATTTATTTTTCTATTTTTTTTGTCAAACTGTAGAATAAATAGCAAAAGAATATTTGTAATGAAAAATTGAAGTAACTTTATTGACATATTTAGAAATATATAAACAGTAAACAAGTTATAAAAAGAACATTTTCAATTTTATTATAATATTAATTTAACTCAAAACTTGATTGTAAACAACATTTTTAGTTTCACCTCCAGGTGCAAAAGCAAATAAATTTTTGGGTGAACCCATTCTTGAGCAAGCAACATAAAGCTGTTCATGATATAAATATGGTGATCTCAAATCTACAACAGAGATTAATAGACTATCCTGTGACTTGTTGGTCATGGTCGAGTATTCAGATCTCACTATAAATTGCAAAATTTTAAAGTTAAAAGGTAGATTCTAGGAATAAAAACTGTTAATTAAATAATAATCTGGGAAATAGCTGGTCAGATTGCATCTATTAGCTCTGCACACGATGACACCAAAACGGTGAATTACAAAAATCTGATGGCAATTTTATCTTTATTAGAAGACTGTTGTATCTATTTTCTCCGATGTGCAGTTGTTTGTCAGATTTGTAGTAAAAATTGTCAAATTCACTGATTTGAAAATAAAAGTGGAAGAACCACCCTACTACACTACTTAACTACAATCCATTATTGAGTTATTAGTGGAATGCCGAGTGGGGAGTGCATACTTAAGGTTAGTTTATTTCCTAGAAGAAATATCCTCCTATTTTATTGGTCCCTCAGTGCTGATTCAAATACAAATTTAGAATTAAATTCATGAATATTCCATCATCTTAAATTTATAACTAGTGTAATTTTTTTTGTATTTCTTATAATCTTTATTTGCAACAAACACTCATCAAAAATAATACATGAGAATTTTTTCAAAATTCTGATTATTTTCACATTAGTTTTAGTAATTTTTATTAACAGATAAAAAAAAAAGTCCTAGGAATTGAAAAGAAATCTCAATCACAGATGCAATATACTGATATTGAGAATTGTGGTTTGGCAAATTGTACAGAAAAAATTGTGAATAAATACTTATAAATAAAAAAAAAAGTAATAAAATATAAATAAGATAACATAATAGTATATTTAAAAGAAACAAAGCTTAATTAAACAGTATTACTATTGCATAAACTTCAAAACTGAAAATTTGAAACAATTACCTTAATTTTATTACTTTTTTAACAATTTACCTTAAATTAAAGAAAATTTCTAATTTAAGCTAAAAATAGCATCCAATGTCAGGAAATGTTTTTTGTTTAATTAAAAAAGAACTTATGAGAATATATTCATAAACTGTTGGCTAGACATATTAAAGATTAATAATAATAATAATTAAAAAAACCTCACTAAGTATGTATAGTATATAGAGTATTTAAGTTACATTGGAGTACATATATACAAGCATTCATCACAAACATATTAATATGTTTGTGATGAATGCTTGATATATTTATTACACAACTTTAAAAACTATAAATGACAATTCAATATGAATTTGCAAAACTTAACATAGAAAAACATGAGATAAAAGTTAATTTTATATATATATATATATAAAAATTAACTTTTATCTCACTTTTACATAGAAAAACATAGAAACATCTTAACATAGAAAAAGTGAGATAAAAGTTAGTATATATATATACATATATAAAATTAACTTTTATCTCACTTTTTTCTATGTTAAGTTTTGCAAATTCATATTGAATTGTCATTTATAGTTTTTAAAGTTGTGTAATAAATATATCAACAAATGATACAATAACAAGAAAGGGTCTAAAACGGTTTTCAAACATTAAATTTTTTAATTTCCTTGACTGTTTCTCCATTAAAATTGTATGACAATCTTTACAAAGAAAATTTAGTTTTAAATTTTTTTTTGTTAGTATTAGATCCTAAATCATGAAAGCTCAATAATAATATGAACTTATCTTTTTATGTGCTAAAATAACCGTTATTAAAACCTTAGTTCTTTACATTAAGCATGTAAAATTTAAAAACAAATATTTGTATTCAAGCTGTAAAACTATTTTTGTTTGACTGTTGTGAAATAAATGCTTTATTATATGATATATGTTGAGTGCCTATTATTTTATTGTAGGTGACTAGAGTTGTTCTGCTCTGGGTTCATAATCATTTCACAGATTTTGAAACTGATGTTAGAATGATGGAATTCTTGGAACATTTTGAATTGAAATTAGAGAGAGAGGTTAGTATAATTTCAAAAATAAAATTTATGTGTATTACAGACTTTTATGATGTAAATCTGTTTTTTATACAATTTTTAAATAGTTTAAATTACAGATACTTATTTTTTAAAATTTCAGTTTTCTTTTTAAATTTCTTATTTTAAACCAAAATTTCATGTTTACTAAATGTTGATATGATTTGTAAATACAGTTCTCTTTATTAAAATTAATGAAAAGTAATTTTATACTGATTATACTCAATAATAGAGTATATGATTTTAATTGTAATTTTTTAAATTTATATTAATTGATATTTCATATTGTAAAATTTTTTTATGTTGATGTTAAATAAATTAGCATTTGAAAAAAAAATATTATAATTTTACTAACAATATGATTTTTAATATGGTCTTAAAGTTTGAAAAAGTTAATTTGAATGTTTTGTTTTGTGTTTTAGAAAATGCTTGGTCAGCAGCGACTATTAAATATTGCTTGTGCTACTAAAGCACGGACAAGAGTTATTACCCTTTGTCGATCAACTCGGGAAGAAGTTTTACATTTTTCCATACTTGGAGGATATGAAACTGGGTTTGCCACTTTCATTTCTAAAGTCGATAAAGGGTCAAAAGCAGAAGAAGTGGGACTGAAAAGAGGAGATCAGGTAATATGCTTTAATCATTTAATTACATAAATAGTTGAAAAAAAAATTTTTTTTTGAAAAATAAATATAGCTAGAAGTTTTTAGCTTTTAATTATAAAAATTGTATATCATTATTTAATAAATTATACTTAAATCATGATGCTAAATTATTGATTTATGTAAATGCTATACAAATCTCATTCATTGATATGTTGTGAAATGCTAGGAAAATTGTTCTAATAAGCTTAATCTTATTGTTTTTTTTTAAAAATAATTATGCGTGTTATTTATTTTGTATATATATACTTATTTTTTATAAGGACATTAATTATTAGAATAAAGTAAAATCCTTTTAATTTGTATAAGAAAATTGATTCACTTATCCAATATGAAGATATTTTCTATTATAAACTGTACCAGTAGTGATATAATAATTTTGGGGAATTGCAATGCATTTTATATATGTCATATTGCTGTTATCTGTCTCAATTAACTATTTTTTTTTATATTCTAGTGTTATTTTCTGTGTGAATTCTATTTATTGAAACTTTTTTCTTTCTCTAGATCTTGGAAGTGAATGGTCAGAGTTTTGAAGTCATGAGTCATGTGAGGGCTTTAGAGTTATTACGAGGGACCACTCATTTATGCATTACTGTGAAATCAAATTTACTTGGTAAAGCATCTTCAGAATATTTTGATTAACTTTTTTTTTACTTAAATAGAGTAGTTTCATAAATTATTTTTTTTATTGCATTTGTACTTTATAAAAATAACTTTGTTTGCTATTTATAATGGTATAATGTTGTTCTACTACAATCTACAGATTATATGGTAAAAATTAAATTTTTGTGAAACAGATTATATGCTATTTGTATATAAATTTGTACATTTTAAACAAATTTTTAATTATATATATAAAAAAAAAAAAAAAAAAAAAAAAAAAAAAAGAAAGAAAGAAAGAAACAGTTGGGGATAATGTTAGGGAGTTAAAATTTTTTTTTTTTTTAAATAATTTTTATATTATTAAAGTTTACAATATTTGATACACATTATATATTAGTATATACCAGTGGATGAAAAGGCTAGGTTAGTAATTGTAGATAAAAATTGAAAGAAGTCTAAATTAATAATTAATTTTGATACTCATCTAGATTCTCATTTCTAGGAAATATGAAGATTATAAATTCTTAGAAAAAAATTATTTCTTTTGTTTTCATTGTAGCTCTAATATGCTTATCTTATTTCCAGTTTTCACTATATTAACTTTATAAAAAAGATTTAATGTATATTAGGCATCAAAAACGCTCTTTAAAACTAAAAATATATTTTATCAGTTTTATATCATGTTTATAAAAATGGAGTTTAATTGGTCTATAATGTGTCAACAAAGACTTGATAGTCGCCTTTAGATTATGCTTGGTCTTTTATTTTTTGGGATCAAAAATTGTGCTGCAAATTTTTAGGCACAAAAATATGATATTTAAAATATAATTTCATTAGAAATTTTAGTAATTTTTTAGATGAATTAGAATGTAATGTTTAAAAATTTAGTTAAATAAATTAAAAATTTTGATTTACTTAAAAGAAACAAAAATTTTTTTAAAGTTAAAATTTAGATAGAAAACAACAATAAAATGTGGTGTGATATATATTTTATTTTTATGAAGCTTATACTTTTTCTAGTTTTTATGAAAAACTATTTTTTACTTATAAGTTATTTATTTATTTTGCCATCCATATTTTATAAACATTTTTTTTTTTTATATGTGATTGAAAAGAAATCTTTGAAATAATCAATTAAGCATAATTCCTTGTGTATTTTTGAAGGTGTTAATTCATAATGATTTTATTACATTTTTATACTTACTTTGTGGAACTTTGAGATGCTGTTATTTGTTGCAGCTTTCAAGGAGATGCTGAGTGCTCCTGAGAATACAACTCGACGCTGTCGCAAGGCTTCAGAAATCTCTATTCTCCAGCATGATCCTCGTTCTAGGTTATCCTCGCAGGTGGAATGGCATGAGACTGTTGGGAATTCTCCCGGGACCATGCCAGGTTCACCTACTTCTAAAGTGAATGGCTCAAATTTTCGTTCCAGTGATGGAAAAAAGGAATCAGAGAAAAAAGGATACTCAACTCTAGGCCACAGAGCCAAGTTTCGAAAAGTCTTAGCAAAGATGAATATTATTCCCAGAGCACTAAATTCGTAAGTTAATTATATTCATTTAACAAATTAAAATTTCATGATATATTTGTAACAGTTCTTAATATATTTGTTATGAATTTAGTCTTATTACTCTTATATTTGTTTGATTTTTTTTTTTAACTGTCAAAACAATTTACTAAACCATTAATTAATGATTCTCAAATTTTGCTTAATTTAAAAAAAATTAATATTTTAAGAATTTTAAATACTCTGAACAAAATATATTTCGAAATCCAAAGTAATAAAGGAAGTAATATTTCTCTGCTTCGCTCTACTGACGATAATGTTTTCAAGAAGCTGATTGTAGAAATTATATTATATCATTGCTTTTTAAATAGTTAAAACGTTTTCTCTTAAACAATAAAAATGCTTGAAAATCATACCTTTATATTTAGAAACATTTTTGTATCATCATTTATGTTATGCCAACAGCCTTTGTATTTAAATAATTGTTTCCTACAGGGGCCAATAAATAAGTAATTGCAGCTAGTAAAGTATATGATCTCTCATTTATTCAATTTCTAATTAACTATAGGAAATTTTTTTTATTTTTAAAATATTGAATAATTTGTTAAATTTACTGGTAAAAAAATTATTTTCTAAGACAGTTTAAAAATTTATGTTCATCTGAAATTGAAACACCAAAATAGAAGAGTATTTTCTAAATGTTTATTTTTATATCTATTTAAAATGTTATTTATTTTATGATTTTATTAAATAGTATTTCTATCAGTAAAAGATACACATCCAATTTTTTTTTGTTTTTAATGATAATAATAAAAAAAAATTAAACCTAATCTTCATATTTTAAATTATATTGTCATATGCATTTGAAGTACAATGCAAAATTTTTTAATTTTCATATATCACTTTGCATTCTTTTAGCGAATCTCATCTAAACAGTTCAGATGACAGTCTCTACTCCATCAACAGTAGCAGCAGTGGTGGATCTGGAAATTACAGTGGCAGAGGATCCTCTCCACAACCATCCAATAGAGGCACACTTTACCACAGTCATAGTAATCCTGATTTAACCTCCCTTAATCCTCTTGATGAACTGCGATTGGAGTTTCCAGAGCATGTGCTTAAAATTTACAGATCTGATCAGACATATAAGCACTTACTGGTACATAAAGTAAGTTAAATATTTATTATTAATGAAATGCTTGCAATATTTTATAAAATTGGGATTTATTTTATAATTTTATTATTATTTTTGTCAACTATATTTTCAAAATTGTCTGTTGAAATAAAGGTAATAATCCAATTTTATGATATATTTATCACATTCCTTCACTCTTTGTTAGGATAAAAACCCGTAAGATTATGAAATATAATTCAGATGTTTTGTATATTTATAAACTTTTAATTTTGTCTTTTTTTTAACCTATCTTTTGTAAAAATACTTTTTTTTTAGTACTGAATTTGATCATTTAAAAATTATTTACTTGCTGAAGCATTTATTAATTATTCCTTTTTTTAAGAAAACAATCAATGACCAATGAATCATCCTTGAAAGTAAATTTAAATGGAGCAAATTATAAAGCAATGATTTTTTTGAGAAATATATTTTTAATATTGTATAATATTCCTTTTAAGGAAACAACTGCAAGAGAAGTTGTTATGTTATCTTTACGAGAATTTGGTATTACTGAATCAAGCAGGTAAAAAAATTTTCATCCTGAAATTACATGTACATTTTTTTTTTATGTAAAATAATAAATGATTACTTAATATTTATGTAATATTTTAGTAAATACTGTCTTTGTGAAGTATCTGTTGGTGAAGGAGGTGTTGTGAAACAACGTCGCCTACCTGATCCTCAACAAAATTTAGCTGAGCGCATATCACTGAGCAGTAGATACTATTTGAAGAGTAACATGTCAAGTGATTCATTGGTACCTGATGAACTTGCTTTGGTGAGTTAGAAAACTGAATATATCTTTAATATCTGAATTAATCATGTTTAGTAAATATTATTATGGATTATATTTATTCTATTTTTTGTATTAAAGTTATGAAGTTTTTATTATAAGCTAAATATGAAGGTTATTACTTAAATAATTTTTTAAACATTACATTTTTGTTTAATGCATGTTAAGATAAATCAATGCAATGAAATAGGAATTCAAATAATAACATCTGAGCTAATGTAAATACAAATTAGAATTTTTAATTTGTCATACTGAGCTATAAATAAAAATAAAATGAATTTTTTAAAGTGTAGAATTTAATTCTATATTACATTTTCATTTTTATAACATGATCTGGTTAAAACAATCATATTATTTCACATGTTTTGTGTATTTATAAACTTTTATTTTATAATAAAAATATTATAAAAAGTGTAACCTGAAAATGAACTTGCTTTGGTGAGTTAGAAAACTGAATATATCTTTTGTATATAAACATCTGAGTGTTTAGTAATTATATAATAAATATAAGGGCAGTTTTAAATTATGGAAATTTTCATGTCTTGCCATTAAAATTTAAAGTAAGGGCATAGGATTTTAATGCTTATCTGATTTCTTTTTTGCAAACACAACAAATTTAGTTTTATTTAATATTAGTATGCTTCAGATCTTGTTAATAGATCTTTAAATTGATTTACTTTGTTTGTAAATAGTATTTCTTAATTTTATAAATTTTCATAATGCTTTATAAATATGATCATACTATAATTCATTTATATTTGTAGGAATTACTTAGAGAAAGCCAAGTCCATTTGTTACATTTAAATAGTGTTGAATTAGCTACACAACTTACAATTGAGGATTTCAGTATTTTTCGTCAGATTGAACCAACTGAATATATTAACGAACTCTTTGAAGTTCAATCTCGATATGGGACACCAATGCTGTCAAAATTTGTTGAGGTATTGATTTTTATTAGATTTTTATTTAATATTTAAAGTTATATAATTTTTATTTCTTGGTGCACATTTCATTTAAAAATATGTGCATGTCAATTAATGTCTTATTCGTTACAAGAAAAGTGATTTTTAAAAAAAATTTTATTTTGTTGAATGCATGTTAATCTGGATTAATTTTCATTTAAATAACTCACTGAATATTATATCTATTTTGTTTGATTTAGTAACATATAAAATGTAGTTTCAATCGTAATATTGAAATAATTATATGAATTGTTAGATGTTTATAATTTGTTAAATTAGAGACTTTAATTTGATTCATTTAAAAACTATTTGTATCGCTTTTGAGAAAGGGTCTTATAGCCGAATGGCTAGTCCTCTGGCACTCAATACCACCTATTTCTGTTTTGAATCCTGGAGGCGGCATGCATGTTTGTAATGTTTTGGAATACATTTTAAAATGTAGGTCCCCGTTTAATTAGCCTTCATGTGCAAGAAAATGACAGTAGAGCAACAAACCAAACAAATAAATTGCTTTTGAAAAATTTTAAAATGTTCATCTGCATAATGTACCTATTTTCTGCAATGCCTAAGTAAATTGAAGGTAAATATATCATTACGAAGTGTTTAAATAAAAAAAAAAATTGTCTGTACGAAATTAAAAGATAATCATCTACATATGTGCTTGACATGAACTTTCATGTCAAGATTTGTAGCAATTCAATATTTTCTTCTTGGTGTGTTAATTTTTATCAATAAGTGTACATTATATTTTTACATTCATTCTTATTTGAAATGTTTTCCTTTTTATTTAAATTTTAGTTGGTAAATCGTGAAATGTTTTGGGTTGTAACTGAAGTGTGTTTTGAGCATAGTTTGCTACGAAGAATGAGAATCATAAAACAATTCATCAAAGTAGCTAGTAAGTTATAAACTTTTATTTTCTATTCAGAAAGAAACTAATTTATTTTTATTAATGAACTATTTATTTAATGATTCAACAAGATTATATGTATCCATATGTCTAATATTACATTTAAAAACTTGTATTAATTGTTCTTTCACGTTCATTTTTCATCACAAAACTTAAGCATTTATGCGAATTGTACATTTAACAAAATCATTGCTCATGTATGTTATTAATGAGTATATTTTATTAATATAAAATAATATAATTGTAAAAATTGTTTCAAATAGATAAATTTTCAAAAATACTATTAGGTGTATTTTTATTATTATATTTTATTTAAATTAACTTTTGAGGCTGGTTTAAAATGTAATGTAATTGTTTTTAGGACAATGCAAAGAATGTAAAAACTTCAATTCCATGTTTGCTATAATTAGTGGCTTAGGCCATGGAGCAGTTTCTAGGCTGCGTCTCACATGGGAAAAACTTCCTACAAAGTATACAAAGCTGTTTGAGGTAATTGTTGGGTTTTCTAAATTTTTTTTTGTGTGAAATTTATTGATGTGGAATATTTTTTTTAAATTCCCATATTTATAAAACATTTAGGAAAAAACTATTTAAACATTTTGCACAGAAAAATATATGTTCAGAAAATTAACTTTTCAAAATTAATCATTTTTAAATTTATATCATTCTAGTAAGGAACATTTATTTACTCAGGAATACGAAAATCTTTGTTACAAAATAAAACAAATTATAAAAAAATATTGAATTATATATTTTTCTTTTTATATTATAGCTGTTTTATTTCATGGTATGAAAAATCAGAAAATATATTTTCCATAAGAAAGAGAGATATTTTAAGAAGATAGTATGTGTTCATGTGCCAATGCTTATGTCAGGGCTTTTTTTGTTTGGTTTTTATTAATTAATTTTAGTGACAAAATAGTTTGCTTCTTAAATATGTGAAATTTATTTATATGCATTTTTTTCCCCAGGATTTACAAGATTTTATGGATCCGTCTCGCAACATGTATAAATACAGAAATTTATTAAATTCTGATCACATACAGCCACCAATGGTATATAAAATATTTTACATACATATGATTTAAAAATATTTGTAATTCTTTTTGTATTCAATTACTTATGAAGTACTATATGTCAAAATTGTGACTGTAATTTATTTTCTTAACCACAGATCCCATTTTATCCTGTTTTGAAAAAAGATCTAACTTTCATTCATCTTGGAAATGATTCTATTATTGAAAGCTTGGTATGTTAATGTGTTTTTTTCCCTATATCAATAGAGTAATTTATTTTCATCTCTCTAGATCATTTATAAACTGAATGTTCAAAGTGCTAATAAAGAAAAAAAATATAAATTTACAATGAGAGAAAATATGATATAAAAACAGCATTTTAGAATTCATATTAATGCTAACAACAAATAATGAAAATTAATTAATCTAAATTTAAGGATCAATAGAGGTTTTCAATTTTATCCTACAAATATTTTATTATTAGTAAATAAGGATAATTTCTAACAAATTATATATTTAACTAACAATCTTCTTTTCTAATTATATAAATAAATAATAATTATTGTTATTTGTTAATTATACTATCTAAAATTTTTATGTGGCATCTATTATGTAAAAAATATATATAAATTATACAAAGAAAAAATGTTTACATTTTTAAAAATTAATAATAACTATATTTAATAATAATTATATTTAATTAATAACTATATTAATGGTTTTGTAATCTCAATGTTTATATTTCAAATCTTAATTTAAAATTCTTCTATAATGTTGTAATAACTGTTGTGATTATATTGTTTTGTTTGTCATTATATTTACTATCCTAATACATAATTAAACAATTTTAATATGATTAACAATTAAATTTATTATTATTTTTTTGCATCATGCATCTACAATTTTATGAGCTCAAAAATAATATTTTTAGTTTGAATTGTAAATACTGCAAGTTAACAGAACAACATTTTATAAAAATTTCATTTTCTCAGGTTAATTTTGAAAAGCTTCGAATGGTTGCAAAGGAAATACGCAATGTTGTTAGTATGTGCTCTGCTCCATATGTAAGTATTCTTAAAATTTTTAAAATGTTATATACTTAATAAATATGTCACATCATATCAAGAAAAATAATAAGACTTAAATAAACCTATTGCTAATTGTTATGTCTCTCAAGATCATATTTGCTATAGTTTTAATTAAATTTGTGATATAAGGAATTTTACTGCATGATCTAAAATTGCATGACTTTTATACTATAGTAAAATGAGATAGTATGTGTTATCTCGTGTTTTGAGAGTATAATTTATCTGATTTAAATTTTGAATAATATTTTTAATTATTTGCTGTTAAATATGTCAAATAATTAAAATTAATCTACTTTTATTAACTTCATTATATTTGCATTATTTAGGATCTATTTACTATGCTTGAAAGTGGTGGGGCTCATCCAACAGCAGCTATGGCATCACTGAATAGTTTTGCTACAACTACAAATGCTGCAACTGTTAAAAGACGAAAAAAGAGTTCTGCCCAGCCTAATCCTAAAAAGATGTTTGAAGAGGTGAATTGCATGTCACTTTTAATTTTATATCATAACTTTTATAATTTTTAATGAACATATGTGTTTGCTTGGATTTCTAAGAAGAAAGTTAAATATTTGAATCATTTCATATAATGCATTAATCATTCATTAGTATATCATAATAAAACAATTAATATACTAATAAAAGATTATTATTATTTCTATTATATAAAATTAAGTGAAATTAATTACTAAAATAATTAGATGATTATAAAAAATTAATTATTTTTATTATACAAAAAATAATATTGATAGAGAGATGTGCTGTTATAAATTATTTTTAGATAATGCAAAATATAAAAAACTTTTTTTTATTTATATAGTGCATTGAATTTCTAATTACTCCAGTTCTTTTAAAATATGTAAATCTGTAATAATCTCAATTTTAATAAAATTTTATAATTATTTAAATAAAAGTTTGTGGAAAGAGACCTCTGGTTTGTTCTTATAAATGCAGATTTGCATAGAGAAGAGGTCACTTTTATGTATATTAGTTGAACTTTAAAGATATCCGGAATTTCTTTTTGAAATAAAATTAAAAAAAATAAATAGCTTTTCTTTCATTTTGAAATAAAAGGAGTTAATTTTGTAATTCCTTTTCAAATTTATCTATAAATTTTAATTATATATATATATATCTGTGTATTTTTTAGGCACAAATGGTTAGACGAGTTAAAGCATATCTAAATAACTTAAAAGTAGTTACAGATGAAGTTCAACTTCATGCGATGTCTGTGGATTGTGAACCATTGATTACATCAAGTAATTATAAAAATTTGTACAATTTTCATTTTTTATAGAAATTTTTTTTGTAAGAATTATTTAAATTACACTCGTGTCCATAAATTAAGGATAATGAAGTTCAGGCAAAGAAAGAGACAGAAGCAAAACAAATTTGACTTATTTGTAAAGTCTATTTATTAAACAAAAGGTAAAGAGCAAAAAAGATACTATATGTTTGACATAATTAATAAAAATTGCGATTTTTACTCCCTGGAGCAAATTTCAAAAAAGAACCTATTTACAAAAAACAGTATAACATGGTTAGTATGATGGTTAATATGGAGTATGTCTCCCGGACGATGCAATACAGGCCTTACAACGCCTAGGCATGCTGAGTATCAAATTATCAATCTGATCTTGGGGAATATTACACCACTCATCAAGCAATGCCCTCCGAAGTTCCGGTTGACAGGTGGGAGGCGTTTGACGGGCTGCAATTCGTCGGCCAAGCATATCCCACACATGCTCTATTGGGATTCAAGTCCGGTGAGTATGCTGGCCAATCCATACGGGTGATATCCTCCAATTGAAGGCATTCGTCTACAATGTTTGCACGGTGAGGACGGGCGTTGTCATCCATAAACAGAAATTCAGCACCCATAGCGCCCCAAAACAAACGTACATGTTGTTCCAGAATGACATCCCGATAGATGTGGCCTGTCATCGTTACACTCTGAACATACAGGTCAGTTCTGGAACCAAGAATAATTTCTCCCCAAACGAGCCATCCTGCACCATCGTAACGGTGTCGTTCAATGGTGTTCTCTTGGTGGTAACGGGCACCTGGCGCTCTCCATATGAAAGTCCGGTGAGAATCAGACTGCAAACTAAAGCTGGATTCGTCGGAAAACATCACACAAGACCACTGTTGCGGTGTCCACAATGCATGCTCTCTACTCCAGGTTAATCGCAGGCGACAGTGAGTTGCGGTAAGTGGAACACATCTGACAGGCCTACGAGCATATAGACCAATGTGCCCTAAGCGTCTGTACACGGTCTGCCTTGAAACTGTCATACCGGTAGCTGAAGAGAGCTCACGAGACAGGTCTGATGCTGTGCTCCGTCTGTTTCTTTTGGCAGTAACTGCTAAATACCGGTCCTCATTCGGCGTTGTAACTCGGGGGCGACCTGTGCTGTAACATCTACTCACATTACCATCATCTTGGAATTGTTGCCAAAGCTTGGAGATGACACTCTGTGCGATTCCAAGTTCCTCGAATACTTCCAGCTGGGTACGTCCACATTCCAGTCGTCCGAAAATTCTACCACGTAAAAAATCATCCAAATGCTTCCTTTGTGCCATAACTATGCGGTTATTGCACTGAAAGGCTTTTAAAGCGCTTGTGAACAATTTTACTTCTTTGCCACCATTCCTTATATACCCCTCTCTTACACTCTCGTCATTGTGACGTACTATCTGCGCCATCTGGTGGTTTCCTGTAATTTGCATATTCTTCTTCAAGATGTGTGTGATAATTCTACAGGTGAAATTTTTATTTTAGAGTTAAATTTCTGTGTGATTCTGAATTATCCTTAATTTATGGACATGAGTGTATCATTAAGAAATACAGATTTATTTTTATCTGCAACAAATGTATATTTAGAAAAAATGATTTAGATTTTAAGAAAATACTTAACTAATTCCAAACTTTTAAATTTTACATGAAAGATTTTATTTGTCAAAGTAAGTTAAAATTAAGCATTTATTGCTGAATACTCATTTTTGTATACTTCACAAGTTTGTATAGATTAA
Source organism: Caerostris darwini (assembly GCA_021605075.1). Taxonomy (NCBI): domain Eukaryota; kingdom Metazoa; phylum Arthropoda; class Arachnida; order Araneae; family Araneidae; genus Caerostris; species Caerostris darwini. Next base: position 136,721 of record BPLQ01006506.1, on the reverse strand, counting down.
ATATATTTTAAGAGTGCTTCAATAGAATTTTTTTTCTTCTTAAAACTAGCAACAACTTTACAAGCGAGAAAGAGACAACCATCCCCAACTCTTTCTGCAGCAAGTAGCAATAGTAGTTCTTCAGATTTAAAGAAGAGCAACAATCCTAAGTTTGGTAAGAAAAAGTCATTTTTTAATATATATGTCTTAAGCTGTATTGGTGATTATAAATTTTACATCTAATAAATATACTAAAATTCCAGAAAATTTTTTTAAATTACCTAAAAATTTTTAACATTTAACTATCTTTGATAATTTATATTTTTTTTCAATATATTTGTATATTCTGTTAAAATTTTAATCATTTGTTACACTACTCATCTGAATTTCAAATTATTTATTACTCATTTATATTTATAAAAGAATTTATTTAGCTGAGACTATTACAGTTAAGACATATTATTTTAAATATTTAATTTAATATATAAATATTTTAAAATTATTCTAATATATAATTTCTTAATATTTAATTATCATTGGATTTTAATGTGTAATATTTTAATTTTACAACTAAGTTCTTTAATTTTGCTGTTATGATTCTATTTACAATTCTGAAATTTAATGTTATTCTATTATATTAAATCGTCTTTTTTTTTTCTTTAGCGTATTCAATTCTAACCCATTATTGAACTAAGGTTATTTTTACAAGTGAAGCTATTTTAAACCATCACATTGAATTTTGAAAATATTCTTATATTGTAAATCAAAAACTAATTTCAACACTTACAAGAACTAAAGAGATCTGCGTCTGTTTTGTTAATTAACTCCATTTTTCTTTTAATTCCCTTAATTTAATTCTTTGAGTAATGTTTATATTATTGCATAACAGTGGCGAAAGGTCTGGAAACTGCTTTTTATCTTAGACAACTTTAAATGGTATTAAAATAGTTCTTAGATTTAATTATATCTCTGCTTAGTCTTCAATGTTGAACAGCAGTTTAACTGAGCCTCAAAGTCTCGAACAGTGCACATTTTGGAATACATACCATACCTGTTTTTACTGCAATATTTGTTGATTTAAGTCTATTTAACAAATATTGCGGTAAAAACAGGTGTACTGTTGTTTTGTTGTAATTTGATGAAATGACATTTATTTTTGATGAAATGACATTTATTTTCATTGGTGACAGTCTTCAACTTGGATGGTTTATGTGATAGAAAGGGAAAAAAATTTTGTAGTAAGTGCGGTAGTCTTGATGGCAAAGATTTTTTTAATATAATATATAAATTATAGAAAAATATATGATAAACATATTTATTCTATTTTGTTTAACACGCATTTATATCACTCTATTTGTTGATGGAGTTTTAGTTATTTTATTTAAACAATAAATTGTTTTGTAAATGCTTTAATGCAATTTCTTTGTTGCATTAAAGCATTTATTGTATTAGAAATATACTCCTATTGTTGTTGTTCTAATGCAGCTGGCAGTTAATCTTTATGCCATAAGCTAGGGAATACTGTTACTGAGCCACTGCTGTTACTCATTTAGCACTACCCAGGGGGCACATGTAGCTTGAAGATATGCTATGGACACGAGTGACACTATCCCACACTCCTATTGTATAAATATAAATAATAATCATAATGATTTATTTTATTTTTAGGAGCAGATTCTCCACAAGCTGTAAGGAAGCTACTTGCATTATCCGACACAAATAAAGTGCGTCCACATCAGCCATTGCGTCCTCCTGTTTCAGTGTCGCCCTCCTTGTCGCCTGTGACTGGTCGTCGCTTCCATGATCCTCGTCCGAGTTTTGCTGCCGAAATGGGAAGCATAACTGTGCCAGTTGACTTATATCCAGAAAGCTCTAGTCTTTCTGCAGCTTCTATAAAGAAATCACAAACATCAAGTAAGTTAAATTGACAGTACTTTTTTCCAATGTGATTCTTAGGCTGAAATTATTTTTACAATAAAATGAATACAAACAACAGTAAAACTCATTTGAAAATATGTTCTTTTAATGTGAAGTTATAGTTTATATTGTTGATTGATATTAAATACTTTTCATGGCTATAGCATAAATTGGTCACATGAAGAATTGCATCATTGCTCCTGAATAAGAGTGATTAGGTTTTTCAGTATTGATACTTTTATTTAATAATCTCTATATTAATAAAATATTTCAAGGTAAATAGTTTTAAAGCAAATTTTTTTCATATCTATATAAGGGAATTTTATTCCATTCAGTGTTTTATTTTATAATATAATGCCCATACATATTGTAAGAAAATATTTTCTTAGCTTTAGAATAATTTATAGTTAGTTAGATAAACATTTGTGAGAGATTCCTACAAATTGAAATAATTGATGTATGTTTGGAATCAGATTAGTTTTTATTATAGTATCCAAAATAAGCATTAATTCAGCAAGTGATATCTTTCAAAATTGAGAAAATTTATTAAAATCTCCTGAATCATAAAAATAATTTTTTTTGTTTGTTTTCATGCTAAAACTTTTACACAAAAAAATATACTTAATTTTTTAAATATTCTAAATACTTAAATTTTACAGAAAAAATAATTCTTTAAAATTATCAATTGACATGAGCCATCTACAATATAAATTTCTTTCAATTTGTCAAAAAAATCTGAAATCGTCTTGTATTAAAGATTTTTTTACCTATTTTAAAAATCTAAAATTCATTATTGTACCCTATTCATGTTGAGAATAAAAACATTTTATATGAAAACAGGACAAGACTTATGTTTGAATTTTATAATTGAGTGATTGCTTTTGAGTTGATTTTTTTTATGTTACAAAATGTCACGATTTTCCTCTCAAAGGCTCTGTCACATCTTCTGAAAGCCTCCACTTGCAACACTGCGAGACTGATTCAGGCCTTGGCTCTGCAAGTTTTGATAGCCATAGTACCAGTTCTGCTGGCTCTACTAATTCTCCTCCTCACCTAAAGAGACATGCATCTGGTATGCATGGAGTTTGTTTTACTTCGGTGTCTTAAAACTCTGTGTTGTGTGTTTGTAGTTGCATTCCATTGTGGAGTTTTTTTGTTGGGTAGCTGTTTAGATAATTAAAAAAAAATATATATATCTATAAAGGATAGACTTATGTCCTGTTATTTTTATTGGTGTTCATAAACAAGTTTATGTTAGGATCAGAAAATTGTTTTTGGTATCTAAATCAACGCATTGTGCATATTTTATCCAAAATGTTTGTGTTTATTGTGTGTGTTTGGCTTTTTTAATTAATTTATGCATGCTTAGTTTATTCATACCTTCCTATACAAAATGTTTTTACTTAGCAATTTTTGATTAAAAAAAAAAAAAAAAAAAAAAAAATTTAATTTTTGCATTTTATTAATTACTGTTTTAAAAATGTGTGTTTTTTTTAAATAAATGTTTAATACCAGTTGTATATTACTTTCAGCTATTTTAGTTAAATTACTATTATTTAAGGAAAACCATATTATTTTAATTCCAGACCACTAAAATATAATTAAAGATTTTTTTTAATATCATCTTCAATTGTTACTATCCATTGTTTAAGCTACCTTTTTAAACCTTCATTAAACATTAGCTTTAAATTATTTTTCAAAATACTGTATTCTTGTGCCTATGTTATTTTGCCTCTTTTTGTATACTTTTTTTTATTTAAAGATATTGATGTTATGAATGTCTTTTATTTGGTTGCATGCTTTTAAATTTAATTTTCTTACATGTATTAGGTATTAAAATTTTCTTTTATTCAATCTAATATTCTTGTAGGTTTTGTTTTTGCTTGCAAGATAAAAATTTTTTTTGCAATCATTTAAAATTATTTTAATTAGGAATTATTATTATTAAGAGGATTAATGAAGTAAATTTAAATGTTTATTTACATATTTACAGGAAAATTTCATAATTTTAATTTCATTCATTTTTATTTAAATCTAATTCATTGATTTCATTACAAACTTTTGAAGCATATGCTTTATAAATCCTTAAAAATTAATAAAACCCTTTGAATGGGTTGGCATTCTAAATTTCATTGTAATCAATATCTTATATTTTGAATTATCTGTGAAAATTAGTAATTTCTTTTTTTTTTTTCCAGGTCCATGTGGATCACATTATGTAAGAAGATTTCCCGAATAAATGTTCATTCCATATTTGTGTTAGATATGTAAGTAATAATGATATTTTTTAAGAGTACAAGCATACATTAAAAAAACGATAATGGATTATTTTGATATTTTATTTTTATTTTATATTTTATTTTATTTTATTTTATATTTTATTTTTAATCTTAAAGTATCCATTAGTAACAAAATGTTGGTTACTTTTAAAATAAAAATTTGAATTATTTTTTTAAAATAAAAGAATTAATAAATGAAATATTTTTTCATTTAAATGCCAACTTTTGAAACTTTCAACACTTAAACACATTTGTTCATAATAAAAAATTGAATATGGCATATGTTGCATTTACATTGGAAATTTCAGTAACCAACTTTGCTTGTGATACAGAACCATTAAAAATTTTCTAATTTAATATGCATTCATAATTATTTACTTTTATTATTGGCTGTATTTAAATTTTTGAAATTTTCATTTAATATTACTATATAATAATGAAAATAAAACTAACAACTGAGTTTACAGTTGTAAGTTAAATATATTTTTGTTTATACTAGTGAACAGTATATATAATTAAGTATATATAATAGTAGTCTTAACAGTATATATAATTAATATTTTTATATTTGTACATTTCTGTGAAATTTCATTGGTATAAATCAAAACTATTTGAAAGTAAATCAAATCTGTAATGCAAATTTTTATAATTTATTGTAAGTTTTGTTTGACAAACATAAACAAATGTTTTTGATGTGTTCAACATCATGATTTAATTTTCTCTTAAAATTGATATTCAGTTGATCAATATGCTTGTATTGAACTAGTCTTTTGAAATTTTATTGTATAAAACAAATGAATATAGATAAAACTTATTTTAAATAAATATAAATATGGATTTTACGAGTTCTTATAAACTTAAATGTTTATAGATTTTAAATTTAATTTTGTAAGTCAGTATCTTCTCTTTAATCATGTTCAGGACCAGGACCGTAATGTATGAGCGGTTTTGTCTGATTATCAAGAATTAATATAGTTTTAATGGGGATATCAAATATAAAGCACTCATAAAAAAAATTTAAATAATTAAGCCATGTACATATATGTTCAATGTATATGTAGGGGTTTAATGCAAGCAGCAGTGTGTCGCTTTTTAGCGGTTAATGCCAACAAGCGCCTGAATCCATACAAAAGAAATAATAATAATCATAAATAAGAAAAACCACAAAAGGGAAGGCTTGATCAGTGCTGGATTTTAATTTTATTATTGAATGTACTATACTATTAAATGCCGGATTAAAGAGCGCCTACTGTAAGTTTTTTTTTTTACTTCATATTTTTTAACTCAAAACTAATTGTATTGTTTTACTAATGACTGTATTGAATACTACTATAACAATTAGTTTTAATTATATTAACATTCTATAATGCAATTGTATTTTATTTTCTTTCAGATGAAATCATATTAGATGTATTGAATCTCATTTTTCGCTGTCCAATTGTTGACCTTGTGGGATTGTTTGTGTATTCATAAATGTGCATGTTAGCAAGAATTGGTTGCAATACACCATTCACCCCATGAGTGCTTTTCTAAGTGTGACAAAAGTTTTGGTTTCTCACCAAAAATACTGACTTTAGCATTTGAATTGTGATTAAATGTTTGTGGAAGTAACTTATTTGTAATATATAAAACCCAAATGTGTATAGCCAATGGCACAAGTGATGTGTTCAAATCTGTATCCTTCGATTTGAATTTTTCAGTTATGTATGAATTCGTAATTTACTCAATTTTCATATTTTTTTTCGTTGAGTAATTTCTGAATTTGATAATCTCTTTGCAATGGATCTTTACATCTAATTTTTAACATAATTTAACATTATGAACTGAATAACAATCATTGTGATATTATCATTAGCATATTCATTATTTTTGTGTTTTTATAAATTTATTTTAATGAATTACAAAATTGAAATTTCAAATTTGAACAGATTTTAATCTAGCTGTAATAAATTATTCGAATGTGGTAGATACTAGTGCTGTTGTTGTGTGGTGGATATATTATTATGCACATTAAAGCATAATATTTTTCTTAGTTCCTATTTGAGTTTCACCCAGATTATGTTATGCTTTTGTTTAATTTAGTATTGCATAGAATTTAAGGTATGTTAAGAGAAAAGTTTCAATTCAGGTTTGGTATATTATGGTAAAGTGATAGAAAAAGACAATTGTATATTCCATTGATATGCCAAATTTAAGAAAGCTATATTATTATTCTCATTATAGAAAATTATATTTCAAAAGCTTTTTATATAATTGATTGGAGAAACATACAAAGAGAAATATATTTCTGTATAATAACATTTATTGGAGTGTTTTCTTTGAATCCATGTCTCAATGAGTTAGCAGTATTGAGTGCATTGAAAGTAATGGTTTCATCCATTGTTACGTATAGTTTTTGAGCTTAGACCCAAACGAAAGAGACTTAATGCTGTGAGATATTGCTCCGTATTTTAGGATGTTTAATTTAGATCTAAAATTTTATTGTTTTTTGTAACATTAAGCACACATAATTTTTACAAAGTATTTGTATATATACTTACCAAAGATGTAAATTATGAATTAGGGGAAAATCTATTTTATAATTGAAATTGTCTGTTGTCCTATTTCCTGTATGTTTTGTATTATAAGTATATTTATGTACATATCCTAAAGCATTTGTTACATTTCGACTGATTTTCCTCAAGTCAAATGCCAAAATTAAAAATTTTGTTAGCTTACAAATATGTATAAGGTGGATAAAGATAAGCAAATGTTTAAATTAGTACAAAAAAGTATTTTATCAGAAATTACTTTAGAATTTAAATATTTTATTATGATATCTGTTCAAAATTATAATGTGTTTAACATCTGCTTACTTTTTTTAATCATTAGTCAAATTTAAAATACAAAGAACTTGCATCATCTAGTTCAGCATTTTATTGATTAAACTTTTTATAGGAAATTATTAATTTATCAAAGTGTTCATATCATATCCCACCTCATTTTTATATGTCTTTTATTCTTACCTACTCTTTATAGGTAGGTTTTTGATAAACATAATTACTTTGTCTTCCTAAACAATGCTCATGCATAAAGCTTTACATTCTAGTAAAGTGTCATTTGTATTGATATTTCTTTTCCTCCAAGGTGAAAAAGGCTCCTTAAATTTGTAATAATTTCTCTACCTTCATCGAGTTTTAATTTCTCAATAATTCAGCAAATAAACAAATGAATAAAATTAATTTTTACTAAAAATAAATCAATCAATTCTAAATGATTTATTATTTTGTTATTAATTAAAAACAGGCTTTTAAATACAAGACAATACTTTTTATTGGATGTCTCCCATGTTAAATAATAAAGATAAAAATACCATTAAAATTTAGCTAATTTCTACTTCCCTTTAAAATGTTAAAATTCTGCAATATTGAAACTTACAAATTTTCTTCATACGATGAAAGAATTTATATCAAAATTTTGTGATTTTTTTTTTTTAAATCAATCAATATTTTGTTTTATAAATTTTGTGATTTTAAATTATTTGAATGAATTCCTTTCCTCTCAATCTAAGTGTCAAAAATTCCTAATGTTCATTGAATTTATGATTTTTTTTTTTATTTTGTTATTAATAATAAAAAAGAAGCAAACAAACAAACAACAACAAAAAAAAAAAAAAAAAAAAAAAAAAAAAAAAAAACATGCATGAAGCGAAACAATACTTTTTGTTTATTATAAATAAGTAATTAATAAAAACTTACTAAATTTTATCAAAATCAAAAGTGTTCATCAATTTTTACTGCGTTTATTGTTTAGTATGTTTTTATAAAAACAAGGTTTATATATTACATTTTTATGATGATTTTAAATAGTGTGTAGAATGTTTACAGTCAAAAGTAAATTAAAAAGAGACCAACTGAAAAATTAACTGCTCAAATACATTGATAATATTTTTTTTGTAGTTATAGTATTTAGTAAAAAAAAATGTCAATATTATTACATTTCTCAAAACTGTTAATTTTTTATTTTTTATTTTTGAGTAATGTGTAGTTAGATTTAACTTTTTTATGTTAAATCAAGATGAATTTACTAAATGTTAACAATACCAATGTTTTCTTACTATATAAGTAAAGCTTTTGTTTTGCAAATATACATAATATTAGTTATAGTTATATAGAAGTAAGTATAAATGTTTGAATTATCAATGTTTAGAATTTTTTTATGATTAGTTTCCTCATATTTTGGTTTCTAGTTAATTTAAAAAAAATAAATATCCATGTTGTTGTTAATATGAAATAATAAAAAGTTTTCTATATAGAAAACTAGTTAATTATTACAAAAATTAGAAATATTTTAATTGAGTTAACTTTTTTTATACCAGTTTCAGTGTATCTTTTTATCTCATAGATTCAAGTGAATCACCATTTGAATTCGTAAACTCATATGTTATTTGTAGCAAACTAAAAAAATTGCCATTTTCATTTTAGGACAATGTATATTGTCATATTAAGTTTTTGTATTTCTTATTAAAAATTATAATTGCTTAAAATAATGACATACATATCTTATTTTAGAAATACTAATATTGAATGTGAATGAATTGGCATTTTTTTATACTATCAAAATCTGTGTAGTTTAAAAGTTTCTTTCATGTTTATTTAATAGCTTAAATTAAGAAATAATTAATAAAAATACCAAAACAAATAATTAATGATTACGATGCAATATTACATACATGGATTTTTAGTTCAAACTGTAATTTTAATATTTAGTTATGGATATTAATTTTTTTACAAATTAAATAAAGTTAATAAATTCTTAGTTTTTTTTTTACTGAATCTCATTTTGTTTTTTTTAGTTCTATTATTGTTTATAGTAGGAAGAAAATAGAAAGGGAAAAAAAAAAAAAAAAGTTTCAAACAAAAAACATGTTTTTGAATTTTTTTTTTATTTAGGATTTGTTAAATGAGATTATTGTAAAGTGATTGATTTGAACTATTATGGTTTTTATTAATCTAATAAAGGATAATTTAGCTAATTATTTTACAGAAGCAATGGCTCTTAAATACTTTTAACATGAATAACATTTTGCTTGATTGTTTTCCGTATTCAATAATACTGAAACAAAAATTCAAATGTGTGTTTAATATATATATAATAAAAAAATTAAAAAAAATCATGGTTGCATTTTTAGCTGAAATTTTAATTTTAGTTATGTATGGCTGCGATTATTTCAGATGAAATGCAATGAATTTTTAAATTTGTGGAAAAGATGAAGTATTTAGAGTGATTTAATATAGTAAATGTGTTGCATGAATATTTTATGACAGTTAAGTTGTCCCGAAACTTTTTATTTCTTTTTCAACTGGTTTTTGTTAAAATGTAATGTAATAAGCACACTGTATAATTAGCACAAAAAGTCATAGTATGCTCAGTGTAATAGTATTCAGGATGCTTGTAGCATCAATTCATTGTATTGTTGTCTAATTTACGACAACTGAATATAATGTTGAATAATAATATTGATGGTGCCAAGGCATTTTTGAGCTCAAATGTTTCAGTATTCTAAAATTTTGTGAAATTAATTGATGGATATTTATTTGTGTGTATATTTGTTTATCTGTGTGGTGCATACTTATATATCAGCTGAATCTCATCTTCCTACCTCTATCTAAATGCACTGGCATATCAGCAGTGAATTTTGTTCTGCATGAAGAGCTGTTTTTAAATCAATAGTCTGTGGAATCTTATGTTTGATGTAGTTCAATTTTAATTGGTAACAAAATCATTAATAATAACATTGTTATTTTTATCGAATATTTGTTTTTAAATGTATACAACTTTGAAATGCTTTTAAAGTAGATAGTGCATTTGTTTTATTACTTATTTGCTATAATAACATAATCTAAACAGTTATTGTTTTGTTTCATTAAAAACTATTATATTTCATTTACTTTTTTTTAATCACAAATATTTTAGTTTTATTACTTTTCAATATAAAATTGCTATAAATTACTTTTTTTCTATTTTTATTAATTTTCAGAAATTTGAAGGAATCTAATTTAAATGCTACATTGCTTGGTTTATAAACAAAAGTTACATATCCAATGAATACACATATAGCATAATTGTGTTATTTTAATGGAAATGTGCATTTTTAATTAAAATCAATAACTTTTCTTTTGCTCTTCATATGCAAATCTCTGTACCGCAACAAGTTTAGTCCGTGATGCTACCCATAAATAGATGCTCTTGTATTATTTGCCCCATTTTTAATGCATTGTGTTCATAATGAATTCTAAAAGCAGTTCGTAGTAGCTTGTATATTGCAGATACTTATCATAAGACGTACAATCTGTGTGTGAGTTGCAATATTGATATATTCTTTTACATTTTTACCTGCAATGCACGAAAAATTGGTAAGCGAGTCAAATGTGTTTGTGTATTGTATAAATATGACTTCTTTGTATGTATATATTTTGCAATTTGTTTTATATATGTGAAAATAAATATGATTTGAAAAATGAAATAAGTCACTTATTTTTTAACAACTGTTGTTTATAGAAGACATTACTATGCAGCTTAACAAAATTAATTTTTTTGGAAATTTATTAACTTGGTTTAATTTTAATAAATCTTATTCATTTTTGTTAAGCAAGTTAAGTTTAGTGTGCAATTGATTAAATTCTTCTGAGAATTAACAACTTTTATAAATATGCAATTATTGGTTAGTATAAAATGTTATGAGATTTAAAGAACTATAGAAATTATATATTGCATTGTTCTTCTTGATGTTAAATTATAAAAGGCAGTTCAAATTTAAATCAATTCACGAGAGATCGTACGACTTATTTCATAACTTATGAGAAATGATTATTGTAATATCGAAAAATGATAATTTAATAGTGAAACATATAACTTGTATTTAATATTTAATGTCAATTTTTATTTGAATTGCTAAGAATACGTGAAACAGAAGAAAATTGTGTTCCATAAACATTTGAAGAAAGAAAGTTGAGGTTATGTTGAAGATGAAATTGCATTAATGTTATTAAAATTTAGTTCAGTTTAAGTAAATATGATTGATTAATGAATTTTTTCAACTAATCCAATTCGACTAATATTACCTTGCTACTTTCGAATGCTAAGTTGGAATTATTGTTTTAGGTATTTATGCCGTATACTCCTGAATATAAATGAGAGTGCGTTTTTTCTTAAGAAAATTTCTTCAAAGTTCAAAATTCGTATATAAGCTGAAATGAATTTTTTATATAAAGGTTGCATCAATAGCACCGAAAAAGTAAGTTAAAAGAAAGATTAATGTAATTTTTATTTTTTATGTGCTAATTATGTACGGTATTCTATTAATAATTCTGGTACTTTTCCAGTTACGTACATTTTGGGCTTTTCCATTAACCATACGGAAATTCGCTTATATTAGATTTTTCTTTCTGGCGACGAACATCATAAACCAGTTTATTTTCATAAAAGGAATAACTCATTTAATTTAAAATTAATTTTTTTTCATAAATATAAAGGTAAAATTATTTGAATTAAAGAAATGCGATAATTGGGAATTTATCGCTTGTGTCCAGCTATTGGAAAAGTACCATCTTTCTCGATTGGAGCGCATCAGTCGACCCCGTAATTTAACTTTAGAAAATATTTTAAAATTTCTCGGCTTATATGCGGAAATATGCGGTAAAATAATTTTTGTAACGTATTTTAATTTAGTTTCAAACATTTTGTTTTCAAAAATTAATAATAATAATAACTATTAGACTTGAAAATTGCGCACAATATTTAAGAAACTGTGCACAAGTTTGATTTGTCTTGAATGTTGTTAGTTAATTAGAATTTATAACATAATTAAAGATTAATTATTACGATTTATCGTTTAACGATCAACAAGAAAAAAAAGTCAAATTTTTCTTTTCCTACTTTTATCTGTTAAAGGTATTTTTTTTAAATGAAATTCAAAGTATATATGTTTTATAGCTACTTACGTTTTCTAGATTACTTTTCGTCTAATTTTTTGCGGAAATGCGTGATGAATTAAATAATTAATTCAATCCTACTATTAGTTCACACTCTCCCTATATATATCAAATTTTCAGTCGTTAATAAAAAACTTTTTATTCATCCACACAAGTTCAAATACATTTTTTTGAACTTGTAGTGAATGACAATTGATGTTAATACAATTTTTGCAAATATTAATTAAATTTAATTCATTTTAGTTTTTTTTTAGATTTAAGTTGCATGCATCTAATAATAGATGGCGCCAGATGTAAGAGGAAAATTTCAACTTCATTTTTAAAGGACTTTTATGCAATATAGTGGAAAAAAGTAGGAATTCATTAAAATTTTTTTTTTATATTACTTGTTTTTTTAATGAAATTCCAAGTATACTACTACTATTATGGTTTACACTGAAGTGACAAAAGTCATGGGATACCTCTTAATATCGTGTCTGCCCTCCTTTCGCCCGGCGAAGTGCAGCAACTCGACGTGGCATGGACTCAACAAGTCGTTGGAAGTCTTCTGCAGGAATATTGAGCCATGCTGTCTCGATAGACGTCCATAATTGTGGAAGCGTTGATGGTGCAGGATTTTGGGCACGAACAGACCTCTCGATGATGTCCCATAAATGCTCGATGGGATTCATGTCGGGCGATCTAGGTGGCCAGATCATTCGCTGGAATTGTCCAGAATGTTCTTCAAACCAATCGCGAACAGTTGTGGCCCGGTGACATGGCGCATTGTCATCCATAAAAATCCCATCGTTGTTTGGGTACATGAAGTCCATGAATGGCTGCAAGTGATCTCCAAGTAGCTGAACATAAGCATTTCCAGTCAATGTTCGGTCCAGTCGCACCAGAGGACCAAGTCCATGCCATGAAAAAACAGTCCACACCATTACGGAGCCACCACCAGCTCTTACCAACTGAAATCGTCACTCATCGGACCAGGCCACGGTTTTCCATTCATCTAGGGACCAACCGATATGCTCACGTGCCCACGAGAGTCGCTGCAAGCGATGTCGTTCTGTCAGTAAAGGCACTCGAGTCGGTCTTCTGCTGGAATAGCCCAAGAAAGCCAAATTTCTCCGCACAGTTCTAACAGACAAGTCCCTTGTACGTCCCACATTGATTTCTGCGGTTATTTGACGCAGTGTTGCTCGTCTGTTAGAATTTACGACTCTTTGCAGACGTCGCCGGTCTCGGTCGTTAAGTGCAGGCGGTCGACCACTGCGCTGTCCATGGTGGGATGTTATGCCTGCAATTTCATACTCTCGGTACACTCTTGACACAGTGGATCTGGGAATGTTGAATTCCTTAACGATTTCCGAAATGGCATGACCCATGCGTCTAGCTCCAACTAACATTCCGCGTTCAAAGTCTGTTAATTCCCGTCGTGCGGTCATCATCACGTCAAAACCTCTTCACATGAATAACTTGAACAGAAATGAAAGCTCTGCGAAAGCACTGCGCATTTATACCTGTTCTACGCGATGCTACTGCCATCTGAAAATTTGCATATTGCTATCCCATGACTTTTGTCACTTCAGTGTATAACAATTTATGTTTTCTAGATTGCTTTTCATCTAATTTTTTTTGCAGAAATGCGTGATGAATTTAATTATTTAAAAATGATCTTGATTGTTTAAAAAAGTAAGATAAGTTTCTATAAATATGCAAAGAGTCGAGTCAAATCACACACTCGCATTTTTATCATTTGTTGAATTATTTAAATAAAATAGCTTTGTTTTTTTCAGAAATTCTTTATTAGATGTGATGTGTCAACTGTACATGTTGCTATACAAGTGAATCCAGAGACTAGACAAAAGAGAGACACACAAAGCGAAATGATAATGTTAATTCTAGTAACAGCAGTGCACAACTGAAAACTAATGAGAATCAAGATTCCTATTAAGTTATATAAATTGTTCAACAAATACTGCATTTTTGATATTTTTTGAAGAAAATTTTAGATGATTCAAAACAGAAATTAATTAAAAAATATTTCCACTATCATTTTTTTAATCTTTTTAAGAATATAACTTTTTTTTTATATGTAATATTACTATCTAAGATTTCAATTCTTTTTTAAATATTGCAAAAGTTGTGCACTATTGTTTTAAACCGAATAAATATCTGAAAGAAATCTGAAAATTACACTGATACATATATAGTCATAGATCGATGAAAATACCACAGAGATCACAATATCAATAGCTGCTTGATAAAATACATTTGCATAAATTTTAATTTTATATAATATTTCATATTTTACTAAATTATTGCATTTTTTTAAAATCAAATGTGCATTTTAAATTTTGTTTTTAAATGTATCTTATATTGCAAATACTACTTAATTACAGCAGTGAGTTTCTTAATAGGTCAAAAGAATTATTTTATTTCTGACGGAAAGAAAGTCTGTAAGTTGAAATTAGTATTTTAAATAAATTGCTTTCTATTACTTTGCTTTTCTACAATTAAACATGAACACCATAAGTAAGTTGTACAAAATTGTCATCTAAAAACGTGGATTTGTACCTCAATATTTTTTTGAAACATAAATAGCTAATAAGATATATTTTTGTGCTCAATACAAATTTTGCTGTGTGGCTAGTACACGAAGTGCTAAATTATTAAAAAAATTACTGGTTCACATATAATTAATCGAGCTACTAAGTGTTTGGTAATTTTATGGTCTCCGTCTGAATAAATCTATATCTGCTTTTTTTTGTTGAAAAAAATAGAAGTAAATTCAATATATATTTCTGTAAATTAAAGTAAAAAATACATATACACTGGACATTTTTTTACAATGATACAAGTAGTGTGTGCAAGGATTTGAGATCTCTGAAGCCACGTTCAAACAACTGAATTTTCTATTTCTTTAAACTTTAATAGTGCTCATTAAATTTTTGTAACAAAATGTTATATTACTTGATGGTATAACTTATACAATAAATTCTTGTAAACTCAAAAAAAATGTCATTTGAAAGATTTAAAAAATATTTTTAGTATGCCAGGATCATCATTTAAATCTTTTACTTCAAATCCTTTATTCATTTCCGCTTTTATGTTGATTCCGTTTTCTATAAGAGAAAAGCAAAATGTAAGTAAGAACAATGCATTTTTTGTTTGTTTGACGGAAACTTTAGGGGTTTATTGCGATTTTCTGAACGTAGCTCATTGCAAGAGAACCTCAGTATTGGCAAAAGCATTAGTGCAACATCCATTGTAGCAAAAGTGAATTCGGCTCATACAGACAACTATTAAAGTTTCGGTTTTTTTATTTCTTTGATTTATTTTTAGAGAAAAGCAATTATTAGTTGTTTCAGCATCTTTTTTATTATTAGTTTCAGTATAAGATTTATAAACCATAAGGAGGAAGATATTTATTTATTTGTTTATATAGGTTGAAATATCTCGTATGCATTATTGTTCAATGAAAACTTTTTAATCCTGCATTCAGACTATAAATTTAGAATTTTTAAGATTGAATTTCTTGGAAAATAATTATTTAATTAATCTTAAAATTAAAAATAAAGATTTTAAGTGTGATATTTGCTAATAAAACGAAAATACTTGTCTTATGAGCCGATGTGCAAAGTGCTTTTTGCTTGGTACAAGAGGAAAAAAAAATGTGATACAGGAATGAAAACTTGCACTTTTTTTTTTCTTTGCAAAGCAGAAGTGTCTTCTGCACTTTTCCAACACCTTAACTTTACACATTAGCTTTCGCGACAACTTGAAGAACATCCCATAGCAAAAATGTGTATTTCTTAGAATTGAAAAAAAGAAACCAAATAACACAATACATTAATTACTCAATTGTAGAATAATAACACATATATGTATATTAATTAGTTTCTTGATACCCTTAATGATATTTTAATTTTTAGACAAAATGTGGTGTTTTTATCCCAGAAAGAAGAAACAACCATAACTTTTAGCTTAGACATCAATCCTGGCTACGTGCACTCTTTCTGAAGCAAAGCAGCGAATAGTGGGGGAACGCATAAAATACGAGGAATATCCAAAGAGAATAAATGGAGAACTATGTAGGTTTTTTTCGGTGAAGAAAAAAGATCAAGGCATTTTTTTTTTCCAACAACAACTATTAATAAATTGTCATTCATCCGTGCGCATTAAAGCCATACAGTAAGGCTAAGGTGTTGTCGGGGATGTCTAGCCCCAACTGTCCGGCATGGTCATTTACAAGGAGAGTCTCTGGGGGGTGTTCAGGGGGCCTTGGCCCAGACCACCATCCTCGGGTGGACCGTGCTTCCGATTTCACAGTTTACGGTTCTGGTCTTCCCGTTGATGACGAAGATGGCCTCGTTGGCGGTGGTCACCATGTAGGTGCCGAAGACCCCCGCGCTGGAGATGGGACGGTTGGTGTTGCCCCACTCTGCCACCATGGGGTCCATGGATCGGCCGATGCCCGTGATCATCTCCACCTTGCCGTCCGCGAGGTTGACGAACAGGATGTCCTCCTTGGTGGACGAGCTGGCGTACAGGTCGTAGTTGTGGGTGGTGCGAGAGGGGAAGAAGGTGATGTCCCCGATCTGGAGAGTGGTCTTCACATCGAACAGGAATCGAAGACCTGGAAGAAAAACATCAGATTCTGTCAATATTAAGCTGCATTTATCAAAAGTTTAATCTTCAGTTCAAATCCCATTCAATTTGAATGCAACACAGCGGACTAATTGTACTATATTATTTTATAAAGAAACATAATGTATTAATTCAATATAATTTTGAAATTTAGGATATCTTAATTGTTTTTTCCCCAGTAAATGTTTGCCTGTTATTATTTATTCCTCGTTTTTGAAACAGTGTTTTACAACAAAGACGCCCACGGACTGAACCTCAGCCCTAACGCTTAGCAGCGGCGTACGTTGCCGCTGAGCCACGAGTCCGGCATAATGAGATATTATTCTATAAATGAACCAGTTTAATTGTGTTGTTTATTTAATTTATTTTGATAATTTATCATTAATTATGCAATTAATATTATTATTCATTTGACTTATCGATTGTCCATTTGACTTATCGGTTGTCCATTTGGTTAATTTATCCGATTCATCCGCGTGGCGTAGATGTGTATTATGGAAATTCTTGCTGACTTTGAAGTGATTTGCTATGTTGAATCTCTTACTTTACTATAATACACTTTGCATGTAAAATAGCATGTATACCTTTTTACTGATTCATCGTTAACACAGAATCCAAATTAAATATTTTTTTTTAAAGTTTTGTGGAATACAAGAAAGGAAGTCTCACCATTTTCCGTAATCTGTTGGGCAACAATGACGACGCTGTTGTTGGTCCTGTCTAAGGTGACTACGTGCCTGGAATCTGGCGAGACATGTGGCTGGCCGTAGAGGGCTGTTTTGTGAGAGAGAACGGTGTCGGTCAGATAGTCTAAAACGACCTGTCCGGTTGGGCGGTCAGTGATGGGCTCCCTGCATTCCAGTATGGCGAAACCACCTGAAACCATAAAGATGTCGAATTAGTAGAATTTATAAAAAATTTTCAAAATTAATACTAAATGAATTTAAAATCATCATCATTATATCGATTTGAAAAAAAAAAATTTCAAACAGGAAGTTTTTAATTATGTGTTGCAGACTATTTTTTAACTATCAACTACGCAATTGTAACATTTTGTTAGAAATTGAAAGAACAAAAAATGTTATTAAGGTAAAAAAAAGTTTTATTGAGGTAAATAAGTAAAATAAAAAGTGGAGAACCTATTGCAAATACTTTTTGCTTGGATAAATGCTTAATTAATCCTGCCATGGTGTTATTTTTAGGTCATATATAACATTCTTGGCTTAACTTAGTCTATAGTTGTGAATTTTTCAAATATTACAATGTATAATATTTCTCTTTAATATATAAAAGCTATTGAATCAGAGTTCTAAACCCAACAAGAGAAACTGAACTGAAAGCTTCCGTGTCAATGTCGAGAATAGGCATGCAGAAGTTGCGACCTGATGGCCAATCGGTAACCACAAGCTCCAGATTCAATTCCTGGCGGTGGCATGGATGTTTGCGAGTGGTTCAGAATCCACTTTAAACTATAGGTTCCGGTCTGTTTAGTCCTCGTGTGCACAAGATGTCAGTAGAGAGACAAACCAAACCTAGCAGTTGTTACCATAGACTTCAGGTTTGAATCCTGGCGGGGGCATGGATCTTTGTTAGTAGTTCGGAATCCACGTTAAACGGTTAATCCACGGTACCGGTTTAATTAGCTCAAAGTGTGCACGAAATGATCGGAGAGTGACAAATAAACCTAAACCTCGAGAAATTTAATTTAAAACTGTGTTAATATGTACATGCAGTATAGCCACTCTCATAGCCGGGGTAACTATAGAACTGCCACATGAGACAATGGCCTCAGTTTAAAATTCCCAGCATTTAAAAGCAACTTATCTCGGTTAAAACACCATAAAACTTGTCGATGCCTTTACAATTTGTGCTGATATTGAATATATGTTTCTTTTATAACTATGATCTCCATTTGTCATTTGCAAAGTGTTCAACTGGGAAGGTTTGCCTTAGTTTTCTTAAAAGAACCGATGCTTGTAGAACTCTCCTAGTCGGCTTTGTTATAATCAAAATCTAAATCTCTGTTGTGTGTAGTATCATTTCTTACCCAAAGTCGAAAAATCTGCAGTCTTGGGAGCGCAGTTGTAAGGCGTGAGATCTACGGTCTTGATGTACTTCATGGCTTGCAGATCCAATTTGTACATTCCCCTCTGATTGGTGTGGACAACGTAACCGTACTTCCACCCGTGGCCGAGGTCTTGGGTTGGGGGGATAAAGAGACCACTCACCTGTGAAAAGAATGGACTCGCATTCAATCCTAAATTAATCTTAGTTTTTTTTTTATTTAATAATGCAATTGTGATACATTTTAAATCAAATTATTTTGTTGAAAGCATAAAATGGATAATTATGATTCCGTTTTGATAGGGTCTGGTGGGAATCCAGTTTTTTTTTCTATGTCGTAGAATGTCATCCAATCAGAAGTTTGGAGGGGAGAGAGATCAGGCTTCTGATTGGCTGATGTTCTGCGAACGTGCGATCTCAGTATATGGTGGGAATTTAGCTTAAGATATAAAAATTCAGTGTAAATAGTGTACAAGAAATACCATTAATGTGCATTTGTATAAAACTTTTAATAAATTCTAGATAAGAATCTAATGGTATTCATTAATGGCATCCTATAATCAATTTCATTCATTTCTGAGAAGGTTATACCCTATTTTAATGACATTGAGATGACAATATCCAAACTAATTAATTAAACCATTTCTTGAAATAAAGACGAGAATAGTTTTAAATTTGATTGCGTGAATAATGATGTTAAAACGCATTTCACAATGTTCAAATATTGTTTTAAATGTCTAGTAATTAAATAACATGAACTTTTAAAGAAATTGAATCAAGTTAAAAAAGTTTAAAGACATTTATAATTTAATTTTATTGTTGTTTTCATAATTTATTTACATAATTCAAATAATATTTAAGATTTTCAGTACATAAATTGAATTTATTTTTAAACAAATAATTACATTTGTAGTAAAATGCTTTGTTTTACTTATGAATAAACAAACAGTATATTTAGTGCATGGTATATTTATTAATAATATTTAGTAAAAAATAAATATACAATTAAATCCCAAGATTTATATGAAATTCAACGTATTTGAAATATAATAACATATGAAATATGGCAGGGGTCGGCAACCTTTTGAGTCGGAAGAGCCAAAATTACAATTTATAAAATTTCAAAGTTTTTAAAGAGCCACAAAATTTTTTCTTGCCAACAATAAATAGTACTCGCATAAATAAAGTTTTTCGATAAAAAAAACCTAATCTATTTATTCATAAGAAAAAATATCTATTTATTCATATATTAGTAGTGTTTTTCACAACAAATTAGATAATATATATATGGCATTATTAGATAATTACTTATTATTTACGTAAAAAATTAAAACAATTAAACATTTACTTACAACACTAGCTTGTACCACAATAACAAACAATTGAGCGAACAAATTCAATTGCTCCGATTGCTTTGCATGGTTATTCAAGTAGAAAATTGAAACTTTACTAAACAATGTAACTTGTACTTCAAATAAAAAAAAAAAAAAATAACATACATTCGAGCAAACAAATTCAATGGGAGCGTTGGCTTTGCATGGTTTTAGAAAGTTTGGCACATAACTTGTTGTTTTAAGTTTCAAACACGACACTAAATTCTCATTTGTTAGTTGGCTTCTTACTTTACTTTTAATTATGTTCATGCAAGAGAACGTTTGATCGCACGAATATGTCGATCCGAAGATAGTCAGCACTCCAAATGCCAACTTCTTCACCTCACTGTAGCAATCTTGAAGACTATTCCATGCGTCGAATATAAGAGTCTCAACTCGCGGCATTTCTTTTAAAGCTGTCCACTTTTGTTGCGTTATGTACATACATGTTTAAACGATTTTTAAATGTTTTTTTTTTTTTTTTTTTTTTGATAAAATAAATAATATTTGCGTATGGAACTAAAGAGCCGCAGCTTCACATCCAAAGAGCCGTATGTGGCTCGCGAGCCACAGGTTGCCGACCCCTGAAATAGGGCATCCATTTACGCATAATATTTTATAAGATTTAATAAAAATCATTATTCATTAAAAATATTTTCGAAAAAAGCAATTACTTCAAATAACTTCTTCCTTTTTATTAATAAAACTAACCTTATTTTAGCCAAAATTAAAAAAACGCGAAACGAAATTTTAATTGATAGGCATTTCTCTTCTATCATAATTCAATATAGAAAACTTAATCACAGCTTTGGTTGCAAACGAAGAATGAAGGAGTTAAAATAATAATGTTGATAATTAAATTTTACATTCAGGTGGGGAGAATATATTTCAGTTACACTTTTAAGAAATGAAGGTAGGGAAATTTTATAACCTAATCACTTTTTCAAAAATAAAAATAAAACTAGTTTCTGTAAAAAGAATAGGAAACAAAAGAATCAACTTATTCTAAAATTCCTGATAGAATAAAGAGTAACTATATTCGGTGATTTTTCGAAATATTTATTCAGAGATTATAGGATAACTTTAATTCTGATTAATCATTTCATAAGTTTAAATACAAATAAATATATATCTTCTTTGTATATTTTAGTATTAAAAATTAAAAATATATAAAAAATAATGCTTTAATAAAATAAAAATTTAAAAATACTTTTTACGTAAAATATAATTTTTATAATTATGATATAAGATCTTTATTTTTAATGTATTGAAATGGTAAGGAGTATAATAAGGTAAAAAATATTTAACTTAGCATGAATTTTTATATTTTTAGCATTTACTGAAAGTTTATATATATCTCGGCTTTATTTAAGTTTAAAACTAAGAATTCATATGGTTAGTTAGAAAAAAATAACTTATTTATATCTTTTATGAAATAAAATTTGTTTAAAAAGACGTTAGACGTTATTGAGTAAATCAACTGAATTTTTACAGCTGATGATCTAAGAATAGTATATTTTACTCTAATTAATCAAATAATATTATATCATGGATGGAAAGAGTTTTTAATTTTTAAAGTTAAGAATGTTAAAAGATACATAGTACTATATATCTGAATAAATGCATCTTTGAACCTTCTCTTCTGTATTCTCCAGAAACCCAATAAGTCTATTCTATTCTGTTTTAACTGTATTCTACAATGACAATCCACAACCAAAATGATCTTCTAAACAATTCCTTCGTTCAGTAATAACTATTACAATAAATTATTCAGAGAACTGAATTTGAAGACGTATTTACCAGATCGAAGTGTCCATCGACGGGCTCCGGATGGACAGTGTGGTGCTTCTTCTTCTGGCTGGCGTCCCGGATGATCTGGATGGTCTTGGTCCCCTTGTCCTGCTTTCCTCGCCAGCACACGATCCACACCTGGTCCAGGTGAGGCACGTAGTGGATGTCGACAGGCACTTTATCGGTCACAACCACCTGTGGAGGTAAATTCATTATAGATGTCAGACAGTTTCCGATTCGAAGTAACAGCCAGATATTTAGAATAATAATATACCCTTGATGTCCAGGACATGACATGAAATATACTAGTAAACAAATGTTTATGTTTATCTATAGATATGAACATTGGATATTTATGACTTTGATGAAATTTTTTGTGTGTGTTTAAATGGGTCTCCGGATGGTTTAGATTCACAATTGAACCCAGCTGGTGGAGCTGCAATCGATATAATTCTTCTGTATGTGTGTTTGTCACTGAACTCCTCTTAAACAGTTTGACCGATTTTGATGAAATTTTGTGTGTGTGTGTGTTTGACAAACATGTTTTTGTGCTATTCACTCTGTTGTAAGTCGCCACCAGATGGTGCTGTTGTATATCAATTTCTATATCGTTCAACCAATCGCTATGAAAATTGGTAATCACATGTATATATGGAAAATCTATCCACTTTATTGTTACTTGCCACCAGATGGTGCTGCAACATTTCATCTTATATATACCGTTCAAATGATATCCATGCAAATCAGTATGCACATATATTGGAACATGGAGAATATGCTCTCGATATGTAATTTTCTACAATGCATTTTTTTTTTGGCAGGATAACGTATGCGGGTTCTGCTAGTATTGAATATATAATTCAGTTATTAAAAAATAACTTGTCTCTCAATTAGTCATGCCGAAAGATTCTATCATTGTGTTTAGAATTTTTTTATGAACAGTAAAATAGACACACAAAAAAAAAGAAAACGCGAGTCCTTTTTCTTAGCAAAATGGAAACTTCAAATTTTGAAAAACACTCCTGCACGCACACATACAACAAATAAAGGATTATGAAATAAAGCTAATATAAAAAATTAATTTATCATACTGCAGTTTTTTTAATACTAACCGAATGAAAATTTTTGGCTCGAATACAGCAATTTAATGTCTTGAATTGACAAATATACATTCAGAAAAGGAAGATACTCACATCAACAACCACCATCTGCACCCTGGAGATGATGAGCACCCTGTCCTTGGTGGGTTGCGTTACGTACACGTATCTGTCGGCCACGTTGATGGCCTGTCCCCAGGAACAATTGATACCGCGGTCACCGCACACGTATTCCTGCGTCCCCGGGATCACGTCCGTGCTCTGAATCTGGTGGTAGAGCCGGCAGTTGTCCGGATCGAACACGGACACCCCCCAGTCGTAGAACACGAAGAAGCGACGTTCTTCCGAAGGAGCCGCTGAAACAAGCAGGTAAAAATTCATTTTTCAATACATCAGTTCTCCAAAATAATCCAGCAATAAAATTTATTTCTAAAATATGTATATCCTAGAGCAAGGGCCACCAATTTGACTGTCAATCCTTACAAAAAGTTTCTTGAATTTTTATCGAGTCCACCTCATATTTTACTATTACATAACTGTAACAGAACAAGCAAAGCAGATTCTTATGTGAGGTTTTCGATGGTTAAACTATAAAATAAGTAATTTATTGTGTATATAGGATGCTGAATTATATTATACATTATTATATTCACGTTCTTGTCATTATTGTTTTTGATGATTTATTTAACATGTTTAATAGAAAGGATAAATATTAAAAAGATATACAAAATATTTAGATAATAAAATAGTAATGCAATTTTAACAACTTAAATATATTATACATACAAAATTTAATTATTAATTTTTCTTAAGATTATTATTATTTGATATGCTAAGTGGGGTCTGATGGCCAAGTGACTAGCGCTCTGGCAGACACGGCCTTGGCCCAACGTGGAGCTGTTGCGCCTTTGAGGAAGGTAAAAGATATATAATAACGATTGATTATCTGAAGTATTTTTCAAATTAATACTTAATTTTTCCTACTCAAATATTAAAATTTGTACTTTAGAATGCATAGCTCCTTGAATCAGACATATACTGTACAGTATATATTGATCTACACTTATTCAAAATACAACTTTTTTTCTAAGAATTTGAAAAATATTATTTAAATTTCTATATTAAAAAAAAATAAACAATTATTGAAATTTAACTGATGTGCGATTTCACGAATTCTTGGTAAAACTATCATAGAACATTTATTTTTCATTTTTGTTGAAATAAGGCATTACACAATTTTATAATAATTAAGTAAATAATTTTATAAATTCATAAACAAACTCAATACATTTTCCGAAGGGCTTCTCATTCTAACCCAATAATCCATATAAATAGTTTCTGAATTATCAAATGTATTATTACGAACTGTATCCATAAATAAGAAAAAAAAAAAAAACCTTTGGAGCATGATTTTTTTTTTTGTATAAAAACGTCACTTTAGAATGAAGAATTGCATACATTACGACCAGAAACAGTCTGCAAACCAGACTATGTAAAGAACCACCAGACTGTATAAAATTTTTTGAAACACTTTTGAATTTCCTTCAGTTTTTATGGTGGCTGGTTCTTATAGTTCGAAGTTTAACAGAATTCTTTGTATAAGTTAGTTTTTTGGATAGATTTTGTATAGTAGAATAGATTCTTTGAATATATTTTTAAGGTAGAACTTCTATGGTTTTCCGCCATGATTGATTCAGATAATATAGATATTCATTTTTGTGAATAATCAATAAAATGTACGGATTTTCAGTATGCTAAAGTACTAGTTATTTTAAAATTTTCTCTCTTATTAAAAGCAAATTTTAAAGAAAGCAGCAGTATTTCATATAAATGCCTCTATGACATGATAATTTTTTTATATTTTAATATTCCTCACGGTTATACGGAGTGTGAGAGAATTTTTAATATTACCGAAAAACAGAACGAAATTAAAATTTTGTATAATTAGAATATTTACAAGATTTAATTGAGATTTAATCACAAAATTCAAAATATAACTTTTTGAAAAAAAAATTAAAAGAGCTATTGTAAATGGTATAAATAATTAAATTTCTTTACTGAATATTTTTGCTAAATGAGTTAAATTGCTTTTATCTCTCTGTTCAGTGAAAATATATGTTTCTATAACAAATATAATCAAAGTGATTCAGCAACAAATATAATCTTTAGAAATATATAGCTTTTATCTATTTTAACATTAATACTGCTTTAACTAGTTGACACTAATGGTTTTGTAATGTTACGTTAATTGAGTAACATTGTCAACTGCTATGAATATAAGAATAATATAGATATATATAATGCTAAGATATAGATCCTGATGGCCGGTTGACTAAAGCTCTAGCAAATAAGCTATTGCTCTAATAAATAGATATTATATGAGATTAATAGATTGCAGATCAATTATTGAGAATTCGAGTTTCATCGTCAATAAAGATGCATTATCACATATTACATGTCTCTACATTTCTACTATAACTCATATATGGTTGCATTTCTTCGGTACGAATGTGTAAAAGTAATGTTTGCATTTCATTGTAATATTGCGAATAATAATAATTTCGTTCGATGCCACAGATTTCGGATTCGAGACCCGCCATGGATGTCTGTAGTGGTTCGGAATCCACTTTAAACGGTAGGTCCCATTGCCGACTGTTAGGTGTATATGACTGTTAGGTGTAGGACTGACAACCCTACACCTAAAAAGAAAAAAACCTCTTGTCTCAAAATCTGCCAGAAGGCAGACGGCCTTGGCCCATTATGGGGCTGTTGCGCCAATGAAGAGGAATATATAGAAATATAATTTTAGACATATAATCTACATCATTAGAATTATATAGGTATACAATGCTGAATCAACATCTTCTACTACGCCAGTTTTTCATAAGTTGGCAGGTATATAAAATAGACCAACATCTACCACCATTTCCGTTTCTAAAATACCGATGCCTAGAAATAGGGATTTGTCAACTACAGTTTTAAATAAATAGACGTTAGAGGAGATTAATAGATTGCAGATGGATCCTTAAGAATTGGAGTTTCATCGGCAATAAGATACATTATCACATTTAGTAGAAATACAGAGATATGTGATTACTCATAAATAGTTGCATTTTTTCGGTACGTATGTGATGAAATGAATTAAAGTAATGCTTATATTTCATTATAGTATGAAGGATAATGTCCTCTTGCATTATTAATTTCTTTAGAATGGGAGCAAGAATATATGTCAGAAAATTCAAAAACTATGATCCAGATAATGATACTTACTTGGTGTGGGCTGATCTTGGACAATGAGCGAGGTGATGTCCCTTGTCATACCAGCTGGATTACTGGCGACGCACATATAGGCCCCCGTGTCACTGTAGGTGATCTTGCCAACAAGAAGAGCAGTTCCATTGCCTGATGGAAATCACAGGATAAATTTTATTTAAACGAAAATAAACATGTAATTCACTCGAGAATTTCAGTGTTTATTTCATGTTAATGAACATGCTTTTGTACTGAATTGAACTGAACAATGAAAGACTGCGGTTACCAGTCCTTTCAAAATGATTTAAATTGCAAAAAGTATTAACAATAGTGATCGGATTTGTCATTGCTTCATACATAATGAAGTAAATGCTAGTCATTAATAAGGTTCGATAGCAAGAACATTAATTAGTTTCAAGATTATTAAATCGCTTCATTAACTAACGTCCAATAACAATTGCCACCTTATGAAGCAACAGTTGATGATCCTGCAGGAACAACAAACAACTTCAATAGACACATCTCCAGTAAAAAGTACAATATATTCGCAGTTTTTTATTAACTGCAGCATTTATTCGATATTCAAGTTTATTCAACAATCCATTTGAATTCAGCTGCGAATGTATTTTCTTCTAGTGTGTTTTTGACGACACAACTTCATGAATTTTATCAAAATGTATAAAACATGAGTTCTTGAGAATTTTAGTAAAAATTCAAATAGTTTTTATTATAAGTTCCTAATAATTTTTTTTCGAATCCAGGTTTTTGCACACGTTTTGAAAATATGTTACATTTGTTAGTTTTAACCTTTTGGGAACGTTATGGACTCACACCAGAACAAATCGACATTTACGTATGATAATAATTCAGAATTTTTGACGTTGCACTACTATAGTCTCCTTACATAAAATGCGTCTAATTTTCGATTTAAAAGAGACAATATAAGAAAACAATTCTATATTTACGTACATATAATAAGTTGTTTTTCAGAGAAAAGTCGTTGAAAAGTTTTTTTTTCAATATCATCTTAAATTTAACCGCTTAATATTTTAATAAAGTCAAAAATGTAACAGATTATATTAGAAATGTAATCCAAAAATAAAAGGACTATTTAGAGATAATTTAAAAGGATATCATTAGCAGAAAATTTTATTTAAGCATGATATAAAAATTATTACTGTTGTAGTGAAATTTCTAAAAATTGATTAAAAAAAAAATGCTGTAAAAATTGGCATAAACAATTTTCAACATTGCAAGAATTTAAAAAAAAAAAATGGCATATTTCTTTTTCAAATAAATTATTTCTGTGAGTTAAAATTCAAGCTCCTGTTTAATAGACGGGATGAAAATTAATAAATTTAAATATTTTAAGTGCGTTAATACTATGATTATTTGCAATTATTGAATAAAACAGTTGGTTCCTAAATTCATTTGCCCTACCGATTTCTTTTCAGAAAGGAATTACTCAGAGCCTAACTGAAAATATACCTTTTTCAAATAAAAATTGCTGTTATTTATATCTATTATATTGTTAAACATCTGACTGTTATATATATATCTACATACATTTTAAAACATAGTTAATAAAGATATTATAAGACACCTTGAAGCTTTAAATTTTAAATTATTTGTAAAAATTAACCATAGTAACATTCGTACACACAGAAGAATGAGATTAATTACTAACGGTGCTTAATTGAATCACTTGATGGCAATTTATGGCCATCGAAGGCCATACTAAAATTTTACATAATGTGCAAATAAAAGTTACGTGTGATATATATATTATGGATATCATCATTTGGAAATTACATCCATGTATAATATCATATTTTCTACAAGTCCTTAAAACCCATTTTCTTTCTGATGTAATTTGACCTCGATGACATTTCGAGTTTACCAATAGTTGCTTGTTAACACCTGCCAGGAGGACTTGATTGATGATCAGTTATAACTTGCATTTTATGTGTTTAATTGGAAAGTAATGCCATACAACAAGTGAAATATGTTTTAATAGTTACAATTTTTTTTATCTTTATTAAATGTCCCTCAAATGCACTCGAGGTTATTATCACCCCCTCCCATCTCCTTGATTGTCCCACTGCCTTTAGGTGGCAGCATAGCTCACTTTGGGAACCAGTGGCTTAAAAGTATTGTGCTCGGAAAACTGAACTGTTGTGAACGTGATAATTGTATAATTACCATTCCGATGGAAACTGCAAGCATGAAAATTTGTTCAAGCACACTTATCAGTAAAGGTGCACTTACCAACGATGGTGTACTTGTCAGTCATCAGCTTGAGCTCCTCGTCGTTCTTCAGCCACGAGACAGCAGGTGTGGGCACCCCGATCACGTGGCACTCCATCTCTGCCAGTTCACCAGGGGCCCTGGACTGAAGTTTGGGGATCACGTGCACTTCGGGGATGGCTGCAATAATGAACCAACAGCTTTACATGTGTTTCAAGCTAATCAGGTACCGTGGGTAATTGATCATTAACAAGCTTAGATTAAAGCATTTAACAAAATATCTATAAAATGAAATTCTATTGTAAATATAACCATGGCTAATTGATCATTAAAAAGCTTAAATAAAAGCATTTTACAAAATATCGATAAAATTCTATTATAAATAAATTCTTATTGTACGGATTAAAGAATTACTAAATTTTTGTAGATGTATAATTTGGAATGGATCGCATCCAAAGAGTTCTACAGTGAACGATTACATTATTTATCACATTGTGTAAAACATAATTCTTGCTAAATTACACAAATGTATTCTCTAGAAATAGGGTGCAAAATTCAATCAAAAGCTCTATAATAACACAATATTAAAAATTATCAATCACAATCTTAACAAATATCTTTTAAAATCTTTTATTTTCTGACAAACTGCTTTTGTAGGAAAAGGTTGAGCAGTATGTACGATTTGAAGTTATCCGCTGTTATTGATATAATATTATTATAAATAAAATGATTTCAAAATTATTAATTTCACTTAAATAGTATCTCTTTCAAGAATTTTAAATGGCAGTTAATTACAATCAAATTCCTAAACATTAAAAAAGCTGTATAAAATTAACGAAATTTCAGGGATTACCATTAAAAATATAATATCTACTTTGTTATTTGTGAAATTTGTGCACAGTCTTTCCAGGAAGACAAAATTACGAGACTAATTAGTCTATCTACAATGATATTTTACGCTTTTAATAGCTACGCAAGTGTTTCTCTCTTGATACAATTTGAGAAAATTGAAAGAAAGCTGTTTAGCTTTGTTAGTTTTGCTCTCTGTCTGCTTTTAAATAATGTCAACATTATAAATTATTTTTACAATCACAAACATTGTTTCATGACAAGGATTTTCACAATCACAAACATTGTCTCATGACAATGATTTTCACAATCACAAACATTGTCTCATGACAATGATTTTCACAATCACAACAATGTCTCATGACAGTGATTTTCACAATCACAACTTTATTCAAGAATTCAGAAATTTAATTAAGTATGTCATTTATTACAGAAGAAAGTACCTATTATCAATTTAAGTGTTTAATTTCTAAATTGTGTATGGGATTACACTGTAATGGAGTTGATAATATTTAAATATCTTTCTTAAATGATATTATATCTTTGTAACTGTTTAAGCTGAATGATTTCTGTTTAAAATTAATACATGATTATTATTAAAAGGTTTTATACTATTAAATACTTAAATAATAGAAACAGTGATTCAATACTTACTGTGGACGTGCAAAATATGCGTCTGTACGACATCACGGTTATGCTGAGCGTGACATGTATAATTACCTCCATGGATTAGCTGTACATTAGTTAGATACAAAGAGCCATCGACGAATACCTGAACAATAAAAATCATTCATTTTAAATTAATAGAATAGTACACAGTCTTTTAAATTTTTTTTTTTGCATTTCACTAAAGATTTAATGTCTGAATCCTTAAGAGAACCGCATGTACACCCCTACTAAATATTTTACTCATTCAACAGTTCCCGATTTATTTATTTATTTGTAACTAAATAAGGTGAATGATTATTTTGAATAGTCATTTCATTTATTAAGATAAAATTATTTTGAATTTATTGTTTGACAATTTGTATAAATTTTTATTTAAATTTTTCAAGGATACTTCAATACAGAAAAATTAGAATGGTTCGTAAAATTTTCTTACGCATGGAAAATTGAAATGAAATACTAATTATTAAATATTGAAATGAAATACTAATTATTAAATATTGAAATGAAATACTAATTATTAAATATTAAAATGAAAAACTAATTATTACACAATAAGAGTATAAATAAAAATTTTCATCTCTGATTTAATAGAGTTTATTAGTAATTAATGTAAAACTAATAAATTTCATTTATAAATTGAGTGAAGATAATTTTATTAGAATGTAAAACCTTTTCGATCTTTTTTCGTTCATTAAAGACAACAATATATAGATATAAAAACAAATTTTAAAATATTGTGGATTATTTAAAACATTGCCTATAATTTACACCTGTATTTTGTTACACCACTTTTTTATGAATATTGTATTAATATGTATAAAAATGCGTTTTGCTTTTACCAATTTCTATAAAGAAAATTATAATAACCGAAAATGTAATTTCGAAATGAGCAATGGGAGATAGTGAAATTTAAAAAAAGGGTTCTAAAATGATTTTTGGGACAAATTTGAATACAATAATGGCTTTGATAATAATATAATGATTATAATATTGATGATAATATTATGCGATCATCTAATATGGGAGTATTTATGAAGATAATTTATTTCCCAAAAAAATAATTGTGGCTTAATGTGTACTCGTAGATTTTGCTAAAAAGAAATGAATACGTTTATTGAGTACTCATCGTGGTCTTCAAAACATATACTTTATTGAAAGAGTGCACCTAAGTTAGTGAAAGTGATAAAATCTAAAAATAAATTGACAGTATTCCTAATATGTAATCTGTAGAACTATTCCTGAATTATTGCAAAACAAACAACAGTAATGAAGTTTTATTCCATTAATTTGGAAGTATTTATATATAAAATTTTTTCCCAAAAAACTAATTATGGCTTAATGTGTTCTAATTGATTTTGCCATAAAGAAATGAATACTTCTCGTGGTCTTCAAAACATATACTATATTGAAACAAAGAATGTATCCCCATTAGAGAAAACATAAAATCTAAAAATAAATCTAGTGTATTCCATAACCACGAAATCTATAGGAACTATTCTTGAATTATAACAAAACAAACAACTCTAATCCAGTTTAAAACATCGCTACATTCTCAAACACCCTTAAGGATTAAGAGCAGTGTTAATTCAAATAAAGATTGGAAACAAAAGCCTTCATTCTGGGAGGGGCCAGGTGAATGTTTAACTTGCATGCCACCATAACCATGGCACCAGTAAAAACACTCCTAGTTGTTTAAGAATGCCACCTCACTTCACACCAGGGCAAAGTGGTAGTTCACTGTAATAATCAAACAGCCTCGAGGGCGAAGAGCGGGCGCGTATCTTTTTAGATTAATTACCACCTAGCGCATCTCTCAAAGAGGAAGAACGTCTTCGGGCCTTTATTAGATTAGCGCGTGTCGGGAATATCAGAGGGCCCCTCTAATCACAGTCTGACGTCACGGCCTGATTACGTCATTAATTCGCAGCCTTCCTGAAGACCTGATTGAAAATTAATAGGATTAGAATATGAATGAACATTCCGAAAATCCACGTGGATCGATGGAAGGCCTATTTGCCTGGTTGCATATGTTGGAATGGTTGCGGTCTTCTTAAAAATGTGTCGAGAGCCTCATTTCGGACGACAAAGGGGTATTAAAAGGTGCCGTTAAGAACTCTTTTCCAATAGTTGTTAGTTGTACTGCAAGGAATTCTTGATTTGGGATTATATTTTATATCTCCATTATTCGCTGGTGGGAGACGAAGAGTGTTAATTTCACGGTTGGTACAGGGATGAGTTTTAATGCGATAAAATGTGGTTCTTCTTTTTGGAAGGTCTTCTCTCTAGGAAAGTTGTCGAGCCATTTATTTCGCTTAGAGATACTTGGATGGATATGATTTATAATCCTTTTGTTTAGAGGTGAGGATGAAACATTTTATCTTCTATCAGTAGATGCAGGTTAATTTAAATCTCACAAGTAGATCAAGAATCTTTAATTCAGATTACGAGATGCGAAGTAGCGGACAGTATGAAATTAGAATTTAGATACAGTTGCATGTAACAAATAAATTAAAATTATGATTATAATAATACTCTTTATTAATCTCAGTCCTTTTTGTTCATTAAAGACGACAATATATGGATATAAAACATATTTTAAAATATTGTGGATTATTTAAAATTTTGGCTATAATTTACACCTGTATTTTGTTAATCACTTTTTTATGAATATTGTATTAATAGGTATAAAAAAGATTTTTGCTTTTTCCAATTTCTATAAAGAAAATTATAATAACCGAAAAGGCAATTTGGAAATGAGCAATGTGAGATACTGAAATTTAAAAATAGGTACTAAAATGATTTTTGTGATACATTAGAATAATATAATGATTTTTATGATAGTATTATGAGATAATCTAATTTGGAAATATTTATGCAGATAATCTTTTTCTCCAAAAACTAATTGTGGCTTAGTGTGTACTCGTTGATTTGTTAAAAGGAAATGAATACGTTTATTGAGTACTCATCGCGGTCATCAAAACTTTTAGTTTATTCAAACAAAGAATGCTCCTCCGGTAGAGAAAACATAAAATCTAAAAATAAATCCACTGTATTCCATAACCATGAAATCTGTAGGAGCTATTCCTGAGTTACAACAAAACAAACAACTGTAATCCAGTTTAAAACATCCCCGAGTTCGCTACATTCTCCAACACCCTTCAGGATTAATAGCAGTGCTAATTCAAATAAAGATTGGAAACAAAAGCCTTCATTCTGCAAGGGGGTCTGGGTGAAATGTTTAACTTGCATGCCACCATAACGATGCCACCAGTAAAAACACTCCAAGTTGTTTAAGAATGCCACCTTACTTCACACCAAGGCAAGTGGTGGTTCACTGTAATAAGCAAACAGCCTCGAGGGTGAAAAGCGGGCGCGTATCTTTTTAGATTAATTACCACCTAGCGCATCTCTCAAAGAGGAAGAACGTCTTCGGCCTTTATTAGATTAGCGCGTGTCGGGAATATCAGAGGGCCCCTCTAATCACAGTCTGACGTCACTGCCTGATTACGTCATTAATTCGCAACCTTCCCGAAGACCTGATTGAAAATTAATAGGATTAGAATATGAATGAACATTCCGAAAATCCACGTGGATCGATGGAAGGCCTGTTCGCCTCTGCATATGTTGGAATGGTTGCGGTCTTCTTAAAAGTGTGTTGAGAGCCTCATTTCGAAGACAAAGGGGTGTTAAAAGGTGCCGTTAAGAACTCTTTTCCAATAGTTGTTAGTTGTACTGCAATGAATTCTTGATTTGGGATTATATTTTATCTCTCCATTATTCGCCGGTGGGAGACGAAGAGAGTTAATTTCACGCTTGGTGCAGGGGTAAGTTTTAATACGATAAAATGTGGTTCTCCTTTTTGGAAGATCTTCTCTCTGGGAAAGTTGTCGTGAGAATGCTTAGAGGTGCTTGGATGGATATGATTTATAATTCTTTCGTTTGGAGGATATCAGGTGAGGATAAAACATTTTATCTTTTATCAGAGAATACTGGTTAATTTAAAAGCAGCAAATCTGCCAGTAGGCAGACGGCCTTGACTAATAACAGGGGCTATTGTGTCAAGGAAGAAGAAGATATAAAAGATATTCTTAATTCCCTTTTTTATGAATATTGGTAAAGGCAAGAAGCATTTTTAAATCTATTTAAACAATTTCTGTAAAGAAAATTATAATAACTGAGTAATGTGAGATGCAGAAATTAAAAAAAAAATATTTCTAAAATGATTTATATGCTATGAATAAATAATGGCTTTATAATAATATAATGAATTTTATGACAATGTTATGCAATAGTCACATTTGGAAGTATTTATACCGATAATATTTTTTCCAAAAAAACTAATATTGGTGTGATGTGTTCTCATAGATTTTGTTCAAAAGAAATGAATACATTTACTGAGTACTTATCGTGGTCTTGAAAATATTTAGTTTACTAAAACAAAGAATTGCACGTCCATTACAGAAAACATGAAATCTAAAAATAAATTAACTTTTGTTATTCTGTAGGAACTATTCCACAGTTATAACAAAACAAACAACTCTAATCCAGTTTAAAACATCGCTAGAGTTCGTTACATTCTCAAATACCCTTAAGGATTAAGAGCAGTGCTAATTCAAATAAAGATTGGAAACAAAAGCCTTCATTCTGGAAGAGGGTTGGGTTCAATGTTTAACTTGTATGCCACCATAACGACGCAACCAGTAAAACCACTCCAAGTTGTTTGACAATGCCACCTTACTTCACACCAGGGCAAGGTGGTAGTTCACTGTAATAATCAAACAGCCTCGAGGGCGAAGAGCGGGCGCGTATCTTTTTAGATTAATTACCACCTAGCGCATCTCTCAAAGAGGAAGAACGTCTTCGGGCCTTTATTAGATTAGCGCGTGTCGGGAATATCAGAGGGCCCCTCTAATCACAGTCTGACGTCACGGCCTGATTACGTCATTAATTCGCAGCCTTCCCAGAGACCTGATTGAAAATTAATAGGATTAGAATATGAATGAACATTCCGAAAATCCACGCGGATCGATGGAATGCCTGTTTGCCTCTGCATATGTTGGAATGGTTGCGGTCTTCTTAAAAGTGTGTCGAGAGCCTCATTTCGAAGGAAAAGGTGTGTTAAAAGGTGCCAGTAAGAACTCTTTTCCAATAGTTGTTAGTTGTACTGAAATGAATTCATGATTTGGGATTATATTTTATCTCCCCATTATTCGCCGGTGGGAGACGAAGAGAGTTAATTTCATGGTTGGTGCAGGGATAAGTTTTAATGCGATAAAATGTGGTTCTTTTTGGAAGGTCTTCTCTCTCTCGAGGAAAGTTGTCGAGCCATTTATTTAGTGTGAACGCTTAGAGGTGCTTGGCAGGATATGATTTATAATCCTTTTGTTTAGAGGATATCAGGTCAACATTTTATCTTCTATCGGTGGATGCTGGTTAAATTAAATCTCACAAATAGATTAAGAATCTTTACTTCAGATTATGAGATGCGAATTAGTGGACAGTATGAAATTAGGATTTAGGAATAGTTGCATAATGATTGAGCAGATAAGTAAATTAAAATTATGATTATAATATGATAAATTTTGCATTTCTTAAGAAAAATATAACTAGCAAGATAGCATTTTGTCCATTGTTATTTTATCAACTTAAAGTGGGATAAAAATGCTTCTTCAATAGTAGTGCAACTTTTCAATTGTATTTGAATATAACAACATTAAACGTAATGATAATATATGATGTAGATTGTAACATTTTTTCTCTCGGGAAGAGTTTTGGCATTTGATTCCTAGGAGAGAGGAGGAATGTATATTCGTTGACAAGTACATAATAACAAGCCATCACTCAAATTTGACAGCAGACAAACAGTGTTGTGGGTCCGTGATTAGTGTTTACTATATTACATTGTTGTATTACATGCAATTAGTGTTTTGTACTAATGAGAATAATCTATCACTCAAATCTGACAGCCGATATTTGATGTCATGTAAAATGAGACTCATGAAATTAGCTAATGTCTGTGCAACCTTCACAGGTCGAAACAACTACAGGTTGAATATGGACTACACCATGAGTTGTGCCATCGTAATTGGTCATCGACCAGGAGCTGAGAAATGTTTACTGCAATGAGAAGTGAGGGAAACTCCTCTTGGCAGATTCTCTTAGAGGAAGGTTTTTGTAGAAGAAAAAGGAGAGTTTTGCGAAGAGTGACCAAAAATGTTTTTTCCCTCTTAAGTGACTGAATAGGCCGGAGTTTTCGCCTGTTTTTCAAAGTCAACTCCTTGTGGTTTCGTTTATTGCACCTTGTGTTAATTAAGATCTACTGCAAACCAGGCAATTAGATTCGATGTAGACTTGAGAACTCTGAAAATCACTGATCTTGGAGTGAACTGTACTTGTGATTTAATCGTGCACTTGTGATCACATTTTATTCTTAATTTTTCATTTCTTTGTCTAATAACTTGTGTGTATATAAATATTGCTTCTAAATAAAAAATAAAGTGTTCCCATGAACCTGTAAGTGGACCTCTTCTTGAAGCTTTATAGGTCTAATATAGGCCGAGACGTTACAATATCAAATGAATTGTATCGCTATTTTTAATTATTTGAACCGTGAGTGAGATTGTAAGCAGAATTCTAAAAAAAAAAAAATATGCTCTGTAGAAATTTATTGTTCCTGTAATGTATTTTCTTCTACATTCAAATATTTCTTTCATGATAATAAGAAGTTAATTATAATAATAATATACTTTTAAAAATATATATTTCTATTTAATTTAATAATTATCCTTCACTGCAACAAGTTTTATTTAAGCTTCTATATGCATAATAATAATAACAAAAAAACAACACCAAGTAATATAGCGTAAGTTAAAAGAAACATTGCTTAAAGAATAAAGTGCTGCATAGGTATTTATTCACTACTTTGATTTATTAAAGTGGACCTCTTTTGCTTTTAGATAAGTAAAGAAAATTACGATTTCATATATTCGCAGTCCTTCTCTAGAGCGTAACTCGGATCTTATGATGTAGCGAAATAAATCACTCCTGTCCATTACAGATGTTGCGACTCGCCTACTTAAGAAACATTATTATTGTCAAGTTGCATTATTCATTGCTATTTGTTGATTAAAACTTTAACTCAGAAAATGATAGAAAAATGATAATGCGTTGTTTTTGTCATTAATTTGGTGATTATGAAAGCATAAACAACGAAAGAGAGAAAAAAAAGAGCATGCCAAATGATCCGTTAAAAATTTATTAAGCCAAATAGATAATTCGTTATGATCGTAGTCTCCTTTAACTAAAATATAATAAAAGTAATATGATGCAAATTATCTATCACATATTTTTTGTAAGTTTATTTTCTTTGATTAAAATGGGTTAAAAATTTTTGCTTTCATATTTAGAGACAATTTTAAAATATTTTGTTATCATGTATGAACATGATGCTGTCCTGGTTAGGGGTCCGTGACGTTATCCGAAAATGAGGACCAAGCAAATAAAACTTCATTTTATATTTTAGCTGAAAAATGGTACTTTGGGCCCCTTAACTCTTGAAATGATTCATGAATAACGTTAGTCTTAAGGAATTTTCTGGAGAATTTGGCTTTTGTTTGAAGTGTTTTGTCGTACGGTTTTGAAGCACATTTGTATATCCAATAAGTAATCGTAGTGCGTTGAACAATTCTCTCTTGAAGTTTCACATTTATCACTTTTGGTATTTTCCCGTGCTTATGGAGCTGCATAGAGCTTCTTATTGTAATTGGAATACTTCAATTCTTTCATTTATGCCTAGAATTTTCAAACATTAATATGTTCTTTTGACTATTGAATGTGATAACGCTTCTTGTAGAATTTGGAATACTTCATTTACGACTACATTTATCTTACTTTTGTATATTCTTTTAGAGATTCTTGAACAATTCATTCTTCATGATCTATTCAACATTGCTATATTCATATGACTATTGAATTTGGCCATTTTCGTAATATTCTAATCAATTGCTTCATATATCTTGTGTATTATTAAAAATTGGCATATTTCTGAGTTTATTCATCCGTTCTCGAATGTTCACACAAGATAAGTTGAAATTTGCCTAACATATTTCAGATTATTTATTTTTATATTCATATTAAGAGGTCATTTTTAAAATCATTGTTTTCATTATTCTTTCGTGGCCCTGTGGTAAAAATACAATCTAGCTTGTTAATTCGGTTTGGTTTGTAGCTCTACGGTCATTTTGTGCACACTTTGGGCTAATTAGACCGGGACGTACAGTTTAACTTGGATTCTGAACCACTAACAAACATCTATGCCTCCTCCAGGACAAGAATCTGAAACCTTTGGTACCAAAAGCCACAGGGCTAGCCATTTGACGACCAGGCCGCTAGCTTGTTAATGGATGAAAGTTCGAATTCCGTTAGGAGTGTATGTGCGTTAAAATTACTGCTTTGAAATATGAGTAGACAAGTTAGTGATTATCAGACGGACTACGTAAAGATTCTGGGATTTGTTTCAATACCAAAATGAGAAAGGGACATGCTCTGTTATGATGGGGTAATGGTAATTAGGAGTCTGATTTGGCTCCGTGTCACTAAAGAAGAGCAGTGCTTCCGGGAGAACGTTTTAGGTGGAATTACCCCGCATTTGAGTGTCTTATGGGATCAAATCTGGAAAGTGTCCCACCAGATAGTACGACTCACGAGGCAAGATACTGAACATAATAAACGCCATCGAGTCTTCTCGTTTCTTGAAAAAGTATCTACATCATAGCCGCTTGAAATGATTCATGAATAACG
Organism: Caerostris darwini; assembly: GCA_021605075.1. NCBI lineage: Eukaryota > Metazoa > Arthropoda > Arachnida > Araneae > Araneidae > Caerostris > Caerostris darwini. The sequence continues at coordinate 97,797 of BPLQ01006506.1, read as the reverse complement.
TTAGTCTTAAGGAATTTTCTGGAGAATTTGGCATTTGTTTGAAGTGTTTTGTCGCACGGTTTTGAAGCACATTTGTATATCCTATAAGTAATCGTAGTGCGTTGAACAATTCTCTCTTGAAGTTTCACATTTATCACTTTTGGTATTTTTCCGTGTTTATAGAGCTGCATAGAGCTTCTTATTGCAATTGGAATACTTCAATTCTTTCATTTATGCCTAGAATTTTCAAACATTAATATGTTCTTTTGACTATTGAATGTGATAACGCTTCTTGTAGAATTTGGAATACTTCATTTACGACTACATTTATCTTACTTTTGTATATTCTTTTAGAGATTCTTGAACAATTCATTCTTCATGATCTATTCAACATTGCTATATTCATATGACTATTAAATTTGGCCATTTTCGTAATATTCTAATCAATTGCTTCATATATCTTGTGTATTATTAAACATTGGCATATTTCTGAGTTTATTCATCCGTTCTCGAATGTTCACACAAGATAAGTTGAAATTTGCCTAACATATTTCAGAAATTGCTTCCGGGAGAACGTTTTAGGTGGAATTACCCCGCATTTGAGTGTCTTATGAGAGCAAATCTGGAAAGAGTCCCACCAGATAGTCCGACTCACGAGGCAAGATACTGAACATAATAAACGCCATCGAGTCTTCTCGTTTCTTGAAAAAGTATCTGCATCAAAGCCGCCAGCGGATTGAACCTCAGCCCTAATGCTCACCAGCAGTGTACGTTGCACACTGAGACACGAATAGAACTATAAAATTTATGATAACACCAAAAATAATTTTTCTATATTCGAGAAATATTTGCTCAAAAAAAAAAAAAAAATTATGTCTAAATTTTTAAAAATATAAAATAAATTTTCATTTGGATCCTATTCGAATAACTTTTTTAAAATTTATTAGACACTTTTTACTATTTCAAAAAAATATAATCTTTTTAGTGAATTGTAAAAATGTTTACGTTTCGTTTCTTTTCAATTAAAAAAAGGTTTTATTTGAAAACTTGTTTAATTTGGAATTTTAAATAAACGAATATCATTTATTTGTCTTTCAAATTTCTTGATGTTGGGAAATTGTACTGTAGAATTTGAACTTACTTTAATTTCATCTTCGTTGAGAGATGCCAAATCCATGTCGTTTCGTCTCCAGACAATAGGTGGCGGGGGTGTACCCGTGACGTCGCATTTTATCTCTACATTGTCCCCTACCCTCGCAGTCACGTGATTCACTTCTAAGGCTTTGTCCAATGACACAACAGACACACCTGTAAACAACATTAAAACTTAGTATAGTAAACACACTTTCACATACACATATAAACATTCCACTAATTAAGATGTCAGATGTAATTAACTTATTATCTTTTAACAGTAATGCATTAGCAAATAAAAGCATATTGTTAGTTTAAACAAGTTTATTTGTACAGTATATCAACAAAGAGTGAAAAGGCAAAAGGAAAGGAGTCATTTAGAAATAGAAAATGAGCTACTCACATGGGAAAAACAAATACCAACAGTAAATAACATACAAAACAAATAGGAAGGTTAAATAGAAATGAAAACTTTCATCTCTCTGTTCTACTTGCTATTAAGGTATAACTATAATATTAAAATAGAGGCTACGTAATTCGTTAAAAGCATAAATTGTATTTATTCTTCATTCATTTTGACTCTCTACATTAAGAATTCGCTGCTTTTCCCAGCCAAAATGTTTCCATGAATTATGTTTATTAATTAAACTTTATAGTAAAGAGTGGTACATGTCTGTTGATGCAGATATTTAGATATTTAAGATTCTTGTTTTTTTAATAACGCAACCAAGCAATTTTGACGAACTAAAAACACTTCTGACATTGTTTATCATTGGTTAAGTTATTATATTTAAAAATATTTATGCTTAACTAAAACCATCCGATTTATACCAATTTTGAGTCAAGCAGCTCTTTCATTATACAAAGTAAAGCATAGAATACAGTGTTAAAATATATTTCGGTTCCTTGATAATTATTTGTAACTCTCAGAATTTTTATTTATGCTAAGCAATGAATCCATAACGATATATATTTTTCTTATCCTACTTGATAGATAGCAACATCTAGACAAAGTCCAAGAAGTCCCATGGAAGGAGGGAAGCTTCTGTTGTGATGGAGCATCTGTAGGTAGAAATCTGACTTCGTTGCGAGCCGCTGAAGAAGGAGGAGGATAGTGCTGTCCGAGGACTTTTAGGGATGAACTATTTGCGTATTGCATGGAAGAAAAACTCGGAAAACTCCCACCATGTAGTCCGACTAACGAGGCAAGATGCCGAACATCCCAAACGCCATCGAGTTTCCCTCTTTTTTTGAAATAGTGACTACAACAAAGCCACTAACGAATTGAACCTCAGCCCTAATGCTCACCAGTGGCGTACTTTGCCAATGAGACACGAGTCGGGCACGATATAAGAATTAGTGAAAACATGATTTTATGTCCAAATATATATTTTTACCTAGTATATTTAAAAAAAAAAACAATCAGACGAATGACTTTTATCAAATAAAAGTCATCGGAGGAATAACTTTTTATCAAATAAAAGTTAAAAAGAAAAAAAAAAAAAAAAAAAAAAAACCAGAATGTTTTCGGAAATAAAATACTAAGGTTAACATCTAAATTATAAATAAATAAGTAGATGTAATCAAGATGAAGTATAATCTATTTTTAATAAGATGTACAATAATTTGTCATAATCATCACAATAAATTTTGTATTAATTTTTTTTTTATGATTCACAAAATGTTTCGTCGCCTTAAATTTTGTACCTTTAGTGATATTATTTGTAGCCTTAAGGCTCGTTCCCACCGAGGCGAGAGACGTGAAGATGCAAGAGGCAAGCGACCAAATTTTTTCGACCCCTTCACAGCGAAACGTCAGAAATAGCATTAAGCCTAGTGAAAAACCGCTTGGAGTTGAAAGTTGGGCAACTTCAAGCGGAGGACTGCAAACCGGTTTCAGGCGACCGCGGTGAGGTCAAATTTTGGTCGCTTGCATCTTGTCGCCTTGGTGAGCACGAGCCTTTAGTGATCTGGCGCTTGATGCCGTAGGTAGGGTTGTCAACCATTGCGTATGGTTGACAACTCTACCACGGGAAATGAAAGCATCTCATGTCTCGGAATCTGCCAGTAGGCAGACGACTTTGGCCCTCCATGGGGTGTATTGCGGGGAGTTAGTTAGTCATTGATATTATTATTACTAATATATTGAATTAGTTTGCAACATTAGGATTAATTTAAATTATTTGTGATTTCTTAAATTATATCGAATTTTTCTTATTTTCGACAAAAGTTTAAAAATTTCAATAATAATATATTGTGATTAACTGTTAATTTTAGAAATGTATTCTAGATGAGTTTTAGAAAAATTAAGAAATCAATAGAGATATGAATGCAAAAGAAAAGAAAATTGTGTAGATGACCCAGATTAACATTTTGTGGAATAACATTTTAGTAAAAAGACTTATATTTTTTTGATTCATTGTACATCGATCATTATTTGAATAGTTAAAATATAAAAAATAACAAACAAAAAAATTTCCACATAATTAACATTAAGCATTAATGGTAAATTACGAATTATGCGACCTTATATATTTAGAATTCACCATTTCTTGTAGGTGATGTAGTAAGTTGAAATGATGTTAAATTGATGCAATTTTAGCACCTTTTTTCTTTTGAGATTTTTCTTTGATTATGAAGTCTTAAGTTACAATCTTTACAAATCTTTTACTTTCTTACTATTACACAAAATAAATTATTTTAATGTTGACATGCGATAGGATCTTTACTCTATAGTCGAGATTTTGCAGTAAATAGTTTTCTAACAATTTCTTTCTACTTTACTTCTAAATACCACACAATATCTATGCCAGTATCTCTGAAGGGGTTAAAGATTAACATTGAAAGATTGACTTGTGGATAATACAAACAATCAAATGCAAAAAAAAGGGGGAAAAAAAAAGAAACCCTTCTAGTACAAAAGATTAGACAGAGAAGAGCAATCGATCACTGAAGACATTTCAGACATACTTACGGGAAATTTCTGTCTCGTGATCAGTTCATAAGACATATGCGGGGATCTGGCTCATCAGAAATGATAAATAGGACGCCTGACATTATCTTAATAAAACAATCATTCAAAGGAAAGAAAGGTTGATGGGTCCACCAGACATCCAATTTCACCTGGACATCTGACAAGTAGATTTATGATTCGTTTTTGACCGAGATTGCTACGTATTGTGATGAAGAATTCTTCTGAGAAGTAAATATTAATTCCTATCATTAAGTTCTTTCCGCGGATATGCAAATATCAATGAGGATAAAACTTAGATAATTTTAAAAAAATAATAAATAGTGTATAATCCAAGTTAACAACGATGCTCAAATTTATTATGATTTAAATTTCATTGTCAATTCTACGTTTCTAGCTTGTTTTTGTGGTCACACAATTCATAAAATTCGTTTATTTAAAAATTAGTTTAAGTAAATGCCATCAAAGGATGTAATATTATCGAAACATAAAGTTTAAGGTATTTTCGATAATGAAATGTATTATAATTGCTTAATTGATGCAGTGTTTTATTCAGTTCTGCAGTATGCAGGTTGGGCAAAAGGATTGTAACTAGGTGTGGTTGGGCTGAGATATTTGAGGCATAGGTTGGAGAACTCACAGTTTTATTTACACGCGCAAAAACACCACGCGTATACAATTACAGGCATACAATATGTAATATTTTTAAAGATTGATAATTATAGATTCATGGAAGGATTCCACTTCTAAACCGAAAATTCGACACTCAGGTACGCATAGGGTGCGCGAAAGATACTTGCTCTCGGATGAGAGACTATAAACTAAAAGTTTTTCAGCAGGAGCACAAGTAGCTCTGTATTTCCTCACGGTTGAACGTCTCGAGGCCTACTGACTTTTTCTCCTGAACGACACAGCGGCCTGATGGCCAGTTGGCAAACGCTCTGGTCTTTGGTACCACAGGATTCAGGTTCTAATCTTAGGGGTGGCATGGATATTTGTTAGTCGTTCGGAATCCATGTTAAACTGTTGGTCCCGGCCTAACTAGCCTAATTAGCCTAAAGTGTGCAAAAAATGACCGTAGAGCGACAAACCAAACCAAACCTGAACGCTATAGGGAGGCGCACTCTTGAAAGTGAGGAAGCACCGTCACAGTAGGAATTTTTATATGCTGACTCATTACACATTATTTTAAAAATAAGCTTAGCTCATTTTATTTCGATTAAATATTCAAGATTGTGAAAACATAAAAAAGGATTAAACAGTTTGTTTATAAGTATATCACCAATTTAAGAAAAAATTTATATAAAAATGTTTTTTTTCAAAAAAAAAAAAAAAAAAAAAAAAATCTAAGAACAAAATATAACAAAAAATAAGATTTGAAAATGGTTGTAATAAAGTCGTAGTCAAAGTATGAGAAAATGAAACATAAATGAGTGGGCATTATCCTAAAGCATGAAATGAGTTGTACATTATCATTAGTATACATTATCATTATAAGCTTGAAAATCACATTAATAAGTAAGCAATACAGATTCTATTAAATCGGATAAATATATACAATAGAATCTCTTTAAGTCGAACCTCCAAAACTCGAAAAAATTTTTTGTTCCCTTCCCTTCAAGCCCAAAACCTCCATGACTCGAAATTGAAACCCTCTATATATCAAAATAATTAGTCAATCCCCACAAGCCATTTTGGTATATATTTTCCCTCCGTAACTCGAAAAAAAAAATTGGACCTCTGTATCTCGAACATTAGCAATGTTTGGTTTTGCAACCTTTACAACTCGATCATTTGAAACTAATTACCTCTATAGCTCGAAGAAAAATTAGTAACCGACTTTAAGGATTTGCCGACAATGCACGTCATTGTTTCTTAGAAAACAATCTATGAGTATACAGTAAATAGAATAACCAATTCTATGAAATATTCTTATTATAATTCTTATTCTTGTAATTCTCAAAATAAGTTAGAAAGAATCTAAACCTCTACAAGTCGAATATTTCCTTACAAAATCCGCGTAAGTCGGAAACTGTATAACTCGAATTATTTGGCGTCTCCCTTGAAGTTTGACTTACAGAGGTTCTACTGTATTATCTTTTAAGTAATGTAAGCATAAATGTGTAGATTAATCATTTAAAGGTTAACCTAATTTTGATAGATTTATTTTGCATTTTTAATTAAAAAGTTATTTGAGACTAAAATCACTAAAATATATTAAAAGTTCTGAAACTAATTAACTAGTTTATTTCACTCTCATCATGCTTATGACTTTTAATATCAATAAATAAATTATTTCACCAACATTAACAAAAAGCATTTAAACATAAAAATTCATTAAACATTCTTATAAGAAAAATGTAATAAAGCAATTTTGCATTAATAATTTTTATCTGGGGGATGTTTGGTAATCGTTTTTCTATAAATAAACTTTATTTGCAAGCATTAAAACATTTCACTTTGCTCTTAAAATGACGTTAAACGTTATCGTAGAAAGACGTTAAATAGAACGAAAACCTCAATGTTCAAAGATCAAGACAATTGCACTGATTATGATAAATGCTAATTTACACAATCGACTTCCGAAGACATAACAACGTCAGCATTTTCTTAGGGGAACGTTATAAAAAAGAAAGATAAATTCCCCAGCCAGTTCAGGTGGGGCACCAAAGTGATCGAAAAATCCTTTTTTAATTAGTAGAACTCACCCACAACAAGAACTCGAAGGCCCCCTTTCGATCGACAACCGCCTTAATTAGCACTGAAACAAATGTCTCCTAAAAAAAAAGTAATCAAAGAAATAAAAAATAGTTTTCCAAGGGAGACGTAACCACAGAAGCAAAAGACGATATTAAAACTATACATTTCTATTTTATTTCAGCCCACAGATTGAAGCAGAATTTTCATTTAGTTGAAAGAGGAATTAAAAAAAAAAAAAAGAAAAAAAAAAGGGAAGGGTTTTAATGATCAGCAATTTTAATTCTTTTTTTTTTTTTTTTACTGACTCACTCTTTATGAAGTGCTTACTTATTGAGTGTTCAAAAGAAGGAGTGTAGAAAAAAAAAGAGGAATTTTTTTTTATTCAAGGTTTGGAAGAAGTACTTTTTTTTTTACTTTACTTTTTTGTTGGTGTTGGTGGAAGAACTGCAGTGGTTGAGGAATTTTTCCAAGGAAAATTTTCTTATGCTTTAGACTGCTACCGATACCTTTGCCTCTAATGGTATTTATTTATTTAACAACTCTTTGGTCGTTAAAGAAAATGCAAAAAAAAAAAAAAAAAAAAAAAAAAAAAAAAAAAAAAAATGTTGTCTCTATCGAATGGAGATATTTTATTAAAATATTTTTCTTCGCTAACGCAGTTTCCATTTATGATTCATAAGTTTAAAAATTTTGGATAAAAGAAAACTTTTAAAAGAGAGGAATAATTTATAACTAATTGACATCGAGAAATATTTTATCTCCTTTTACTTTGGTTTTTTTTAAAGTAAATATTTGAAAGCTATTTTCAGTGATAGGAAAATAAATTTGTAACCGCTCCTTTCGTATATCTGGCAACACCTATTACAGCACATCAGCAGCGACCTCTTTATACTGATTGAATTTTCTCAGTAGTGGCCAAGAACTGCTTTATGAGGTTTAATGTCAAACGTTTATTTTTATTTTGTAATTAAATTTTGATTTTTGCCAGTATGTAACTTAAAATACAATAAATAATTATTACCCAACTTGGGCTCATCATAATTACTCGTATTTCTATAACACTGGCACACAACGGTTTAGGTTAATTTAAAAAATTGAAAATTCTCTTGGCTGCAGCTCATTAATACACTTTTTATCAGCTTGCAAGTCTTTGTGAAAAGGTTTTCCCCCTTATGAAGTTTTAAACATATTTGTAGCTGACATGCCAGCAAGAATTTCAAAGAACTTTCTGGAATCCCAGCTTAAAGGAGAAATAGTGAGAAAATTATAGAAAGTTTTAAATTTATCAAAAAAATTGAAGATTACTTTAACTGGGTAGAACGAGTTTTGTCATGAATCGAGAAATACTATACAAATATGCAGCAGTTGTTGACTCGGATGAAACCCAACTGGTCATCTCGACCCATGAACATCATTACATTATACAAAAGCACCATAATGATCTTATTTCTGGACCTAATGGAGAATAGAGTCCATTCCAAAGAATCGCTAGATGCTACTATTGAACTGGCATGAAGAAATATATCTCTGACTATGTAAAAAATGGTTTGAATGCACTCGCTATAAAGTTACAAATCAAAAACCTGAAATCTTGCTGAGAACCCCTGTTTACTCACAACTGTTTGAAATGATCTCTATAGACTTTTTCGACTATTTATCAAAACTGAACAGACAATCAATGGATCTTGATTGTAGAAGATTTCTCTACGATATGGGTTGAGTTATTTATTCTTTCTAGAACCACAGCGTCATTACCTAATTAAAGAAATCTTCTTGCGGTATGGTATACCAAGAAGAATCATCAGTGACAATGCACACCAGTTCCTTTGCTCTGTCCTTCAACAGATTGGTTTTACCCTCAACACTAGTCATGCTTAATATTAGTTTACTACTTTCTTCAAACGAATCCCGGAGGAATGCAAAAACAGAAACCTCAAATCTCCTTTATCAATCCCTGTAGAAGATGAGCATGGCAACTGACATTCAAAACTCTCAGTTATTCTTTTTGCTATGAATACTGTTTTCTGTGAAACTTCGAGCCATACCTGCCTACCGAGCCTGCCTTTCTACAATTTGGAGGACAATTGCGAACTGGGGTTGAAGTCGTTCAAGATATCATTGTTGTGGTGGAAAACATCCACTTCGTAACAGAAATCACTCCTTACCTGAAAAGATTTGTATTTTGCCATTTATTACAAATGACGTAACGAATTGAATTTAAGCAAGATCAACGGATGCCGCAAGAAACATCGAAAAGTATCTTACACTCCAGGTGATAAAGTAATGGGATGTAAAGTTATCCAAGCTAAGTCAAAAAACAAAGAGACTTAAGATGATATCGGTGCGAGATGGCCCATACTAATCCTTCATCAAAAAAAAAAAAAAAAAAAAAAAAAAAACCCACATCCTATGTCAATGCCAGCTCTGACAAACCATCAGACCCAATAACAACGTATCACACTTCTGTACTGATATACTTTAGAGACTGAAACTTTACTTGTTTTCCCTGTAAGAGAGGCTGTCACCAAAACGTTCTGCGGAGTCACGCACATATTAATAACTTCACTGTGTTTTGGAAACTGCTTCTAAGATAAGTCCTTTTGTCTAGTCATCTAAAAAGCTAATATTGTAACTAAAGTAATGTAAAGCTATCATGTTTTTCATTTCTAGCTTCTTGCCTGAAAGTCAGAGTCAGAAGGGTAGATTGCAAATGTTCCTTTCATATATCTGGTAACACTTACTGCAGCGCCCTTTTTAAGCTGGCTGAATTTCCTCAGTAGTAGCGAAGAGATATCCTTGTGAGGTTGACTGTCCCCATTTCTTTTTATTTTATAACTAACTTTTGATGTTTGTCCAAATATAATTTAAAATACAATAAATAATTGTTATATAACTTGGGTCCATCATAATTAATTATATTTTCCCATTCCACAAATTACAGAAAAGTTTAAATGGGAAATTTCGAAAATTATAATTTGTTTTATGAAATATTTTTTGAGGATGAATGTATATATAATAATTAATCAAATATAAATTTGAATTGATTGAACTTTTGAACTTATTATACTTGAGTACAAGTTAAATTATTAAACTTACTCAAAAGCGCCATTATCTACATTTTTTAAATTAATTTGTCATTAATTTGTATTAATTCATATTTTACATTTGTCAAATATTAATTGTATTAATTTTATAGATTTTTAAGGTACAATAATTTTTTTTTCCAATTCCTAAAGACAATTTTAAAAGATTTTTTTTCCTGTAAGGAATACAAAGTATACAATGATAGATCGTAATAATTAAAACTAATGGATAGTTTGAATTATTTACTTTTAAATATAATGGTTCGTTTAGTAAAGATAAAATCTAAAGAAAGTAATATAAAATTTTTTAATTTTAATAATAGTTTTTTTAATTTAAAAAATTAAATTTTTATAAAATATTTTTGATTTTAATAATGTCAAAACGCTATCTAAAGCAAAAAAATTGGAATTAATGTATACACTTAAGTGCTTTTACTTTTCAAATATATTTTAAAAATATATTTAAATCTTGCCATAATTTAAAATTTATTATATGCGTTATCTTTTAATCATAAGGTTTGATATAAATTCATTAATGTCACTTAGAATTTTGTTGCCGTATACAATGATAGATTAAACATAAATATTTATGCCCTAATTTTTAAAATATATTTCTACTACATTCTAACTTTTAGAAGCGCCCATAGTATAAAATAAAAATATACATGAGACAGAACAAGTATTTTTTTTTTTTTTTCGGTAGAAAAGAAATGAAAGTAGTTGTGCAACTATTTCTGAGACAACATAGTGGTGTATTATTTCGCTAAGAAGAAAGTGTGTGGAATAAGAAAAAAATGCTTCTCTTATTCAGAAAGAACATCTCCTAAGAACTTTCACTCAGAAATGAATGCGCATCTTCAATTTCATTCATCTGATACTCTGTGATTGACCTTTTTTGTCCTCTTTTGTGAGATAAAAGTGAAGCCACAAAGGCTGTAGCATTTCTAAATGCCTTTTAAACGATAAAAAGATTTTTCGACTTAATTCTAATCATTTAAAAAATACATGAATTCATAAAAATAATTTAAGGAAATTTTTTTTTATCAATTTTCATAAAAAAGGATTGCATTTAAAACACAATTTAATACAGAATGCATATTTATTTTTAGGGGCCTGATGGCCGAGTGACTAGCGCTCTGAGCCACAGGTTTCGGGTTCGAGTCATGGATGTTTGTAGTGGTTCGTAATCCACTTTAAACCGTAGGTCCCGGTCTACTATGGCTGTTGAATGTTGGGCTGAGAACTCTACTCCGTAAAAAGAAAACATCTTTCGTCTCGTAATATGACAATAGGCAGACGGCTTTTATCCCAACATGGGGCTGTTGAGCCGAGGATGATGATGAAATTTATTTTTACTAATAATTTAATATTAATATAAAAAAAGTTGTATTTTAAATTATTCCTGTAATTCTTTATATAAATATCAAAATTCAATAAAATGGCTTACAGCAAATTGGTGGTTAGCGCACTAAGCTTCTAATTGTTTTGTCGTTCTAAGGTCATTTTTTGCACACTTTGGCTAATTAGATGTTACAGTTTAACATGAATTCCGAACCACTAATGGAACTTAATAACCTCCACTTTGAATAACCACTTTCGAACCATCCATGCCACCGCCAGGATTCGAAACTGAAGCCTGTAGTACCAAAGACCAGAACGCTAGCGAGTTGGCCATCAGGCCGCTCGCTAAGCTTCTGAATCGTGGAAATCTGACGAACGGTTTTGCGTCTAATCCATATATGGTCAGTTAAAATACTAGGGGAAGTTAAAATACAAAGTGTGGGATTACATAAAATACACGAAGAAATAGATGGCCTTTTTATTTTTAACTTTTTCATTCTGTATTGGATTTCCAAGCCATTGCGGGATATATGGAAATGAGCAGGCTGACATATTGGCTAAAAATGGATAACAAATGATGCAACCTGATCCTCCTTTTTCTTTGCGTCCTATAAGGCAATATATATCTTTCTCTACTAAATCCAACCGTTTCAACCTGTATAGAGAGAAGGCTTCTAGGGGAATTTCCTATTGAATAAGTCAACAAGACTTCCCCATTCCTTGCCTAAAGCGATCAGCGTGGCCTGCCTTTACACTTGTCACGAGCCATGATTACTTACAGAATCACTTGTATAGAATAGGACTGGTTGCTACAGATATCTGCCTCCCCCCCCCTTGCGACCATGGTGTGGCCATGACTGGAGAGCACTTCATCATATGCTCTACTGTTCTTAACTGTATCCCTTTTTGTGTTGCTGTCAATGCCTTTAGTGATTGGTTTCTTCGTTCTTTACAGTATTGGGCTGCTCGTCGACTAATGATCGAGAGGTTGGAGACGGGCATAGGATAAAATAAATACAAAAGTAAACAGTTTAAATATAAATGTTGAAATCTGTTCGGCAAATTTCAACTTATCATGTGTGAACATTCCAGAACAGACGAATAAACTCAGGAATATGCCAAAGTTTAATAATGCAACAGATATATGAAGCAATTGATTGGAATACTACAAGAACAGTCAAATTCAATAGCCACACGAATATAGCAATGTTGAATAGATTAAGAACTTCATGAAGTATGAATTGTTCAAGAATCTCTAAAAGATATATGTAGTCGTAAATGAAGAATGAAATATTCCCAATTTTACAAGAAACGTTATCACATGCAATACCCAAAAGAATATATCAAAATTTGAAAATTCTAGTAATAAATGAAGAATGAAGTATTCCAAATACAATAAGAAGCACAATACAGCTCAAAGTGATAAATATGAAACTTTAAAAAGAAGTAATTAATCAACGCACTACGAGTACTTATAACCATAAGATATATAAATGTTTCAAATCCCAACCCAAATCAGGAAAGCGATTCAAAACCATACTACAAAACACTTCATTCAAAAGCCAAATTCTCCAGAAAATTCCTTAAAATTAACGTTATTCATGAATCATTTCAAGGGTTAAGGGGCCCAAAGTACCATTTTCGGCCAAAATTTGTAATGGAGTTTTATTTGCTTGGCCCTCATTTTTGGATAACGTCACAGACCCCTAATCAGGACAACGTCATGTTCACACATGATAAAAATAATTCTGCCCATTCTGTTGCAGGAATTCAGAAATAAACAAATTATTAAATAAAATTTTGATTTTTCATCATCAAATTCTAATTTTTATATTCAAAATCAGAACAAACATTAGACAACAAATTACTCAGTTCATTAAGTCTAAAAATGTAAAGCAATTTATTAAAAACGTCAATAAAATATTCTCACTATATTTTATTTGCATTACCATTCCATGTTAAACAACTTTAAAATTTTCTGCAGGGGCGAAATTGGATGCGCTGTGTACTTTTCCTCACGTAAAGGCAGTGAATCAAATTCGAGGAGAAAGTTCTACAATGTTTAGAGTTATTCAATATTTAAACAAAGGCGTAGGCAGTTCTTGGGAAATATATTACCTCCAGTTCTTCACCGTGTCTTCCCATATTCGAAGAAGTATCTTTATTTCTTCCATTGTGTTCGCCATTTATTTCAAAACCGTTTTTCCCCATTTTCTCTTGCTAACAGATAACATGGTGTTTTGTTGTTTTATTTTTAAGACTTCCTTATAATATTCAAACGAACGCATGTATTGAATTCTATCTGAAATGGATTTATTTTTCTTATTTTCTGAGACTGATGTGTTTTTTTTTTTAAAGTAAACTTTTGTTCTGTGAAATAAATTGTGTATAAGATGTTTTACATTTGTGAGGATAAAAATTGCAAACGAGGCTTTGAATATGAAAAAGATTTTAAACAGTAACTAAAATTCTATATAGATAATATTCAAGCCGTTAAACTGTACTCTGAACTCCAATTATTGAATTGTTTTGACATTAGATTAAAATGCACACCGCTGAATTTTGAAAAGTAATAAACATTCAAAAATAATCACAGAAAAATATTTTAATTGTGAAATAATTTAGAACTCACGACGTCAATATGTTTTTCAAAATATTTTTTTATATTTTATTATTTAAAATCAAATGTTTTATGCTAAATATGTTTTATAAAAAATATGGTACAATTAACAGTATTTCCAAATTTTTAGATTTCTTACAAAAATGAAACTACGTAAATTTTTTATAAAGTTATAATATTTTTGATCTACATTGTTTAGACATCTGTCTTAGATAAAACAAGAGGAATTTGGAAAACAAGACACTTAAACCTATAATTACAGAATAACTGTCGTAATAACTCAAATTATGATACGTTTTCCTTAGTAAAGGGCGAAAAAAATTGTAAGATAATTTAGCAATCTTGCGATTTTTTCTGTCATATAATTAATTATCAGGGAAACTCATCATTAATTACTAGGTATTTATTTTAACTTCAAAATGCATAAAAAAAATGTAACTGATAGCATCATAATAAGATCTTAATTAAATTATTACATTAATTTATTTATTGTGGATGTATTTGTTGCTGAAAATTTTAACGATAAATATATCATTTATGTATTTAGAACAACTAATTATTATTGACGTTTTTTTTTCATCCTAACATTTTCTGATTATTTCCTATTTTTAGGTACGGTATATAAACGTAATTATAACATATTGAATTATAGATTTCTTTTTACAAAAGTTTGGAGGTTGTATATTTAAATGATAAATATTTGCTCATGTCTTTATAACTTGCAATTATAATTCACAATTAATTTTTCTCTTTATGATTGCAAATATTATTAAATGATATGTTAATCTAATAATAACATATTGAATTATAAATATTTTATATTTGAATTCGAGTATTGCAGTCTGTTATAATAAATATCAGTTAGATACTTTTATTTTTATATTTAATGTGTTGTTTTTCTTCTTGTTATCGGAATAGTGAAAAAAGCTAACGATAAAAAAAATAGAGAAAAAAATGCGCTTTATACATAGTAAAAATTTTCTATTTCCGTTTTTTGCAGTGTTTTCCCAAACACTTCCTGATTTGTTTTTTCTCGGAAATGAAAATCATAATTGAAACCTAACTACAATGTACACCAAAGAATGTTTTTTGTCGTTATGATAATGAAATTAATAACATTGTTCAGTACCACGAAAAGGCGTCTTTGAAATTAGATATAAGTTATGGCACCATTATTTTAGTAGCACGCAGTAACAAAAGATATGTATTAATTATGACTCAACTACGGCTTAGTACAGAACTATAACTTCAATATCTTCTGTATGGCTTTCAATTGGACAGTGCAATGTATAGATTTAACGCACATTACTTCTACGGCCTATTTGTAAAATTGTACAATTAAAAAAATCTTACAAATGAATCATAAAATACAATGCTTAAGTGTAGTAGATATCAGTTTTGTCGATTGATAAACCATCGTACGATGTAATTGAATGGACAAAAATTGGGAAAATAACAGCATGATGACATTGAAGCATGACATTATTAAAATACAATAGACATTATGCTGTTTATTTGTACTATTCCCTACCTATTTTTATACTAAATATGGGAGAAGATGAACTGATGTAAAGGCTCGCTTTAAGATAAAAATATTTTCTATCAATGAAAGTCTACAAAAACGACATAGATTTGAATAAAAAATTTATAATGGCCGAAAAGGTTATTTTCGGTTTATAAATAATCAAACAATAGTAAGCAGTTTGGCCAACCAGATTGTAACTGGGTGTGGTTAGTTTGAGATACTTGGAGCACCAGTTGGAGAACACACAGATTTATTTTATACAACCCTTTTTCCTGTAAACCACAGGGGTGCTTTTGCCAGTGCAAGGAGGAAGCATGGTTACAATGCAAGAAAATTGCTTACTTTAGTTATAATTAAAGAAAACGCTCAAGGAGACAGATCGACTCACTATTGTTCAGGAAAAATACACATAAACGAATATTTACATGTTGTTTCTTCTTATAGGATATAACTGACCATCAATTCTTGACACTGAATGGGGCAGTGGGACTGGCAGAGAAATAAATAATCAAATTGAAAGTTTATTATTGCATTCCTTTTTCCCCCCTTTCTTTTTTTTTGTTTTGGATATTGGAGTAGCTAAAATTTTGAGACAACTTCCTATTGTAACTGTTTTGCACAAATTTGTTAGCATTATAGATTGCAGATAAATGAACTGCCCAGACTGACATTTTAAGAACAGATGAGCGAAAAATTAATTTTTCAGTACATTACTTTACACTAAAAGGAGGTTTGGTTTGTTGCTCTACGGTAATTTTTTGCACACTTTGGGTTAATTAGACAGCGACATACAGTTTAACGTGGATTCTGAACCACTAAAAAACAGTGCTGCTGTTTACTGATACCAGTGCTTGCTGATACCATAGGCCAGAGTGCTATCTAATTGGCCATCAGGCCGCTTACACTAAAGGGAGAGATTTGAACAGAGTAATTGAAAATATTGGGGTCGTAGAACAAGTTAAATATATACAATGACACAATATCGTTTTTACACACTTGGTTTCAATAGTGGGAGTTCGACCTACGATGCATGCATTTTACTACCGCAAAACAGAACAAAGTTGACAACTACAACTCATGCAAGAAGACACACAATGTCTAAAGAGAGGTAAGGGTAAAAGGTCGGGTGAGGTACACTTACTGTCCAACTTACTGAATGCGAGATAGAACTCATTGATCGACATGCTCCCGTCTCTGTCAGAATCGTCAAACAGCAACATGTCCGCCAGAATGCAGGACTTGGATAGTTGTCCAAGATGGTCCCTTTCGGCAGCTTGCCAGAGCTCTTCAGCTTCTAACTGTCCGTTATTATTTTGGTCGTAGTGGGAGAACATGATGCTTACGAGGTACTCGTTACCTGTAGCCAGAGAAAAGTTTGTTGGAACATATATTCATATAACTATGTTTTATAAGATTACCATGCAAAACATCTTTGCTATTTGAACATTTATCTATTATAATATTACCATATTTAAAATACTAAAACAAGAATCTGCAATTTATCTTTCATCATTTTAATACAAGGAGATGGAGAAAAAGTTTATTAAAATTTTGTACATTTTTTTCAGGCATAATTAAATTGGAAAATCCATTTGTTAATAATTACAAAAAAAAAAAAAAAAAAAAAAAAAACTATTTAAAAATAGTAAATACACATATAAAAAGAAACTAAAGCATATCTCTCTCTCTCTATATATATATACACTTGATATTCATATGCACATATTGTTTACAATTGCTGTTTAATTTTCATTAAAATAACAAAAGGGAGTACAATTTTCAAGAAATATGCATTATGATTTTATATTTCAAGTTTTTAACTCATTTATTTACTGATTTTTTTTATTAAATTTACGATAATTTAAATGTATTTAGTTTAGGTATTTGATAATTTACACGTTTTATGCTCTATGTGATTCCAGATTAGAATAGCCACAATGTAACCAATGCATGCCATAAAAGGCAACTAAAATGGGTACCCAGTGCCTGGAGGTATCACCGGGTGGTGTAAAGTCAGACTTCTCTCTTTGGGTGCCCCACCCCTTTGTGCCACAAGGTCAAGAACAAAAAAAAGCTACAGTTTTTACCCTTTCTTATGACTCGTCGTTTTAAAACACCGATTCATGGATCAGATTCATTGATCTAGATGTTGCAATCGACCAAGTGGGATAAGAAACAACAACACACTTCAAAATGAATTTTGTGCTTGCCCAATTAAATCTTTTATTGTAGTTGCATGGCCTCAGGAGTATACACAAGTCTGGACGCCTTACATGCAACATTCTTTCGTGAAGCCCTCTGCGCATTGATCTGGATGCCATACTTCTATTATGTACTACATGAGTAGGTCTGAGGTGGCTTCAATTAGCTGTTCCGAGCTTTCCTTGCAATTGGTTACAATTATCGGCCAGCTCTTGTATTACTAGTTTGTCCTCGGTTGTACTTTCTATGATTTCATTGTTTTCCTAGAAATGCATTCCACAATACATTATTCCACACACATTCCACAGTGCATGTATTACAGTTGGATTCATATTAAAACATGGGGCCCCATGTCTTAGTGTCACAAGGTAAGGTACAAAAAGAAGCCTTTTATCATGAAGCCCTTTATCTAGCTTTTACCCTTTATCATGACTCGTCGGTTTAAGACACATGAGTTCATGGACTTTGTCGACAGCAACATCTATATCAAGTGGGATAAGAAACAACAACACACTAAAGTGATATTTTTAAGTTATAATTAAAGTATTGGTGCTATTACAACCAGCAAATGCTGTATATTACATATGGAGTATGTTAATAAATCTTAGTCATATATTTTTTGATAATTAAGAAAGTTAATACATTTATACCATGTATTTTTCTACATACCAATTGTGGTGACTTTACCTGGTTTTTTGGAATCTGTGAGTTTAGCACTGTTGAAGAGCAACAAGTTCTCCTTCATGAAATCGTAATCTTGTTGACTGCACTCTCTCTGAGGAGGTAGTTCGGAATCCACATCCCCATTCATGTTCATCATAGTGGTGAGAGGCAGCACGGTAGTCAAGGGTACAGAGGGACCTACAATCCGTGGTACCGGTTGAGGAATGTTGGTCCATGAGATAGGATCGTCTGTCCGATGATCAGTCGTGGCTATAGTAGTCAGTGGTATGTTATTGGTGGACACATCTTCTGCTGATGTCTCTATGTCAGTAGTGGTCGTTTCTTGCAGTAAAGCTGTAAGCAAAGTTTTATTTTCCTTGTAATTTTAGCTTAAAAATACAAACAAATTTAATTGGGAAGTTGATTAGAATCAAATCATATGAATTGAGATAAAGGATGGTAGATTTTATCGAAGTAGTAATTATTTGTAGAAATTAAATGTATAGTTATAATAATATATGTAATATGATTTAAGATCGAAAATATGAAAATATGATATAAAGCTGATAATTGTGATTAATATGTAGAGTGATTAAAATATGAAGATAAGAATTGTAATTGAATTTGAACAAAAAATGAGATAGGACTATTGTAAATTATAATTTCGAAAATTTTTTGTGGTAAAAAACATTTGATAGGTTTTCAGTTTAAAAATCCCCATTCAATTTATTTTATTAGAAAAAATAATATTCATTCCAAATATTAAATAATTAGTTGAAGAGGTTTGAAGTGTTCTTTAATATACACGAGTTACAATAGTATTCTCTTCAATCGCATAAATAAGCAATGAATCTTCTTACTTTTTGAATGCAATTTATGTAGAATAAATAATATTAGACAAGATTAGTAAATTTTAAAAATAAAATCAGTTAATTATAAATAATAAATCCAAAAGTTATAAAGATAAGTGTCTATAACCATCGAAAATCAGATTCACATAGTCTGTGAACAGTCATATAGATTATATAGAAGCTAATCAATTGCAATCGAGACTATTGAGATTCGTTATCCCCAGAGTGAATGAATGGGATGGATGCATATCTACACTGAGGGCCCTATGTTGAGAGCGAAAGGTGCTGTAGCGGGTGCCCATAGTGAGGTTTTTAGTTTCTATTTACCTGTGGGCCCTCTTACTACTGCCTTTGATGGCGAAATCGAAGAGAGTTGTTGACTATTGTTGTTGTTATTGTTGTGAGACTATTTAACAACTGTCGGTTCGTAGTTATGGAAGCAGTCATATTGCCAGACTTCAAGAGTGCACTTTAAACCTTTTTGAATAATAAAATTAGTTTCCAAAGAATTTTGGACTGTATACCTTTGTTTAAGACACTGACACACATAATTTCTTTCCAATAGATTGCAGACTACTGTAGAATTATGGGCAACGAAAAAGCTGATATACTGGCTAAGAAAGGAACTTTGATAAAGAAACACATTAATTAACCTCCATTTCATACGGCTAAAATGATTGTGAACTTCACTCTTAAGAAACAAGATATGATTCAACGCGCTAACGATAAGAGATCGAGAATTCTGAGGTAAGACAGAACTATTCACAATTTTTCCCAAGAAAGTCAGCGGTGGCTCTATTTTGACCTTTGACTGGTCATGACTGTTTAACTGACTGATCATGACGACATCTTTGGAATTAGAGTGGCGAATTCCGCAAACTGTGTTTTATGTGACTCTAGTCGACCTATGACTTTTGAATATTTAAATAATTGTAATGCACTTACTCAGTATGAGGACATAATAAAAAAGTACTGGACAGCCCGTGAACTAGCGGCTTAGGAGCCAATGTTTGGCATTTGTAAAATAAATAAATATAGAAATCAAAAAGCAATTGAATGATTTAAGCACCATGCAAAATCACATGAAAAATTAACACCCATCATATACTAAAAAGTACTTTTTGAAAGAGATACAAAAAATGAAGTAATAATATAAAATAAGTAAAAATGAGCTAAGTTATAAAACACTTAATAAATAATTAGTTGTTTGCATTAAAACTAAATATCTGAAATTTTATTCTTAAACGAAATGTAATGATTAAATTTAAATCAGTATCACAATATTTTCAAGGTATCTTCCGTGTAAATATTCAAATGTTAGTATTCAAAGTAAATATTTAAAATGTTAAAATTAAACACAAGTTTATAAACTTTCATGATTTAAAATAGCGTTTTATATCCGTTTATTATTCATGTTTTATGTTAAAAAATTTTCACAAATGCATTAAAGGACTAAGAGAAACACTGAGATACTTTTTCCTTTTATAAAAAATAAAAATAAAATTTTATTCAATACAAAACTTAATTAATATTAGCCTTAAAATATTCAAAAACAAAAAAATATTTAATAAAGAGAATAATGTTTTTACTTTTGAAATGATGAAAATTAGCAATAGAATAAATTTTTTTTAATTAGAGAATAGCTGTATAATTCATAACTACCAAAATTAAAGCTACAAAACAAAAATTTGTTATCTTTAAAAAAATATCGGAAAAGTAATGAATCCTTCTTACGATGGCTATTAAAGAAAATTATACGTCATTTAAAATTTTTATTTCATAAGTATTTATTTTATTTTTCAATTAGTGTATACGAAAAAGAAATAGTTTAAAAATTTCAAGAAAATTCTGGTTAAAGAAAACAAAATAATAAAAGAACTCTAATAGAATTTTACACTCTTTTATAATCTCAAATAGCGTATTTGCTTTCACTAAAATAGTATACTTTTTCATTAAACTATTGATCAGAAAAATAAATTAAACATATATTTTAATTAATTATCGATCGAATTTTATTCTACACATTTGTGTGTTTTGATGTAATAGATTTTTAAAAAGTTTTGCAATTTTTTTATTGAAAATAATGGAATTTAATTAATTTTTTTCTCTAATTAAATATTCCCCACTTTCGTTCATATAAATAAGAAAAATAGTTTTTGTACTATAAATGTCCATAATATTTTCTCACAGAAATTTTATATGGCCCTGTACGTTTTACTTCATATGATATTGACATAAACATTTTCTACAATAATTCATCTCAAGAAAATTAAAAATATCTTTAATTATTAAAATTTTTTTTGTAACGCAGCTGTCTAAAGATATAAATGTTTATTATACATAACTATCATAATAGATATATATTTCCAAATAATGATACTTTGCTCAGATGCTATTGATTAAAAAGCATAATTAGACAGAGCAAATGAAAATAATATTACTTTTAATGAATAATAATTTAATAAAATGTTCCATTTCCATTAATAAATAAAATTATTTCGATATATATTATTTCGATTATATTGGTGGCAGCAATTGAAAATGTTTCCACTTAGAAAAAATATTTGTAATTGGATAATAATAATTGGATCAGTAATTGGACAATAATAATAATGAATGACATATACAATTTTGATACAAAAAAGTAATTTATATAATAACTTTTTGCCCTTTTCCCTCTACCTATGAATATATTACTCATGGGATGTCCGTCCCGCTTTGCAGGACACTGAGTTTTAGACACAACTACTACTACTACACCACACCACCACACCACATCACATCACTATGCCTAAAGCTGATTTGTCCCTTTACAGTTTCGGAACGATGTGGGAAACCCGAAACCTGTGGGTTCGAATCTCACCGGTGCCATGGATGTTTGTAGGGGTTCGGAATCCACTTTAAAGGATCCTTCCCACCGAGGCATGAAGCGTTGAAGATTCACGCAAAAGACATTTTTTTCGATCCCTTCACAGCGAAACGTCAGAAATAGCATTACGCCTAGTGAAGTTCCGCTTCGAGTTGAAAGTGGGTCAATTCGAAGCGGAGATTTCAAACCGGTTTCAGACGAACGTGGTGAGGCTAATGATTGGTCAGCGCTTCACGCTTAAACGCCTAATGCCTCGGTGGGAACGAACCTTAAGCCGTAGGTCCCAATCTCACATGATCGTATAGCGTCACAGAGCCCAATCACACTTCTCTCTCACCCACATCGTTCCCAAACTGTAAAGGGGTAACTCAGCTCTAGGCACAGTGATGTGGTGTGGCGTAGTAGTAGTAGTAGTAGTAGTAGTAGTAGTAGTAGATGTGTCTAAACCTCAGTGTGCTACATTGCGGGACGGACATCCCATGAGTAATCTACCCATGGTTAGAGGGAAAAGGGCAAAAGAAAGAAAATTTAATTTTAGTCTATTCTTTACTAATACATCTCAAAATATCATTAGTGTAAGTGCCACGATGAATCTGACTACAATAATTTACATGAAAATGAATCTTCATCTCACTTTTTTTCTTGAGGCACAGCCTCTTGTGGTCGATGGCGATGTTGGAGTCGGTGAGGCACGCCTCCCTGTGCAGCTCGCAGTGGTTGGCGTAGTAGCGTCCGTCAGTACCGCACACGGGCTTCTTCCTCTTCTTGCAGTACTTGTGGCACGTGCAGATGGGTTCACCCAGGGAGTTGGTCTCGCACTCCCGCCACCGACCGCACGTGTTTCGGCTGCACCCTCCATTCCCAATCACCTCTGAGAACAAAGAAATAGAAAAAAATCAGTGCACGGAGAATAGCAATGCATAGCAATGATTAAAAGTGAATAGTTTCATGCCATAACCTTATAATTGCAAGTTTAGAGGTGAAAAGACTTGCTGTACTATAGTTATTTCTTATATTACATAGCGAAATAATTATTTTATAATCCATACATAATTGATGGATCAATGAATAATTTTTTACAACAAATTTAAAAAAAAAATTTTTTATTCCAATTATTTATAATTATATTTCAATATAAATGAACAAAATGTTACATAATATTGAACCCTGTATTACTATTATTAGCGATAAATGACAAAGGTTTTGTCTAATTTTTAATCATGTCTTCGCATTTAAATAAAAAGAAAATTTCAACGTTTATTCAGCTTGTGGACGAAACATCAAGCCTGAGCAAACCTAATGCCATTTTGTCATTTCTAATTCGTTAACGTTCGATGTATTGTAAATTTGTCAGTTACGACTATAAATATAGTTACTTCAGTTAAATTAGTTGCTATTAATAATTATTAAATATAGTTGCTTCAGTTAATAGCAAGTTAAATTTTTTAGTACTTTTGAATTCATTTTTCTAACGACTGATAAAATGTATTGTGTTTTTTTAATAACTATTTCTGTGATGATTTCATAGGTTTTGTTTTGTTTGTGGCTCTACGGTCCTTTTGTGCACACTTTGGGCTAATTAGACCAGGCTGTTTAACTGTTTAACGTGGATTCCGAACCACCAACAAACAACCATGCCACTGCCAGGATTCGAACTTGAAGCTTGTGGTACCAAATGCTAGAGCGCTAGCCAAATTGACCATCAGGCCGCGAAAATTTCATAGAAGATTCATCATAATCATTGACGCTACAACCCCATGATGGGCCAAAGCCGTCTGCCTACTGGCAGATTTCGAGAAAGGAGATGTCCCTACCATCCCTATCATCCCTACAATTTGTCATATTAGACAGGGACCTACGGTTTAAAGTGGATTTCGACGTACTACAAGCATCCGAGGTACAGCCAAGGTTCTCAAATATAAAAAGATAAACTGTGGTTTGTCGATATTTCTAATATAAAAAATTATTTTGAAAATAATTAAATAAAAAATAGATACTGCTCTAAATTCTTAACTTCCCATTTAAAAAAAACCAATATGAGTAAGAAGTTGATGCATTATGATGAAAGAAGTTTTTGCAAAATAATAATGTTGTGTTAAATAAACTATATCAAACAGATAGCTTATTTAAAATGATAATAAAAAAAAAGTTTAATCTCTACTCGAGTAATTTACACTCATTTTCAATTTAGACTCAATATAAAAACTTAACAAAAAGGTTAAACAAATTTTCGGAGCTACTTACCACAAATGGCATCAAAACGGGAATGCAAAATTACTTTGTTTCAAATCTTACTTAATTAAAACTTTCATTTACGAAACATGCATTTAAACTTACAGGGGATTTTACTAAGCAGAAGCACTGGGTTAAAGAGCATATTCTTTTAAAATCTCTCTACAAAAACAATCACTGCAAACAGAAACAGTGGCAGAAATAATTACATTTCAGGTGATCGACAACACTGTAATCCAGTATATATCAGCAGCACACGTAACGCAACAACCCCCGAAGCCTCCCAGTAACACCGACTCAATAAGTGATTTCTGCATCAGCCGCCAGGAATCAATCAGCTAAGTTAACTCGATTGCTTGCTCTGCGCTCCGAGGTACACTGCATGCACGAGTCCTTTCCGGGGATCGTGTTTTGTTAGGACACTGCTAATACGACGCACGAGTGGGTGGTATCCATTGCATGCTAAATGGAATTTCATCAAAGCTGCAGGAATTTGCACTGTGTGGGGACAAACAGGTCGTGCTTAAGGAAGGCAATGAATGGCCTAAAGAGGTAGCTCTTTGATGTTTGGGGCTTTCATCGTTATTCACACAGCGATTGAAATCGCTGAAAAACTGATGGCATGATACTGGTGTGTAACAATTAATAAATATGCACCTATACATATTTAAAGTTATTTTTAAGTAAAATATAAAGAAAGGAAGGATTTAAATACGCTCTGATCACTCATAAGCACTTGTATTGACTATATTCCTATAATTGTTGAAATATTCAAATTGTATTGTATATTATTATGTAATTGCATTGTATTATTGCAATATTTCAAGTCACAGGAATATGAAAATGTTTAACACTTTTCTGTACACTTTAGTTAATCCATTAATCAGGTCAAGAACATCAACCAACAATAGGAAAATTGGCAATTTGAATATTTCAACAATTATAAGAATATAGTCAATACAATTATTGATACAATTTGAATATTTCAACAATTATAAGAATATAGTCAATACAATTATTGATACAATTTGAATATTTCAACAACTATAGGAATATTGTTAATACAAATGCTGATACAGTTTGAATATTTCAACAATTATAGGAATATTGTTAATACAAATGTTGATACAGTTTGAATATTTCAACAATCATAGTAATAATGTTAATACAATTGTTACATCAATTTGAATATTTCAACAATTATAAGAATATAATTGTTGCATCAATTTCAATATTTCAATAACTATAGGAATATAATTGTTACATCAATTTGAATATTTAAGCAATTATAGGAAATGATTGTTGTATCAACTTGAATATTTAAGCAATTATAGAGATATAATTGTTGTATCAACTTGAATATTTAAGCAATTATAGAGATATAATTGTTGTATCATTTTGAATATTCCAACAATTACAGGAATATAATTTTTGATTCAACGTGAAAATTTCAACAATTATAGGAATGCAATTGTTCATACAATTTGAATAATTCAACAATTATAGTAATACAATTGTTGATGAAATTTGAATATTTCAGCAATTATATGAATACAATTGTTGATGCAATTTGAATATTTCAACAATTATAGTAATATAATTATTGATACAATTTGAATATTTCAACAATTATAGGAATACAATTGTTGATACAATTTGAATATTTCAACAATTATAGGAATACAATTGTTGATACAATTTGAATATTTCAACAATTATAGGAATACAATTGTTGATGAAATTTGAATATTTCAGCAATTATAGGAATACAATTGTTGATACAATTTGAATATTTCAACAATTATAGGAATACAATTGTTGATACAATTTGAATATTTCAACAATTATAGTAATACAATTGTTGATGAAATTTGAATATTTCAGCAATTATATGAATACAATTGTTGATGCAATTTGAATATTTCAACAATTATAGTAATATAATTATTGATACAATTTGAATATTTCAACAATTATAGGAATACAATTGTTGATACAATTTGAATATTTCAACAATTATAGGAATACAATTGTTGATACAATTTGAATATTTCAACAATTATAGGAATACAATTGTTGATACAATTTGAATATTTCAACAATTATAGGAATACAATTGTTGATGAAATTTGAATATTTCAGCAATTATAGGAATACAATTGTTGATACAATTTGAATATTTCAACAATTATAGGAATACAATTGTTGATACAATTTGAATATTTCAACAATTATAGTAATACAATTGTTGATGAAATTTGAATATTTCAGCAATTATATGAATACAATTGTTGATGCAATTTGAATATTTCAACAATTATAGTAATATAATTATTGATACAATTTGAATATTTCAACAATTATAGGAATACAATTGTTGATACAATTTGAATATTTCAACAATTATAGGAATACAATTGTTGATACAATTTGAATATTTGAACAATTTTAGGAATATTTGAATCACCAATAAAAATTGTATATAGTCGCAGTTTCCTATTAAAGAAGCTCTCATATGCAGATCACTAAATATCCTAATTTATTCAACTGTAAATTTAGATTTAGTTTTAAATCTTATTGAAGTTTAGCTTTAAATATGGATTTTTCAATAACTAACTCTGTGATGATTTCATAGAGGATTGCATAAATAAAATCTTGATTGCCAATAGTTTTCCCTAAAAATATATTTGTTATGAAAAGTTAAACCGTGGTTTGTTAACATTTACAACGTTAGTTTTTTTAGCAGTTGATTTCAAAATTTTTTAACAGGGCTTCACAGCGACAGCTCTAAGTGGAGTTTAAAACCAGTTTATTCAACTTTTCGGATAGCAAGGATTTGATATTAGCAGTTGATTTTAATGTTGATTTTTTTATCCTCTATTTTTGTGCTTATTTATTGATGCTAAATAAGCTTATCTTACTAAAAATTACAATCTTTTTAATTGAATTTTTGGCATTTCGGTAGATGTCAGCGGAATCCTCAAGCAATGTTGTTTTTCCTTTATCTTTTCCCGACATTATTTTTGCTTCAATTATATTGTTTGATGACTGTTTTACGATCATTCTCTTTTCATTACATAATTTCGGTGAATCTAAATTTCTCAACAAAATAATGGGCAATCCTACTTTTAATGTTAAACAATGTAAAAGCATTCCTGGCACTTGCGTGGAATTCAAAAACTCGATGGGAAAATTAACACTTTCACTTACATCAACCATTGAGTTGATTGATTTATATATTTTTACCTTGCCAGGGATTTTGTATTGGATATTTAAATTAATATCACCAGTTTAGCTTCATTTCTAATTGCAAAACGAATTTCTCAAATAACCAGTTTTTAACAATATTCTGATTCGATTTAATTTTTAACAATATTCGAACAAACTTTATCTATTAATTCATTTGGACTAGTGAAGATATTACATGAATCATTCGTAAATTTAATTTGCCCAGTTACACAATCAATTGAGTGTGTGCCTTTATTAATTTGTAAGAATATATCAGTAAAATGTCTCGTTTGTTCGTAATGGAAAAATTGGGCTCTCATATTTGTTCTTAATTGTATTTTCTTCACTCGAGAGAAGAGAAATAATCGCTTCAAACATGAAATGATTTCATCTGCTAGAGTTTATTTTGGAACAACTGGAAGAATTTGCTGAAAAATTCCAAAAGTACAACTAATGCGCCTTCCATTAATTCTGAATTACCTCGGAAATCGTGTAATATTCTATCTAATGCTTCAAATGACATTTTATGCTCTATTGTACATTACACCGAAATGATCAACTTACACCGTTTTAAATGTTTACCTCGTCCAGATACTCTGGATACATTACAACTAGATAATCTTGTTCTGCAATATTTAATGGCAGTTTCAAAGCAAAATGTACAAACCGTCCTCCTTATATTGATATTGCTGCAATTCCAGATGATGTCTATGCAAGCGCAAACTCTTTTTTTGACGCGTATTTCAGCCAATATTAAACGTATCAAAAATGCACTTCTGGTACCTCCTGGTGTATCCAAATAAATTTTCGACCAATAACTGTGTTCGCATGATGAAATTATAAAATTGCATTTGCTTTCTATTAACAATAATTTGTTTTTAGTGCTGCATTACAATAATTCATCAATATTATAACTTTTTTCTTTCAATAATTCGGATTTCCATACATCGATGCTATCTCTTCGTGGCGCTTTCATTGCCAGTTCAACTAAAGTTTGGTTGCTTGTTATTAAGTATTTATTTTCCAAACAAATAAATGCTTGATTAAATATCTGTTTGTTGAACTCGATATTTAATTTCAGATGAACTTGCGGCACCTGTTGCACTATACTAACGTTCATTCTTCATTTGACTTTCTCCCATAATCAATTTGTATTCGATGAATCACGTAGTCATTATTATTGCAAGTAGATCTCTCAATTGTTCTGCGGTTGCTGTCAATACAGTTTCTAGAAGCGTCAGATCTCAATGGTTATAATTATCCAGTAATCTTAAACGATTACATGCTTCTCTGTATTTCTCGCATACATATCCATTGACTTTTTTTTAAATCTGCGAAACTTGTTGATCGACGAATTTCATTATAAGCATTCGAAGATCACTCAACATTTTGTGGCGTACCATGTATACTTGTTCCAATGAGTGATTTTTGAAGATTCCTTTGTGATTCATGACTGAAATTCTTTGTTTGTCTTACTTAAAAGATTCGTCTTGGCATAATATAAATTATATAATTATAAAATATTTAATTTAATAAAAATTAATTTAAATATTGTCATTGAAACCATGCTAAACGTAAGCTTGGCTTGTCCGTGACTGCCGCTATCTTCGAATCCAGCCTCTGCAATTCCAAACGGAAACCCTCTTCATGGATTTGGGACAAAGAGTTACTATACCATATTATTTCCATCGGGCAGCGGGAATAGGTATAGGTTTGATTTGGTTTGTCTTTTTACGTTCATTTTGTGCACATTTTAGGCTAATTAGATCTGGACCAACAGCTTAACGTGGAATCCAAACCATTACCAAACATCCACGCCAAGGCCAGGATTCGGATCTGAAACCTGTGATACCAAAAGCCAGAGCACTAGCCAATTGGCCATCAGGCTGCGGGATAGATAATAGGAGTTTTGCGGCACAAAGGAACAAACTACGCTTAAATTTATTTATATATCGGCTATCTTTAACAATTTAATTAGAATACATTATTTCAATAGTTTTATATCATTATAAATATATACTATTTAAAAATGCAGATAAATATTTAAAGTATAAAATGACAATCACTTTTATTACCTGAATGAATATTTTAGTGACTCTGGAGACGATAGATTAAGTAGCAAAGTAAAAATTTTAATTGAAATTATAATTCCAGAAAATGAAATATCTTTTAAGATTCAAGATCTTCACTGTTATCTCTAAATTGCCTGGAACAAAGCTACAAAAATAAAGGACGAAACGATAATGAGATTTCTTCTTGGTGTTCCAAAAATTACAAAAACTCAAACGAAAAACCTTTCAGAAATTTCGTATAATGACCTGGATTTGAATCCTCAATATCAAAAGTATTGTCCTGGCCCAAAATGAAGTCGTAGCGAAGGAAATTAAAGCACTTCAGAAAGAACAAAAGATTCAAATTCAAATTCTCCCTAATGTTCTTTTAATCACAAAATCGATGCCATTCGATGTGAGAGAAAAAGTGACACTGCAAATACAAAAGGTGCTGGCAATGCCGATTGCCCAATCTGACGCTATGCGATGGAAAGCAATGTCTCAATCTCCCAGTTATTATTAAGGGGGAAATGTTATCATCATTCAGTAGTTAGGAAGCTTTTACATCATTTATTCGCAATTGTGCCAAATTTGGCGCAATGGACCAAGATGTTATCTGTTTCTCTTGGCAGCCAACCAAAGGAAACAAAGACGCACGGGTTCAATAAAAGTTGGGAATTTCGCCAAAAGGGAACACACAATGTGATACATTCCAGTACCAGCGACAAAGAAATATGACATTTACAATGACCTTAATGGGACTAATTAACTTTTGAATAATAAATATTATGCCAAATAATATGAATTTCGTAAAATAATGAAACATTATCGTACAAGTAATTATCAACAAACTGTAAGACATAATATATATAAAAATGTTAATAATAAATGATATTGTTGATAATTATTATGAGACTGTTGCCATGGAAAAAAGTAATATTATTAGATTTATACAATTCTTATATTAGAAGAATTCGATTGAACATTTTAACAATCTTGAAATTGCTGAAGAATTCGATTAAACAATCTTGGGATTGCTGAACAATTCGATTGAATATTCAATACATTTTGGAATTGCAGAAGAATTCGATTGAACATTCAATAAATCTTGGAATTGCAGAAGAATTCGATTGAACATTCAATAAATCTTGGAATTGCAGAAGAATTCGATTGAACATTCAACAAATCTTGGAATTGCAGAAGAATTCGATTGAACATTCAACAAATCTTGGAATTGCAGAAGAATTCGATTGAACATTCAACAAATCTTAGAATTGCAGAAGAATTCGATTGAACATTCAACAAATCTTGGAATTGCAGAAGAATTCGATTGAACATTCAACAAATCTTGGAATTGCAGAAGAATTTGATTGAACATTCAACAAATTTTGGAATTGCAGAAGAATTCGATAGAACATTCAACAGTCTTGGAATTGCAGAAGAATTCGATTGAACATTTAATAATCTTGGAATTTCAAAAAAATTCGATTTAAAAACTAAACTAATAGGAATAACTATTTAAAAACTGGTTTAATATTTTTTTAATTTATATTCTTAGGTTTTTAAATTGCAGAATTTCATTTCAATGTCGCTTGAAAGATTTGAGAATTAAGTAATCAATGTTATTTCATATATTAATAATTGTAAAGTAAGGAGACTTACATTAAAATAGGACGTCTGTACTAGATATAATATCAATATTTAAATACAATTAATTTTAAGATATTTAATGCAAATAGTAAGAAAAAAGCATCGATATTATTATACATATGATATAATTTATATTAGTTGAATTGTTTAATTAAGTAAAATATTAGGAAAGATAAACATATCCCCTACCCATTTCTACATTCAGCAAAATAACGAATGAATGTCTTATATAGGCAGCGCAGAAAACTTTGTTTTTATAATACCTATGTAAATAAAGTTAAAATTAATAGAGATTTCAAACATTTTTTTCGATAATCATAATAAATTTTCAAAATACTATGAAATTACTGATAAATTGTTTCTTTATAAAGTAAACCATTCTTTTATACCATTATGAACTGAACATTAAAAACACTCTCAAGAAAGATTTTACTATAAAGTTTTAAAAATGAAATTGCTTCGATTTTCCACAATTTTTACAAAAAATATTAAATTAAAATTTTTACAAGAAATATAAAGGGTAAATTGGAACATAATGGATCAAATTGATAGATAAAAATTAAAAAAAAAAAAAGTAATTAATTTAATTTAATTATTAAAAGAAATTGATAGATCAAACTTATGACAAAAAAAATTAGCAAACATTTATAATGCAAATGAAAAAAAATATTTAAAAGAATTAAACTTTAAATGTTCAATTCAATTTATCTCGTCCAAATTTTAATCAAAAGAATTATTAAATGCTAAAATATGAATTTACATTTACAATAATACTTCAAATTATGCGTTGAATTGATAACGAATATTTTATATCTCCCAACTACTGCCTTTACAATCAGTAAAAAAAATCCTGTTCGTTCCAATCAACAAACACCTGGTGAATTCATGTGTTTCCCGCACGGAAAAAAGAACCCACAAAAATAATATTTTTATCGAAAAGGGACGATGCAGAAGCTTCATAAATTAAATATGTCACGTCCATTCTGTGTGACGAGCAAGAAATATATTTTTTTTTGAAAAATTCTAAGCGCCGAGGCTACTTTTTTTTTCGGTTCGAAATCAGAAGCTGCGACAGAAAAATGGCGTCGTTAGCCCTCGAGCGAAGGGTGACAGATGGCAACTGGAGAATAGATCTTTTGCCCACTTTGGCGATGTTGCGCTGTTTTGTGTTTGAAAAAAAATTCAGAAAGTAGAGGTAATTTTTTTTTACAAGTGGTTAAATATTTATTTATGTTCATAAAAAAATATTTATTTGAAAAAAAAGAACGTCTTGATAAGAACACTTTTTTTTATCCGTAGCCTTTTTCCATTTAAAATTATTATTCTAAT
Organism: Caerostris darwini; assembly: GCA_021605075.1. NCBI lineage: Eukaryota > Metazoa > Arthropoda > Arachnida > Araneae > Araneidae > Caerostris > Caerostris darwini. The sequence continues at coordinate 65,369 of BPLQ01006506.1, read as the reverse complement.
AAGCTTAAAATTTATTTTATTTCAAAATTAATTCAGCGATAATTTCTAGATGAGTAAAATTTAATCCATCTATGTGGTTTTAAGAGTTGTTGTTGGTAAAAATTTTTCTTGATAATGACATAATGAACTTAATAAAATTTAACGAACGTAATTTAATATTTAATATTTAACAAATATTTATTTAACTTAATGTTATTTTTGCTAAGACATTCCTATATATTTTAAAATAAAGCATGCATTTCACTAATCATGGAAATCTTAATAAGATTTACTCTTATTCGAAAAACACTTACAGGGAAACAGACATTTTTATACGTTCTAGAAAATTGATAAACAGTATAAAGAACAATAAATGCAGAAAAAAATCAGATTAAAAGTTTATTGATTATTGTTGCTCTTAAAGATAGAATACAACATTTATTAATTTAAAATATATTATCAATAATGAATCTAATATGGAAATTAATGGGACAATTATTGATTATATTTTATCAATTAAAAAAAATCGTTAATGTGTTTACTCTTTTTGTATTACTGTAAGTTCTTTGAACGATATATAATAATAAATAAATAAATAAAATTAGATTCAAAAATCAATGTTGGGATTTGACTAAAAAAATGCCAGAAAATAATATTCATATCTTTTTCTTAAAACATTAAAACAATAAATCGTAAATTTTTTGAGATAGAATTTCATATAAATAAGAGAAAACCGTAATTAAGAAAATCTGGAAAAGAGGAATTAACTATATTATAAATCAACCAAGACTTATACCAATTCATTGAATAAAAACACATGTAAGAATTTTATATTTATTCCCAGCTATATATTTTAAATTTAAAAAATATTTTGTACGCATTTCGTAGACAAAACGACTATTCTATGATTTTAACTATTAATTATATTGTTTTAAAGTGAAACATAAATTTTTTATTATGCAAATAAGAAAAAATGAGGAATTTAATTTTAAATTAAATATGATTTCTGTTATTCTGAGGATAATTTTGAAGAGTTGCATAAATTGATACTTTTTGTAAATGATATGAAATCAAAATTTGTTTAACACATTGCTTTTCACATTTTCTTGAAATGATGTGCAAGAAAAATTTGAAAACAGCTAGATGATTAAATTTCAAATTGACAGCAAGAATATTATAAATTTACAAACAATTTATTAAGACATAAATTAAATTTACAACAAAACTTAAAAGATCAATTTAATCTTACAAAATATCTTAATATATTAAACCAAATTATAGAATATTTGCGAATAGAAGCCATTATTTTACATCATCAGCAACGTCTTGATAAATCGCTACCCAAACAAGCACTTACTAATTTTTAATTACCAGTTTTATAGCACCGATTACATCGGTACATTAGGCACCACCAACTTTCTCCTGAACCCTTTTAAGTTATTGCCTGGCAAATTTGGCGACGGAAACTTGGCGGGAATTTGTATGCCACAGGCAACACTGCTTGGCAACCTCATCCATAAACCATGAATGCATGAGGTGGGCTCGAATGAGTTTTTTATGCGGCTCGCCGTTCCATTTAAAACCCCATTAAGTACATCAGGATAAAACGATCCCAACCGACTGCAATTAGAACTCCTGAAAAATATTCCCCCTCTCCCGGAATCCTGGAACAGTTTTCTGGAAAAGCAGCAATTACCTACTTATTTGGAGGGCCTTATCAACAATTACCTGCACGCGTTGGTTCAGTTTAAAGCGTTCATTTTGTGAAAGCGATAGGGTGAGCCTAAATTAAGAGGTGATCTACCAGAAATGAGTTCGCGCGCTTGGACCAGACAAAGAAGATAGGGGAATGAGTGCTTTGGACTAGTTTGCGTGCAGGCATTAATAGTGCAAAGATAAGATATCAACTCTTAGTGATTATGATATTGATCAAATTAAAGTTTTCCTTCAAGGGTTAACTTGCGTTAATAGTAATGTAAGGAAATAGTAATATGTAAGTACAATCAAGGAACAGATGGTGTATGGTTCTCGGTAAAGGTGAAGTTTTTAAATTGTTCGACTAAATTTCATTATGTTTAACAATCGCCTATTATGTGGTTGAGGATTTGAAAATTAAATACCATATTAAAGTTGCTTGTTTTCGTTTACTTTGTTGCATGTATTATTAAATGTTAATACGAGTGTGGAATCAGTTGCATTCATACAATTCATTCAGTTGCATTCATACAATTCATTCAGTTGCATTCATACAATTCATTCAGTTGCATTCATTCAATTCATTCAGTTGCATTCATACGATTCATTCAGTTGCATTCATTCATTTCATTCAGTTACATTGATACAATTTCTTCTGTTGCATCCATACAATTCATTCAATTACATTGATACAATTTCTTCTGTTGCATCCATACAATTCATTCAATTACATTCATACAATTTCGTACAATTAATTCAATTGCATTCATACAATTAATTCAATTACATTCATACAATTTCGTACAATTCATTCAATTACATTCATACAATTTCGTACAATTAATTCAATTGCATTCATACAATTAATTCAATTACATTCATACAATTTCGTACAATTCATTCAATTAATTCATACAATTCATACAAATAATCCTTAAATAATTACACAATTTATTTAAAGTTAAAATTTAATGCACGTAAATGAAATAAAAACATAAAATGTTACACAAATTTTGTTTTCTAATTCTGATTTTTAAAATTCCTTCTCACATAGAAAGATAGGTCACTTTTTTAATGTGTCTCACTTATAATTTTTGTATAAAAATATTGTCTCATATATAATTTTTTGTATATTTTAGTAAAACAATTTTTTAGTAATTTATAATAAAAATAGATAATTTTAAAAATTTACTGCAATACAAAAAAATATATACTAAAATACGAAAATTTGTATATACTAAAAAATACTGTATTCAGATATACTAAAATACAAATTTTTTTTTTTAAGAATGACAAATGATTAAAAATAATGACAGTTTAAATTTCAAAACAACGAAGTGATTTTCATTTTGCTTGAAAATGTGTGTGTGCTTCCCGGCATGATACGGACATTAGCTGTAAAACAGCATTGCAATCGCATCATAACGGACAAGTCCCATTCTTATTAATTAAATAAAAACTTATTTTTTTATAAATAACATTTAGGAAACACCTGAATTTTTCAAGATATTGTTGTTATTGTCTTTATTCTAACGTAAATATCTTCTTCATTGGCACAACAGTTTCACGGTGAGCCAAGGTCGAAATCTAGAAATCTGCAAGTAGCCAACCTGCATACTAGCAGATTAGAGACAGAAGATGCTTTCTTTTTAAGGGATCAGGCTGACAACTCTAAGTCAAACTCTCTACAGTCATATTAGACCGGGACCTACGTTTTAAAGTGGATTCCGAACCACTACAATCATCCAGGGCACCGCCGGAACCCGAACCCTGTGGCAGCGAGCACCAGAGCTCTAGTCACTTGCTAATGTAAATATCATTGTTTATTTAATCATACAGATAAAAATAATTGAAAGGCCAAAATACGTATCGGATATTTAAGCATGGAAAATTACCAATGGATTTATTTTAAAATTTTTAAATAAAATATGCATAATTTAAAAAAAAATAATAAAAAGCAAAAATGAATTATTAGTTTCCTCATTTGGATAAACTTTCATATAGCTGATCATACAAAAACGCGCGATTAATTTTGAGTTAGGTGTCGTTTTAATCATTATTAAAATAATGTTTTTTCCTAATGCAGCTTGCAAATACAGAAACAGTGATCTTCATGCAATAAGCAAGGGCTGCACCGATGTTACTCATTTAGCATTACCCAGGGGGCACGTGTAGCATGAATTAATGCTACGAACGTGAGTAATTACGATCGCATTTGACCGGGACTTACGGTTTAAAGTGGATTCCGAACCACTATAAGCAACTATGGCACTGCCGAGGCTCAAACCCGAAACTTGTGGTACCGAGCTACAGAACGTTAACCCCTTAGCTATCAGGCCCTATACATTAAACATTAAACAAATGTATCCTGCATAAAAATTAACGAACAGTTTCAGTACAAAAAGGAATTCTTTACAATCATTTTTCTTATTTATAATTATTTAAAATTCTTTGGTGGAAATCTTACGATAAGTTTATTTGCAAAATATTTTCATAACTCAACCGACAATAAATAAGATAATGTGGCGTAGTACACTAAATTACACCGATTCCTCACAATACTCATAGCTTCTTTTAAAGTTTTACAACAAGCACTCTCGAGTGCAATCCTCAATTTGCATAAAGATATCTCGAAACGAATACCTTGCACACTTTATAACATAAAAGAGCAGCGCATCAAACTCGGCAATCATATTAAAGCATACGTTTGAGAATTTAATTCAGATTTATCTAATGCAGCTCCAGCTCATCATATAATCTTTGAGCCCAAAATGATCTCGGCTCGACCCGTTTGGGAAACAAGGGATAATTACGCAAATGAATGGTAATGGGGGTACCGAAATGCATTCTTAAGTACAGCGCATATTTAAGGTGTTAAACCTGCGCCTTTGAAGTTACGCGAATCCCACGAATTGGAACGAGATCTTTTTGAGGGGTGTAGGGGGATGTAGGGAGAAAAGACAGTTGAATCCATTTCGCTAATTAGATCGAGTTGAACTTTGATTGACTGAGACAGAGATACCAGGGCTTGTCCTGCATAATGAGGAAAATAATTTCGATCAATCAGTTTAAGAGTGGGGGTTTTTAAAGTTATTGCGTCTTTATTGGCTCTGGTATAATGAGATGGGGTGCAATGATTGGAGATGGCATGCTTACTTGAATGTGTTATGGCTTGTGTTAAATGCAAGCCAGGTCATAGGTTGTATAAGTAGGATATAATTTTAATTTTTTAAATTAAAAACAGTGAATATTAGGTAATTTTGTTATTAATTTTATAAAAAGTACATTTTCATTTATTTATTGAATAGATTTGTTTTAATTATAGGAATTTTTATATGAAATTTACTGTGGCTTAGTGGTTACTGTGATGCATTTCTGAATAAAGGAATCTTAGAGAGGATGCCCTAACTAATTTTTTTTGAAGTTCAAGAAAGGAAGGAACATGATAAATCCGCATGTTGTAAAGTGTTTCTTTGTATTGAAGAAAGTGTGTGAAAACTACCCGTGATATGCCATGCAGTTTTCCTATTTTACTGCTATAGTAACATGGACCAATGTTGATTCACCAAAGTGAGATATTTTGTTGTTATAGTAACATGGAATAATGTTGATGGGTGAATCAACATTGGTCCATATTACTATAACAACAGTGAGGTCTTTTGTTATTGTAGTAACATTGACTAACGCTGATTCACTAAAGTGATGTCTTTTGTTGTTATAGTAACATGGATCAATGTCGATTCAACAAAGTGTTGTCTTTTCTTGTTAGAGTAACATGCACCAACGTTGATTCACCAAAGTGATGTATTTTATTATTATAGTAACATGGACCAACGTTAATTCTCCAAAATGAGGTCTTTTGTTGTTATGGTAACATGGACCAAAGTTGATTCACCAAAGTGAGGTCTCATAAATATAAAGACATATGTGACTAAAATAAAAAAAGCTATATATTTAAAATCTAAAATATCTTAGATTTTGTAAAAAATAAATACAATTATATTTTTTATTAGGTGGTGATATTAAATTCTCTATCTTAGAATATGCTACACAACGTTAAGATACGAATTTATAAGAAGATGTAATAACCTGAAAACAGGAAGAAAATTGATGAAATCTTCGTGATACTGTTCACCACTTAAGTCACCTTCTAGAAACTAATGCTTTCAGCTAGGAGCTTTAAGAGTATTGGAGAAACTTACTTCATTTTATGGTTTTGGTTTGTCGTTCTACGGTCATTTTGTGCACATTTTAGGAAAATTAGAACCGAAACTACACTTTAAAGTTGATTTTGAACTACTAACAAACATCTATGCCACGGCCAGGATTCGAAACTGAAACCTGTGGTACCAAAGGTCAGAGCGTTAGCTAATTGGCCATCCGGCTGCTGTATTTTATAGAGATTCAGGACTTCAAGAAATACAACATTAAATAACCCTCTTTTTGAAGACTTTGTTACAGTCGCCACCAAATCAATGTGTTTTTCAAAGAAATGACTGTAATGTTGGAATCAATACTGTTTCTCACGGTAAAATAAATTACCACTGATTAATAAGGGCGTTTTTATAATATATGCGATAAAACTGAAATCTACATTGTAAAATGTAAATTATACTAGATTAAAATTGTTACAATTATGAGAAAAAGTTGCATTGCCTTTTAGATAAATATTATCTGTAGTGTAATAATTATAAACTCTTTAATAGAATATTCGATAGAAATTTCGTTAAGCCTTAGTTAATTACATTTTTTTTAACTCAGATAAAAAATGACTTTAAAAGATTTAAAGAAATGGAAGATACTAATCTGAACTGACACAAAATGAATGAATGAAAGTCTGGAAATATTCAGGTTTCTTTTTGTCGCAAATCAATAATCCCAAAATGAAAATAATTTCGTTTAAGAAGCAACTCATTAAAGTTAAGCTATAAAGTTTTTTTTTCTTAAAAAGAAAGTTTTTATTTTGATTTGTTGGTTTTTTTTTCCATTAATGAAGAGAATTTGATTACATAAATTAAATTCTATAAGATTATTTTTTTACTCAATTTATAAAAAAATATTATTTTCTATGAAATTCTTTTAGAAGGTTTTTATATACATAAATGAAAAAAATAATTATAATTATGAATATCTGAATTTTTTAGGTATTTTTTCTATGTATTAAATGAGATTCTATGCTTGATAATTTATTTTATTCAAACAAATCACGACTTATTAATAAATCTAATAATTTAATGTTTATTTTATGTACATTAAAATTCAAAAAAGCAGATTACTTGAATAACCAAGAAATTCACATTCACAAATTGCAGCGATATGCATTTTCTTATTAATTACAGTCCAAATCAAAAACCAGTTCTTCAGCACATTTCGTAATAACGTTTGAAGTTTTAGACACTCTTATGAAGATAATTAATGAAACTCACAATCCTGCGCATTTCTAACTGACACAAAATTTAGGTTAATGCAGAGAAATTATTTCAGCACTTTCTAAGTGAAATTAGCATTTCTAATTAAGAATGATTTAAGGCCTAAATTGCTGAATCATTAACTTCCGGTATGCGACTAAAACATGAATTCCGACAGAAGTACAGTAAAGTTTATGAGATAAATGTAACAATTCAGAAATTTTTAAAATGAGCTGCTATTTACGATTAAGTAATTATTTTCCTAAACTAAAAATTTTATTCTTTTAAAAATAAATAATTAAGTCTAGAAAACAATAGGAGGGTACGTGCAAAATTTCTGAAATACAATATTTATATGTGTATAACAAGGTACATCATTAATTATAATACATGATGATATATTTTCAGGATGACATTTAAATTTAAATAAAGCACAGTAGAGTATATGAGATAAATGTAATGATTTAGAAATTTTTAAAATGAGCTACGAATTGCGATTAAGTAATTATTTTTCTAGACTAAAAATATTATACTTCAAAAATTCAGAAGACAATAGGATGGAACATTAAAAATTTATGAAATACAATATTTTTATGTGTTTAACAAGATGCATCATTAATTATAACACATTAATGATGTATATTTTCAGGCTGACATTTAAAATTAAATAACTATAAATGTCCAAAGTAACTATATTCAAAGTCTATCATAAAAAGCAATACTGCCATTAATAAAAATCATTTTATCAAATATTTTTCTAGTATTCTATTATATATTTTTTATTAAAGGTGGTATTGTCATCCTGAAAATGGAAACAAGTGAACTATTAAAAAATAGTTTCTATTTTATTTGCAGATTTTTTTAACGAATATTTGTGGCATCAAAAGGACTTATTTAATATAATAGAATACTAATAAAACATTTGCTAAGTTCTTTTGATGCCACAAATATTCGTTAAAAAATCTGCAAATAAAATAGAAACTGTTTTATGACAGTTCAGTTATTTACATTTTCAAGGTGACATTTAAATTAAATTAGTAGTAACCATATAAGAAATTTATCCTAAAAAACAATATTGTCAATAAAAAAACTCATATTATAGAATAATAAAATGTTTGATAAATTAGGGTCTTTTGATCCCACAAATATTCGTTAAAAAATCTGTAAATAAAATAGAAACTATTTTTTTGACAGTTCAATAATTTATATTTTCAAGATGACATTTAATATTAAATAATGATAAGTGTTCAAATTAATCATATCCAAAGTCTATCATAAAAAGCAATACTGTCATTAATAAAAATCATATAATAGAATAATAATAAAATATTTGGTAAAATGATTCAATTTGATCTCCCAGATATTTTTTAAAAAATCTGCAAACAAAATATAAATTAAATTTTGACAGTTCAATAATTTATATTTAATAAGTTATAGCTTTTAAGTTTTAGGTTGTAAATTGAAATCGGAAATACAAGAATGCAACTAATAATTTTGTAAAAAACCTTGCCCAAAGTGAGGTGTTTTAATATATTTTTCCTTATTCTATTAATATCTTTTTTTCTTAAATCTCTACTTTGCCTAGCTTTTATTGTTTTCATTTTAATGTTTTGGGTATTTATTATCTCTAATACTTACTTACAAATAAACTGGGATTAAACTCATATAACGGAACGAAGGAAGTTGATTGAATTCTTTTGAGTCACTACTTTCAGAAGAAAAAAAAAAAATAGTGTTATGCAGCATTTATGAGAGTCCCACATCGACACTCGCCTAGTGGGTTTTCTCCCATATGACGCGTTAAATATGGATCAGTAAACATTAAAATCCTTTTGAAAGTAAAAATATATCTTCAGGGATTACTGTTCGAAACCACGGAAACCTCGAGTTCCACGATGAAAAAAAATATAAATAAATAAATAATAAAAGTTATCGAGTCTATTTTTAATAATTGCTTATATTTATAAAATTTCACGATACAATTTTTCAGAACAATGTATTGATTTTATTTGTACAAAAGTTGCACGAATCTACGCATTGTAATAAATAAGTCATTTGCCCAAGAACATATATTTATCTCTAATAAAATACAGATAAAATTCTTCAGCACTATTGTATTAAAAAATTCAGCAAGTTATATATTAATATTGTTGTTTAATTTTTTTGAATAAATAAATAGATAAAAGTTATCGAGTCTATTTTTAATAATTGATTATAGTTATGAAATTTCACGATAGAATTTTTCAGAATAATTTTTGATTTTATTTTATTTGTAAGAAGGTGGCACGATTCTACACAATATAATAAAACTCCCCTTGTTCAAGAAGATATATTTATCTCACTAATAAAATGCAGAGAAACTTATTCTTATTATATTAAAAAAAATTAACAAGTTATATAGGTAATATTGTTGTTTAATTTTTTGAGTAAATAAATAAATAGATAATAAAAGTTATCGTGTCGATTTTTAATAATTGCTTATATTTATAAAATTTCACAACAGAATTTTTCAGAACAATGAATTGCTTTCATTTGTGAAAAGTTAGAATCCACACAATATAATAAATATATTTTCTTGGACATAAGGCTTTTTTATCGCTAATAAAAGGCTGTGAAAATTATTCAGCACTATTATTTTAAAAATTCAACAAGATAATATAGTAATAGTTTAATTTTTTGAACAAACAAATAAATAAATATAAATTAAAAATAAACTCGATAACTTTTATTAATTACTTATATTTATAAAATTTTACAATAAAATTTTGCATTGATTTAATTTCTAAAAATGTAGCACAAATCTACACAATATAATAAAAAAAGTCATTTGTTCAAGAAGATATATTTATCTCCCTAATAAAATGCACAGAAAATTGTTCAGCACTATTATAACAAAAAATTCAACAAGCTAATATAGTAATATTGTTGTTTAGATTTTTGATTATGTAAATTTAACAAGAAGATATATTTCCCTCTAATAAGAGGCAGAGAAAATTATTCAGTATTATTATAATAAAAAGTACAACAAGCTAATATAGTGATATAGTTCTTTAATATTTTGATTATGAAAATTTAACAAGATATATTTGTCCAAGAAGATACGTTTATCTCTCTAATAAAATGCAGAGAAAATTATTCAGCACTATATAATAATAAATTCAATAAGTAATATTGCTGTTTAATTTTTTGATAATGAAAATTTAACAAGATATATTTATCTTTTTAATAAGATGCACAGAAAACTATTCAGCCTATTATATTAAAAAAATCCCCGAGCTAATACAGTAATATTGTTGTTTAATTTTTTGATGATGAAAATTTAAAAAAAATAATAAAAAAAGCAATACCACTGTTATAGACATAGTCAGTTGTTTTTCCTGTTTATCAACCGACTAACACAACAACAAGGAAAATTCCTCTTCTAACAGATTTCTTATACCCAAAACACATTCAGATTTACGCTCTTGGGAAAATTCTTATGCTGCACACTTTCCAGCAGAAGCCATTAGGTCTCTGGCACCCTAATTACCCTAACTATCCCTACAGAGCGTTACTCAACTGCTGCATACACCCTCTGTGAATGGGTATGTTTATGAAGCCCCTTTCCGTCACTTACCTTAATGAAGTTATATAGGAGGTGCTTTAATACCTTGCCTTCCCCATAACACCTCTCATTCATCTATGTACCTTTCAATTAAGAAAAAGGCTGCTTTTCTTAAAAGACTTTTCTTTCTTTTTTTTGCATTTCTGAGAGCTTTTGGACATAAAGGATGCAGGATAAAAGGTGGTTTGGTTGCAGAGAAAAAAATGTAGGGGTATAATTATTTTCTTTTTAGGTGATAGATGTAGTATTAAAGAATGGAGATGTGGAAAATTTATTTAAAATTTGTGATGAGTGATTTCGCGTGCAGTAAGTAATAAATAGGTGATAATTTATGAAAAATAAGGTATAATAAAAAGGAGGGGAGGGTAGTTATATGTATTTAAAACAATTTTTATTTGGGTTCTTTTAATGAAAGGTAAGACACATTGCATTTATCTTATTAAAGTGTGATACTTTTGAAACATATTAGTCTTAAAAGCCTTCTTAATTTTAGAAATGTTCTAATATTTAATTTTTTTAAAAATATTTTAGTGGAAACTGTTCGATTTAACACTATTATTTCATAAAAAGGGGATCTTATTTTAGAATTAATCTTGGATAGCATTTGTTTTATGTTATTATTGTTTCATATTATATTTGTTATATGTCATTATTTTGAAAAATTTTAATGTTCTTAATTTTAGAAGTGTTCAAATATTTAATTTCTAAAAAATATTTTAGTTGAAACTGTTTGATTTAACATTATTATTTCATAAAAAGTGGATTTTACTTTAGAATTAATCTTGATAATCTTATCTGCAAATAGTTTGACAGATAATTATTTAGTGAATAATTAGTAAGGTATAAGTGTATGGTATTAAAAGTTTTTTTAAAGATTTTTTAATTTAAAAATTTATTTAAATGCTTTTTAATAAGTGATATTGACAGCGTTTGTAATCAATACAGTTTTTGTTACTCTATTTAAAAATGTTATAAAACTAGAAATATTTTAAACAATTTTAATCACTAAATATTACTTCAATATTTTTTAATTATATCAATAATTATTTGTTTTGCCTTCATAAAATACGTGCACAGAATTGATAGCTTATTTATTAATTTTAAAAACATTAAAAAAATTGATTCACTCTAAATTTAAACGATGTTCATAAAAAAATGGAAATGTTTTCCTCTTTAAAATAATTAATGTATTTAAGATATTGATGCTAAATTTTTCTAAATAAATAATCCTTAAAATGTAAAACATTCTTTTATTATTTTTAGTTTCCAAAAACAATATAAAAATAACTGAAAAGAATATGAATTATGAAGTAAAGTGTTTAAAAAATGTTTTGTAAACAAAGAGATTAATAAGTAACTGGAAACAAAACAATTTTTTTTTGCTAATTAGTGCTGGAAAAAAATTATCAATTAATTTTTTGCCGAATAATTCATTAAGTCTAGCTTAAGTAATATGACATTTTTCTATTTTTGAAAGATGAACAATTTATGATTAAAATTGAAATATATTTGAATATATAACATTTATAGATAATGGGAATTAAATTGTTCATTAAAATAAATAACAAATGTCATGATGTGTTATTAAGAATGGTTTTCTAAATCATGAATTAAATTATGTTTTCACATTTCAAACAATTTTATTTGTTCAAAAATATTATTTTTAATAATAATAATAAATAAATATATAAAATAGTTTTATAACTAAAATTAAAATTTGTCAAAATTACTTTGAATTTGAAAAAGTTTTAAAGATTTAGAAACTTGGACCTTTAAACTTTAAGAATATTTTTTTTAAAATTCTTTAAAAACAATATCCTTTATTACAAATAGTTATATGTAAAGGAAATAAAATTAGATAATTTACAGTTACTTAACAAATTTTACTCTTTTACATAAATTTACATTTAAAATTACTCTTTTACATAAATTTACATTTAAAATTACTCTTTTACATAAATTTACATTTAAAATTACTCTTTTACATAAGACAAATTTAAAAAAAAAATCCAATAAGATTATATCTTAAATAAAATTTTCTTTTATCTTAGATTATATTAGATTTTATTTTTAAGATTATATATAATTCGGGTAATTTTAAAAACAATTTTGTTTTGAATTCATGAGACATGGTTAGAAGATATGCTAAAAAAGTAAGTAATTACACAAAATATTTTATTTAAAATAAAAATTATAATTTATAATGTTTCCTTCAGTTATACTTAAGCCCATAAGCCTTGAAAAAAAATTCTTATATTTAAAAAAAATATTTATCCGTTACATATTAATATACTATTTGTATCTCATTTTATTTAAATGCATACAGTTTTATTCTGAGAAAAAAAAAATACGCTGGAAAAAAGAACATCAACTTCAAAAATAAAGAAGATTATGAAAACCCGATTTTAAAACAGAATTTTAAAATGCTTTCGGAATCAATATCGGAATCTATCTAAACAACGTTATCCGAAACGTAGTACGTACGCCAAAAACTTAAACTCGCATTTCTCAAAAATCTCCAATTACATAACAACAACAAAAAAATCAAATGGTACATACGAGCAGAGCACAAGACTTTAAAAGTTGGGACAGAAAGAAAAAAAAAATGCATACTAAAATAAAAACAAACATAAAACTTTCTGAATCCGAAAATCAATGCAATATATACATCTTAAAAAGACCTTATAAATAAAAAAGAAAGATCTTTTTGGAAGAGTTTTTTTTTTTTATAAAAATTCTAAATGGCTAAAGGAAATACGAATTTAGACCAAGCCATTAGAGCCATTGCGGCGTTTTAAGCTGGTTTCTTGTCCTAAACAGCTGTCGTGTAACGATTTTTGCCCTCCGTTGCCATTCCGAAATTTGAAATTTAAACTTGTGCAATAGCATCCCACCACATGCATTTTATATCCCTTTCAGAAGATTTTTTTTTATTCTTTGGTTCTTTTTTACAAAGTGCGGCATCTGTTAGTGATCAGATGTTGCTAGATTTTTAGATTTTTCTGAATGAATATTATTTTTTGTTGTTGTTATTTTTAATCTGTAGAATAACTCGTTTGTTGTGAAAAGTGATTAGTAGTGAGAAACAAATTTATAATGTATTAAGTAAAGTATTTATACATTATTTGCAATTTAAACAACCAGCTATAAAGCATATATTGGATATATCTGCTATAAGCTGCTGCATAGCTGCAATCTGCTATAAGCTGTTGCATATATTGTATATTTATTGTTGATTTATTTATTTAATTTCTTTTTACAGAATTATTTTTAATCTGTTAGTGATCAGATGTTGCTAGATTTTAGGTTTTTCTGAATGAATATATATATATATGTTTAATCTGTAGAATAACTCGTTTGTTATGAATTGGGATTGGTAGTGATTGGTATGTTGGGATTGGTAGTGAGAAACAAATTTATAATATATTAAGTAAAGTATTTAGACATCAGTCGCCAACGGCCGTACCATGCTGAATATACCGGTTCTCGTTAGATCACCGAAGTCAAGCATCATTTCAGTACTTGGGTGACCACCTAACACCGCGTGCCGTTGGCAAATTTGGGACCTGAAGGGCCGAGTGTCTAGCGCTCGGTACCACAGGTTTCGGGTTCGAATCCCGGCGGTGCCATGGATGTTTGTAGTGGTTCGGAATCCACTTTAAGCCGTAGGTCCCGGTCTCCTATGACTGTAAGAGCGTCACGGAGCAAAAGTCAGGCTTCTACCTACGGGTGCTCCATCACAACAGAAGCTGCTTCCTTCCCCTTCAACCATGAGTACGTATGGGCTCGTGAGCTTGGCCAGCCAAGTGGGATAAGAAACAACAACAACAACATTTAGACATCCTTGCAATTTAAACTTCCAGATATAAGCATATAATGGATATTTATTGTTAATGTATTTAATTTTTTTACAGAATAATTTTCAATCTGTTAGTGATCATACGTTGCTAGATTTTATATTTTTCTGAATGAATATTATTATTATTATTTTGTTGTTGTTATTTTTAATCTGTAGAATAACTCGTTTGATATGAAAAGTTATTAGCAGTAAGAAACAAATTTATAATATATTAAGTAAAGTATTTATACATTCTTTGCAGTTTAAACATCCTCCAATAAACATATATTGAATATTTATTATTGATGTATTTATTTTTTACAGAATTAGTTTCAAACATTTATACGAATGTCTACAAACTAAAATAAAATTTATAAATGATAAATCGAATGTGGAGTTTATTTAAATTTCAAACATCCATAAATTAATTAATTAAAACATTTATTTTATTACAAATTATTAGGATGCATGTTTTTTTAAAATTGCATTAAATCCTTTAATATAATTGGAATTAATAAGGAAATAATTATATTATGTTTCGGGTATGTTGAAGATTTGGGACTTTATTTTTTAATGCTAGAAAAATTATTTCTATATGTTAATTTATTTCCATATGTTAAAACAGATTAATTTTATTTAACTGAAAATTTTAAATTTTAGTTATTGAGTGAGTGGAATTTTTATGAGAAGAAAATTAAGAAAGGAGGATTAACTATTTTAAGAAATAAGTGTTAGAAAATGATTTTTTATTACTGGTATATCTTGTATCAAATAATTAGACAGTAAAAGGAAAATTATTCCTTTTTGATGGATTTAAAAAAAAGAAATTGTCAAATAAAAACTGTATTTATGTACTATTTAATAATTACTGGAATACATCATTATAAATACAAATTATATTAGTTAATAATGTTAAAAAAGTCTTTTTAGTATTAAATTAAATCCTTTTAAACACAAAACTATATCAAAAAGCTCTATTTTGACAAAGTTATGTTCATTATAGAAAAATCTTTGCATTACTTGCATGGAATTAAAAAACTTTGCTTGGTATTGAATCTATGTTGTCATATATATTAAATGATTGTTGAAGATGTAATTATATTCTTTGAGATTAAAATTGATTGATAAAAATGCGATATGAAATATTCAATTTTCATATATATTTCTTATGATGGTATCTCTTATGATAAGTGAATTCAAAATAAGTTTTTGTAATGTTATTTAAAAATTTTTCTATCATTAATATACACATAAAAGTAAATTAATGGTCTTTTGATAATATTTATGAAAGTATATCACTAGTAAAAAAGATTACAAATTCAATAATCCTCCTATCCAAATTTTATAATATTGTATAATAGGCGCGAGGTTTTCAATTTAGAATTGCCTACATAACACACTGAAAAGTTTAAAATGCCATAATTTATATTTTGCAAGAACATCATAATATTAATAAATGTATATGAAAAAGAATTTAAAATGCAACAATTTTCTTCAAAATTCAGAAAATAACACCATAACTCAGAAAATTAAATTATTACTGTTTAGTTATTTAAAGAGAATTATACTTTGTTCCATTAAATTTGCTACCATTAATATCCCCTCGAACAAGAACTTAATATATCGAAGGACAATATGATTACTAGAGGGCACATTAGCTATAATTGATTACGTGAATTGCTGTAACAACATAACGTGACCACATGCATTAAATTTAATAGCAGTCATATAATGATTGGGGAAATTCTAAGCTAAAAGCTAATTCTATGTAACATTTCAGATTCAGAATTTAATGTTTCTCTTTACTTTACTTACGTTAACTTTAAAACTGATAGATGTTAATTTTGTGGGTTTTCTTTCATCAAAAGTTTATAAAATTGGCAAGTTGAAAATAAAGTTGATATATACATGTATTATAATAATCCTAAAAGCTTTACTAAAATAATTAAGTTTTTCTTTTACTTTAACATCAACATGTACTTTTAAAAATTTCACAAACAGATTAATACTGGAAAACAATTTTACACCAATATCAAAAAATAAACTGAATTTTTTGCATTTAATTTTAAAGAAAAACTTATTAAATTTTACGTATTGAAATTTGTTTATTATTTTCATTTAAAAAAAGTAATTTTCGTGTTTTATTTGAAAGCAGATAAGCTTGAAGTTCAAATTTGTAGAATATTTTTTGCATTCTGTGCAAAAAACCCCTGCAATTTTAATCTTCATTTTTATAAATATGTGATTATCAGTGAACCTGTAACGCATAAAGATATTCAAAATGATTTAAATAAACAGTGAAATAAAATCTTAAAATCAAATTAAAAACCATGAAGTTATTTTAAGAAAATAAAATTTTTACTACGCAAAAATTGCCATAAAAATACATATTTTTATAAGAATATTTATGTAAAATATTTTCAGAATTACCTTTGTACTTCAAGAACATTTTTTTTCCTTTTTAAATATTTTTTAAATGGTATTTACGTAGAGATCCTATATTTTCATTTCAAATTTAATTCTTCTGCATGCGTAATAAAAATTAATTTCGTTTTTATAATGAAAATTTAAAAATTATATTTTCGAATACTTTACATTTCGTTTTAACTTAAATAAGAGTTATTATTGCAAATGACATTCTGAATTCAAAAGAAATATTTAATGTGTGTAAATATTGCTAGAGTATATTTCCTAAAAGAAGGAAAGAAATAAACATATATACTCTAAATATTATTTTAATCATCTGAATTTTATTCTATTTATCTAGGTTTAAAATATACAGAAGATTTAAAAATATACATATATTCATGAAAAACTTACTGTATGACATTTGAACTTATAATGAAAGACGGAAAATTTAGAAACTCCGGAAAAAGGAAAAAATATTTACGTATCCGTAAAGAAATTCCTTTTTTCCTGACATTTTCAAAGATGTTTCACTTTTAAAAGAGATCCTTAAAAAGTAATACCTGGATATGAAAAGAAATGTAAAGACGGCTGCAACAAAGATCTTAATCCCTTGAGAAATCTCGAATCATCTTTTTTCCCGATTTGACGTGAAAGCACCTTTTAGAACTTGCATTCTTTTGACAGGCTCTTTGAGGAAAGTCTTTATAAGAAATATTCATTCGAATTCTCCCTTTTTTTTTAAATGCATAACATTGACTCTTCCGCAAAGTTTTGTCCAAACCGAATATTCGAATTTGGATCAAATAGTTCATTCCACACATTCCAATGTTCGAATAGAAGTAGGAAGCATAAAAGGTCAACCATAAATATTACATGAGCTTCAGGCGGAATAAATAAAAAAAAAGAGCGGGAAAAATGAGATTGAATCCGAGTTTTTATGACCGCCACTGATCGACTCGTAAAATTTCGCAGACGATAATATCGAAGGAAAATAACGGCCCCAGAATATCGAGAAGGTCTTCTAAATGAATCGAAATCGCCGTAAAAATACCGGAATCTCCTTCCAACCGATGAATGAATGACAAAAAGTAGTTCTCTCGAACAAAATGAGACGCATAGATTATTCGATTCCCAAACACAATAACACAGATACGTATGGAGAATATTACGATTTTATTGTGGCAACACTATCAATAAAGGTTTCTTTTTGTTTCCATGTCAACTGGTTCGGATAAGTCTCAAGACGTGTTGGGTCGTTTATTCTTTTTGATGCGATAAAAAATTGGAAGTATGCATCAAAGACGAGTTAAAATAAATTTGTCTGGTATAAAAGAAATTGCAAAATATTATTTTTATATACAGTTTGTGGTTGATGAAAAAAATAAGTTATATTTTCAGCTTTTTTGATTCGAAGTCCATTTGCACAATAATTTAATTATTCCAATTGATTATGAAAAACAAATTTTTTTTTTAAAGTCTATTTTATTTTTATTTTGAAAGCAAACTGCTCAAAACAGATTTATTAATTTTTTATTTTGTTGAAAAATTTTTAAATCAATAATTACATTTAATGGTAGTTTCAGATAGATACATGATTAGAAATGCAATTACTAAAAAAATGAATCATATATATGATGTTGAGTATAGTGCAACAATTGATTTATTCAAAATTAAATCATACACATAAAATTTCTGTTTTAGTTTAAAAATGCTTTTAGTTAATTTTTCGATGACATCGTACCTTAATCATTGCACTTGTGTAAAAATAATCTTTAAGCTTGGTTTGATTAATCTCTCTACGGTCATTTTTTGCACACTTTGAACTAATTTGACTAGGAATTACAGTTTAACGTGGATCCCGAACCCTTAACAAACATCCACGCCACCGCAAGGATTTGAACCTGAAGCCTCTAGTACCAACGACCAGCGCGCTAATCAATTGGCCATCAGGCCACCATCTCATAGCGAAATTCTTGTTAGAATATTTTAAAAATAAAATTGAGTTTTGAAGATGAAAATACAATTAAAGATTTGGATTGGTTTGTCACTCTACGATCATCTTTTGCACACTTTAGCTCATTTGACCGGGACCTACACTTTATCATTGATTGCGAACCACTCACAAACCTCCATGTCACTCGCCTGGATTCGAACCTGAAACCTGTGGCACCAACGGCAGAGCGCTAGCCAATTGGCCATCAGGCCGCCATCTTATAGCGAAATTCTTGTAAGAATATATTTAAAATAAAACTCAGTTTTGAATGTGAAAATTTACAGAAAATTGCACTAATATACAAACATAAAATACGTAGACAGTACATAAATATAAAGATATTCCAAAAATTTTCTCAATAAATGAATCATTTCAATAACCAAAATTCGAAGAGTTGGACAAGTAAAGTAATTTGTAAAATATTTATAAATAATGAATGTGAATAAATATAATGTAAAAAAATTGGAATAAGCACAATTTATGTTTTAGAGGTATTTAACTAGAGGTTGACCAAACTTTTTAAAGTTAGTCAATTAAGTATAACAATTCAGATCAGAGTAAAGTTCTTAATAAGTCGTATTACGTTACTATTTTAACAAAAATAGCAAATAATTATTTAAATAAATGCATTCTACACATAAATTGTCTAAATGAACTCTTTACATAAATTGAATTTTAAGGAAACAGCAAATAGTTTGAATAAAACTAAGTTCTAAACATAAGTCAAAAAAACTTTTTTTTTTAATTTCATGTCTTTCCAAAATTGTATAAAATTTATAATTACTTACTAAAAGCTATTACTGACTGAAAGAATACATTAAATAAGCTTGCAGACACAAAAAATATTTCCTCTTCAATAAACAGGAGCTAGTTACTTAAAAAAAAGTTAAAAACTCGATAGAAACTCATTGACCCAAAAAATTATCTAATTAAACTCGAAACACTCCCTAAACCGATCCAAAATTAAAATCAAAATCAAATTTTTTAAAACAACACTCTTTTAAAAAAAAGAAACTTTTTACAGACTAATTTTTTGGGCACTATCCATTATGTTCGTTAATTAGTTTTTTCTACATATCTTGGTAACAAAAGAGTACTGAATTGGACAACTCTTCAAAGAGAAAAATGATCTGAAAAAAAGGATCGAACACACAAAAAAAAGTTCCCCAAGTAACCCCTGAGGGTATAAAGGGGAGAGAGAACAATCTTTTGGCACAACCCTGTTATCCATGAGCCGTGAGATTGCTTCTCGGTGACACTGCAGGGAATAGCGAAGGGGTGGTTCGACGTTGCCTCACCAAGCTTCGAAATTTAGGGTTACATAAAAAGGGTGGGATTCAAGTCAAGACTTGGGACAAATATTGTGGTTAGGATACAAAGGATGGGTAGGAAGAAACACTGTTTCTTTAAATATAAACATGCCATATGAAAGAGTTGACGCTGAATTTTTTATTAATGTTAAGGCAGTGAAAGAAAATGATTTTTGCAACCCTAGTGTATCGACTTGGAATAGGGAAGGTGTGAGTCAAGGTAAAGCAGAATTATAGCCTTTCTCCAAGAGTGAATAAAGTATTCAAGAAAACAGGTGCAAGTTATCTTGGGTAAACCTTTTTTAAAATTGAACAACTTTGATTTTTTTGTAAGGGTACTAAGACTATACATTTTTTTTCTTTCTAATACAGCTAGCAAATACTTAGACACCTTGATCTTGGATGCCTTAAGGCAAGCGCTGCACAGACGTTACTCACTTTGCATTACCCAGGGGGCGCGTGCAACTTGAAGATAAGCCACGGATACGGAGTAACAATGCCCCCGCAACGCTCTACGATCCTATTAGGACCGGGACCTACGGTTTAAAGCGGATTCCGAACCATGGCACCGCCGGGACTCGAACCCGAAACCTGTGTACCGAGAGCCAGAGAGCTAGCCACTCGGGCCCTACTAAGATTATATTGCAAAAACAATTCTAAGGGAAACTTTAAACACATTATTATGGATAAGAATTAGCTGTTAAATTTTATAATTAGCCCTCGAAGCACAAGTGAGACCAATTTAACCAAACTTATCAATATTTACATTCTTCTATTTAGTCTTACATATTTTTTTTTCGATAACTAATGATATACATTTTCTTTCTTTATAAGACCAAATTCATGTAGAGATAAAGTGGGTAGATATACCATGTTATATTTAGAGCTTTTAAAATCTTTTGCTTTAGAAAATATACGCTGGTTCCCAAAAAATCAGGAATTAGATAATACGACCAAATATAAGTGAAATTTAATAAAAATTACATTATGTAAAATGAAATGCTGCATCAAAATACGATATGCATTTTAATAGAGCTACTATAGTTTAAAGACGTTTCACAGATTTTATAAACCTACATGATAAGTCGAATATCGATAAAGCCATGAGGCAATATTAATCGATAAAGCCATGAGCCAATTCTTCAGATAATGAGAAATTCGGTGAATAAAAGTTGGCTATTGATCAATCCTATGTAGCAAGATTTGCTGAATGTGAGTCCCTAATTTCATGGACTGTTGAATGCATTTTCGAGATCAGAAACCAGTTTCAAAAGGATATAATTGAGAAAGACTTAGAAATACAAATGCCGCAAATGAGCGCTATTTATAGCTAACTATAAGGAAATAAAGAGTAAAAACACCAGTATATATCAAATCATCTCCTGAGACTTATTAGAATGTTGATACCCAGCATAACTGTTTGCAAAATACTTCACGAAGGAGGGTTGCACGCAAGACAACAACATTATCTGTATACCCTCACGCTAATCCAGCGAAATAAAATATTTAATTCTGCATGTTATTAGAGTCAAATGGAGTGCAAGTTAATGGAGGCCTATACTATTTACTGATAATCTAGATTATGACACAAAATTAACTGAAGATTGTTGGTCTGGCAATAGTAAGGAGCCCTTTCATTTTCATTTCCAAGAAAGAAACAGATTTTGTGTCCTAGGCATATGTGTAGCAGGTATATCTTTGGATGGCCGCGTTGACTTGTATATAGTCCCAAGTTATCGTTACTTAGTACATATACATATATGTCATTCTTGATCCAGTTGTTTACTCGTATACAGGTGCAGTGGATGAGTACTTCATCTTAGAAAACGATAATGGTTTACCACATACCTTGTTTAGCGAACAATTACTATTGTGCAAGCGAATGGGTGTGTATGGGTTGGCAAGATTATGGGTGTGTATAGGTTGGCTTTCTTCAGACTTGAAAGAGATCGAGCTTGTTTGGGCTGCTCTAGGCAAACATATTACTCAACTTAATCCACCCCTTGCAATCTTTTAGAGTTTATCGAACGACCATGCCACATAACAAAGTCTATGCTGTAAATTCAGTTAATACATGCCATCACTTTAAACATTGAATATTTATGTCACACCTGTATAATTGTTAGAAATGAACAAACTCCATATTGAAGATTATAATATTTACATTTCAATGTTTCCAATCTGTATATTTTCGAGATAGAAATTAAGCCTATTGTTTTCTTTTATACCAAATTAGTTAAACACTATTTGACCAAATTTTTTCCATTTTTTTTTTAAATATAGAGAAGATATAAAGAATATATAAATAATATTCTCTATATAAAGAATTAATATAGAGAAGGCCTTCGTGATTCAATTGTAATCGATTAAATTGTTCTTTACGTAGGTGCAGTTGTTGATTCCTCCATCCTACAAGGTGACAATACTATATACCTCACAGAACTCCTAATTGCCTGTACACAGCTATGGGGTTTGCTTTCAACTGAGTTAAATATATTTCAACATAAATTTGATCAGGGAATATCGCTGTCTTGTTTGCACAGTTGTTAGAGTTTATCACCCTCCATATTGAAGATGTTCACAAGTTGAACTAAGAAACTATATTTTGTGGTACTATGTGTTTAATTTTAGGTTTACATTTTGTATATTTTACAGCAGAAAATAAATTAATAGCCTTTCTCTTCTGCCTGATTAGTGAAGCACTGTTAATGTTTTTTGCCTTGTTGTAAGAATTGTTTGATTAATGTTTCTGCCAAATTTCACTAAATTTCGAAGGATAAAAATTTCATAATTTTAGAAAAGCATAATATTTAGTAATGCTCACCCTTTGTGTACTATTGTCTAATGAAGACATGCCCTTGAATGAACGCAATGTTAATAGGCGTAATAAGCAATAGGCTTAATTTTGTACAATTAGAATGCGATTTCAAGTATCAGTCAACCCCGAAGGAAATAATCTGCTAATGTTAAACAATTACAGTCTAAGAATTTAAAATGCACAGCGTGCAGCTGAGAAAGATTTATATTACAAAAGATGTACCAAATTTAATTTTAAATCATTTGTCTACGATTTTTGTGAGCGTTGAATAAATGTAATAGACGATATTAGTATTCAGTATTTCTGTAGATTTACATGATTTAACAAAATAATAATAATATAAAAAATAATAAATTAAAATATAACGCAGAAAATATCTAACAATAAACACACAAGCAGATTGAATATTTATAAAATTGTTTTTTTTCCGAAAAGTATTTTTGTAAGGATACAATTATGTTATTTTATTGAGAAAGAATGATCTGCAGAAAAAACCTATGAATCTTATTTTCTACAAAATTCAAAATGTACGAAAAATAAAAAATCAATATAGTAAGCGCTATTTTTCGCCAAAGTATTCGTCCGATGTCTGTGAATATTTAAACTCTTTTCTGAATGTTTACAATATAAACATAAAAAAGCAGATTGAATATTTACAAATTTATTTCTTTTATGAAAAGTATTTTTGGAAGGATACAATTATGTTATTTTATTGAGAAAAAAAAAAAAAAAAAAAAAAAAAAAAAAAAAAAAAAAAAAAAAAAAAAAAAAAAAAAAAAAAAAACGAACAATCTTCTTTTCTAGAAAATCCAAAAAATCAATATAGTAAACGCTATTCTTCACCAAAGTATTCGATGTTTGTGAATATTTAAATTCTTTTCTGAATGTTTGCAATATAAACATAAGGTAAAAAGATTTTTCCTAAAGAAACAAGATTTTTATATAAAAAATAAAGTATATAAGTTGTGACGTTATGTGAAAAAAATAAAAGGATATTGGTTTCACAGTCACTCGCCATGCCAAAGATAATTCACATAAAAGTTTTCACGACAGTTTACCAAACTAATCACTCTCCTAACAATGTTCCATTAAGAAGAATCGGTAAGCCTAAATAATTCAAAAAACGACCTCAACTTTTATCATCGAGGGTCTTACATTTAAACACTCGTTTGGCATAACCATTAGAACCTTCGATTAACTGCCCACCAGGGAAATGAAAGCTTCTCCAGAAATGGAACAGGGGTGGAGGGAAGAACGAGGAAGAACCTTGAGAGAAAGAATGGAACGAAAGATTTCCCGCTCTGGAAAGAATGGAACGATGGAGAAAATGGCTTTTAACACGAGGGAAAGAACCGATCATCTATAAAAGTCCAGTGAAAACACCGAGGAAGGGGGCTAGAAGAAATTAACGGACCAAAAATGATGAAGTACAAGAAGGTGTCGGACGATAATGCTTGGATCGTGATAAAAATAATACCCCCTTCCCTTTTTTGCTTTTAATATCGTATCCTCGTTCTTATATTTCTCTCGTAATGGCCAGCGATTGCAAAAGCGTTTCTGGAAGGCCCAGGGATCCTCACTTAGCTGCCTTCCTCTTCTTAATGCCTTCTTTGTTTTAATGATAGCGGTAAGGAAGGGATGGGAGAATGTTGGGACGTTTACATAATGTCCTGTATAATAAAAGGTGTAGTTATGGGACGCCTTTTTTTTTTGTTGGAGTAGGGGGTTATGGCATTCCTACCAGCGGTATTAATGTCATGGTTAAGCAATTTCTGCGAATATATGTATGCATGTTTTCCAAGGTCTCCTTCCACCAAATTGCGTCTGAGATTGAAAATTTTGGAATGGCGATCATAATTAAAGAAGGATGGTATAGTAGGAGTTTGCAGAGGAAATTTAAAATTAGATGAAAGTAAATGAAATTTGGTTTGGTAAAATTTGTTAAAAGGCTACATAATTTCATGTCCATTACATATATGATGAAACTTGATTAGGGGTATCAAGTTCTAAAATATTTATTTAAGTAAGAACTTTAACGTATTTTGTTTTAGATAAAGTTTGATAGTTTAGAGTTTTTAGAGAAATTACATCCGATGAAAATGAATGGAATTTATAAAAATAAAAATAAAGATTTTTTACTTTTTAGTGAATTAGATGATTTTAAACAAAAGATGTATGAATTCAGTTCATTTAAGCAAATTAAAAAGGCATAAGATTAAGGAACATAATTTATGTGAAATAAATATTTAGTTTAAAGCAAACAGAAATAATGAAGGTTTTAAGACTAGTTTGCAATTGTGCTTTACTACAGTACTTTGGATAAAAAGTTGTTACTGAAAAATAAAATTATTTCTCATATATGGATAAAAAAATTTTTTTTTGAAAAATAAAATTGTTTCTCATGCTTGAAAAAAAAAAAATCTGTTTTTGAAAAATAAAATTGTTTCTCATTTATTGATAAAAGTTATTTTTGAAAAAATTGTTTCTCATGTATGCTTTATCAGAATTATTAAAATGTATTAATGGTCATATGTTTAAATTCAAATTAGTAGGGCTCATTTATCAAATAAAAATTTTTACCAAAAAGGAAGATTTTTAAATGTATTTTTACATTTCAACAGAGTTATTTATTCAATGCTTTTTTTAGCATTCATTAAAGGTAGTTTATTTATATTACATAGTTTTTACATCCTAAAATGCAAAATCTGAAGCATAACTTAATTTTTTTTAAAATGTTATGTTTTAAATATCAATGCTGTATGCAAAAGTTTTTTGTTTTTTTTTAAAGTACCTGAATTTTCAGAGAAAAAGTAGAGATTAATAATGAGAGGATTATTTTAAATGCTTTCTTTATTCTAAATATTTAAACACTGCTAAGTGACTTTTAAGCTTTTGATTCCACAAATTCACTTTGATTGAAACTTTGACTTTAATAAATCAATTTTTACTCTCTTTGCACTAAAGCTAAGTATTTAACTGAAATGAGAAACAAATATTTCTTTGTCGATCGCTGGGATTTAAACTTCCCACTTCCCATTTCCTATTGTTTCCATCACCACTTAATCGATTTAAAACTCAATCCAATCGATAGATACCTGCGAAGGGACAAAACTTATTCCGCCGACCAAAGATGGTTATCTGGCCGCAAGAGATCACTCATTCGCTGGCCGCATTTAGACAATCGATATCGGCACCTCACAAATAATCGATACTGGCCGCTCGAAAACTTTTCCGTTAAGATGGTAAGTTAAGCGAAGGGGTTGTAAACGACTAATTAAACGTCTGCTCCTCCAAGGCCATCCATCGATTTTGCGGGATGACAAGGGGGGTGTGGGAGGGGTCTTCCTCAGGAAATTGGAAGTCACGAGGGGGGCAGGGGGTGTTAGGAGAGAGGATTTTTAAAATTTATCTCTTTTAAGAAGCCAAGTGGCCGTTATGTTTTGGCGCTTCTGGTCTTTCCGGCTGGAGTTGCCTTTTTTTTAAGTTGAGATGTGTTGTTGGAACAACTGAGTGTAAAGATGGTACACGTTTTTCGTCTGAGGTTTTGTGTTGTAATTGCCGGTTTTGTGAACTAACAGAAGTAAACAAAAGTAGTGTGAAGTTAATGGACAGCAATAATAGAATATAAAAACATTTTTTTTAACTTTTTGAAATAAACTTTTTGTGATACAATAGTATTGGCAATTTACTGATACATTTCTGTATAGAAAAATATTTCAGAAAAAATAACAGATTATAAATAAAAGATTATTAAAATAAAGATTTTTTTTTAAAATACAATTTTTCTATATGATAAATGTAAAACATTTGTTAAGCGATATTTAATTATGAATTTTCGCTGAATTAGAAAATATTCAAATACTTTAACTGTAATACGCATCTTTTAATACTGTTTACTTTTAATATATTTTCATCGGCCGTGTAGGTCGTTCCTTAGAATTCTCTTTTTTCTTTTTCACTTGTTCTCCTTATTTTATCTATGGAAATCTACACCCGACGAAGTCCTTATTTTAAAAAATTCATAGAATTCCGATACAAATTTTTAAATCTAGTCGGCATCATTAAAATTTAAATTTTTACATCAAAAGAAAAAAATATTATCGCTGAAACTACAAAAATTGCAACATCGATTATTTTTAATGTATTCTAATCGGAATCATTATACGTAATTTAAATTTTTACACGAAAAGTAAAAAATTGATGGTTGAAACTACGAAAATTATAAAATAGATTATTTTTATTGGAGTGATAAATTACTTAAAAGGAAAGAAATCTGATCTCCATGGTTAATCACTATAGTTATAATAAAGCAGCAATTACTAATTTTATTTTATTTATTAAAATGTTTACGATTTTGTATTTAAAGTAAAGTATAATATGTTCATATTTTATGTATTGACACCCAACTTATTCTTAGATTTTTTCATTTGTCAATTTCTTTTGATCAGTTATTGTTTTTTGAATTCCATTAATAACAGGCTTATTATTTAATTATAACTATCCATTAGGGATATGAAACTTATTTACAAACTAATTCAGGGCAGTTACCCCTAAAATTCTGCTTGGAAAGCATTCTCTTTTCTCTCTCTTGTAGGTACCAGACATCGGTGTAGCTTTGAATCTTTACAAATCATGTCTCCTTACTGGGAAACGACAGAAATTTCAAGTGCTCGGCATTTAAAAAGTGTTCATTAAATAAACATCAACTATAAATAAATTCTACTTTATTTATTGTCGTTGATTACTTGAACACAACTAATTAAAATTTCAAAATAAAATGTAGAAGACATGTCTTTTGAAAGACTTTTTTTTAACTGAATAACATTTTAAAGTTTCAATAAATAAATAGTTCACTAATTACATGCATCACTACTGTGGATTCATTGAATTCAGATGATGGCAATTTTATTTCGAAATTGAATAGGAGATATTAATAAAAACAATTAGGACTCTTCAAATATTTTTAATTCTTATTCAATGCTCAAGTTTTAAATGGAATCAAAGAATACTCACTCTTTTCAAAAGATTCCATTTTCCATGTTCAAAATGTCATGTTCATAAAAACCGTTCTACTTCACTAGAATTCTCGTATCTGTCAAACAATTTGCTGTATTTATGATATTTTAAAAATTGAACTGCGTTTTGATCAACATTTATAATCGGGATTCTTTTTTGAATTAGAAATGTGTTCCAATTAAAATAAGCTCCACAAAAAAATATTCGTGACTTTCAAAATGAAATACGCGAAGTGTACAAGATAAAATATAAATATTACCATATTAAAGATAAGTCATCTTAAGAAGTGAAAGAACATTTGTGCATAGTTGTCAAATTAAATGTGATATTTCTAAAATCGTTAATAAAGGCCGATGTTGTTTTTAATTTTTAAAAAATTTCTTTGGAAAGAAAAACATTTCACTTCAAAACAGATTCTCAGGACAATAAATAAGATGGAATTAAAAAGAAGAATCTATTCATATAACAAAACGAAACAATTTGCAGACTTACAATATATTAAAAAGGAAGTATTAATTTGTAAAAAGTATTTATTAATTTAATTCCTTAACAGTATAACCTAAAACAACAACAATAATAATAATAATAATTTTTAGCCTAAAAATAGGAGTACTACTGGAAGTACTAGATTCAACTTATTGAAGATGATGTACTGAGTGGGTGCATTACCACAATTAAACGGATATACTTTTTTCTATACTAATTTCAGGAGATTTAATTTTTTCATATGTAGATTTTTAAGTTTTATCAATTTTCTGTTTAATTGCTTTAAAATAGCAATCATGAATGGTCTTTTATTATGAAGATTATTGATACATATTAAATGGACTTAACTTCTTCAAATAAATTAATTGATAATTTTATAATTGTAAATATTGAATATCTTGTTCGGTTGTTCTTTGAACTCATGTCAGAATATAAGATTTTCTGTAAAATTGCTGAAATTGCTGTGCTTTCTTTCTGTAGACACTGACACTATCTTTCCTCCTCATTACATGCATTGCTTCAAATTCGTAAATCTAAACAAAATTCAAGTGATAAATTTAGTTAAATTAGTCATATATGCGCAGTTTTCCAGTGCAATACAACATACAAGTTTCGTTAGTTGAGCATGGCATTGTATTCAGGATGTTGAACGTTTTACCTGAAGCAGCTTAATTTAAAGTCCAGCAAAGAGCTATTCCAAGAATTGCAGTGCTTATGATGGGGATAAAAACGATAAAGTATAAATAAGTTGGTCTTAAAGTCCTTTCATTGAAAGGCAGAGAAAAAAATGAGATATGCTCGTTCCAAAATGTGGTGGCGCTGAAGTCGATATAGTTGAGTGTATGGCAACGTATTCGGGGGTGTTGGACATTGCATTTGTCATTGGGGCTAAGTGTCTAGCGCTTTGACGCTTGAGACCGCAGGTATTGGGTTTGAGTCCTGCCGGTGTTAAGGATGTTTGGAGGTGCCATGTATGTGTCATGGATGTTCGGAATCCATTTTAAGTCATAGTTCCCTGTCTCATATGACTGTAGAGCGTCACGGAGCCACGTCAGACTTCTACCCACGGATGCTTCATCACAACAGAAGCTGACCTCTTTCCCTTCAACCATACTGGTTCGTGGGGTTGGTCTAGTGGGATAAGAAACAACAACAACATTGCATTCAGGATGATGAACTTTTTACCTGAAGCAGATGAAGTATCCTGCAAAGCGCTATTCCAAAAATTCCATTGTTCATGCTGGAGATAAAAATGACAAATGAGTTGGTCTTAAAGTCCTTTTCATTGGATGCCAGAAAAAAAAAGGAGAGAGAGATGCTCGTTCCAAAATATGCTGGCATCGAAGTCGATGTACTAAGGGAGACCTTGGATTAAGCTAGATATTCTACAATTTTCAGTGTAGAAATGAGTCAAAAGTATCTGAGGTAGGGAAAAAAATAGCTGAATGCATATTTGCAGTAACTAAATGAACTAGTCTGCAAATGAAAGGTGGTATTAAAAAGTTCGTATTTAGAATGATTAATTACAAGCTATGACAGTATTTCGTAATCTTTTTCTGATACCATTTTCTAATTACAAATTTAGAATGAATTCACTACCAATTGAAATTTTACTGAATTCAAAACAATAACTTGAGACAAAATAACAGAGACACCAGCTTGGAGAAAACTTTAAACAACGAACCCGGAGATAATGCATGGGGACATTGTCTTCCCCATTTTGACTTGGACCAATCTCCCGGGGAAAGGTCACATTTCAATCGTTCGTCTTTTATGGCTTAGCGGCTGGAAAAATGGAGCGCCTGGCGGGAAAGGGAAGGGGGTGGGGTGGTTCTCTTATAATCTATCTCCGAGAATAATTAATTAAAAATGGCCCTGTCGATAATGAATCTTCATAAAGCCACGGCTAATGAGTTACGCGTTCTCGCGAGTAAACACTCATTCAAAATCTTCCCCCCTTTATTATTTTTTTTTTCCAACGCAATTATTAATTTAAAGGCGGGAAGACTTTCCTTGGGCTGGGCGAAAATCCGCTCTTCAGAATGTTCGATAGCGATAAGCTTTTGGGAAATTTTATGGTTGTCTTACGCACGTTTCTCTATCGATTTTCACATCTGCGAGCACTGAGAGTGGGCTGGGATTTTCTCCTATCGCTCAGCCAGGAGTAGCAGCAAATGGATGTTTTTTAACGGGTTTGCTTGCCCGATAAAACTATTTGATTTACACGGGGTTGACGGAGCCGGCTTACGGTTGGGGCAGTTTTTTTTTTAGTTCCTTTTGTTCTTGGATGAGAGCCATGCATCATTTTTGGATAGTTTTCCTTCTTCTTCAGGGCTTACTGGAAAAAGGTTTTCAGTTTCATAATTAAGGTTAAAATTTGTACAAAATATTAAAAAATATTTAATTTTTTAAAAATTATTAATGAGAAAATGTGTTCAATGGCTTATTGATCAACAGAATTTTAATCTATGTTAAAAGAAAAAGATAATGATTGAGCAATTTGAGAGTGAAAATGTATGTAGGGAAAATATAATCGATTATCAGTAAAATATTATGGATTTCAACATATGAGAGAATAAAATTGATGTAACATAGTGTAATATTTAATTTAATTCGAAAAAATTACAAAGAAAAATAAGCTGCTTTTCGTAAATTTCAAGTGAGTAGATAAATTCTATTAATTTTAATAGGAATTTACAACATGCAAAGTTTCTACATTATTATATTCGCGTTTACTTTAAGAGTTTTTTTATTCTCTAATTTTTTTAAAGAATAAACAAGTAATATATATAAAAAAAATTTTTTTTTTAAGTCAATTCCTACTTTTTTCTTCACTATATTGCAGAAAGTCTTTTACAAATAATATTCCTTCATTTTTTTTTAAGTTTATCTGGCGCCATCTATTGGTAGATATATGCAACTTAAATCTAAAAACAAATTAATTAATTAACTTTAATGAATTAATTAATGTTTGAAAAACTGTATTAACATCCAGTGTCATCCACTATAAGTTAAAAAAAATGTATTTGAACGTGAGTGGATGAATAAAAAGTAATTTATGAACGACTGAAAATTTGAACAAGATATATATAGGGAGAGTGTGAGCTAATAGAAGGAATTGAAAAAGAATACCCGCATTGTCAATTTAACATTATTAAATGTTTCTATTGAAACGTCGAAAATCGAACAGCGACTTCTTCCAAATCAGCTGATAATCTTATAAGCGTGAAGTGAATAAGCGTTTAGTAAAAGTTAAATTTTAATAAAAGTTAAATATATGGTTAATTATTAACAGTTATATAAAAAGGAATAGTAGTAAACTCATAAATATTTATAAAACAATATTTTCTCATGCAAATATTCTTCAACGAGAAAACAAACACTGTTTTGTAACTTTTGAAGAAATTGTTGCCAACAACGTATCAAAATAAATAAGAAATATTAGAATAAAATAAATGCTATTTTTTTCTTTTATTTCATGTTATTAATAATTGAGGATATCTTTTAATCAATAAATATTTATAAGATTCTCGTAAATAATTATTTTTTTGTAAATGATAAAAGAATTCTTTAGAATAGTTAATGAAAAAGTATTTTAAAAAATTGAAAACAAAAATAGAAAGTTAACTGAAACTTAGCAAATAAAAATAATAAAGAATATTTAATACTGCTATAAAAATCAATGAAATAAAAGAAAGGGGACATTAAATTTATTAGCCACATCAGCTGATAATCTTGTAAGCATTCGAAGAGTAATTTTTCTCAGTAGTCTAACACCATGCTATGTTATTTTCTAACTTGTGTATAAAATAAAATATAAACATTACATTATGCTAACCATTTAAATCGCCATCAACCTCATTTATGTTAGAAAATTACGTTTAATATATAAATATAGTAATATCAACATATTAATGTTAATTATGAAAACGTCTTAATGTCTAGCCGGAAATATTTAGAAGACAGTCAGTCTGTCGTAAATGCAGACACGGTTGAGAGTTTTTACGATTCTGTATATTATGGATATATTTTTAGTGAAAGTTAAATTTTAGTAAAAGTTAAATATATAGTTAATTATTAGCAGTTATATCAACAAGGGATAGTAGAAAAGTCATAAATATTTATAAAACATTTATAAAAGTCATAAATATTTATATTTCCTTATGCAAATATTCTTCAACGAGAAAACAAACTCTGTTTTGTAACTTTTAAAGAAATTGTTGGTAACAACGTATCAAAATAAATAATAAAAATGATTAGAATGAAATAAATGTTATTTTTTCTTTTATTTAATGTTATTAATAATTGAGGATAACTTTTAATCAATAAATATTTTTAAGA
This sequence comes from Caerostris darwini, assembly GCA_021605075.1. Taxonomy (NCBI): domain Eukaryota; kingdom Metazoa; phylum Arthropoda; class Arachnida; order Araneae; family Araneidae; genus Caerostris; species Caerostris darwini. Next base: position 32,472 of record BPLQ01006506.1, on the reverse strand, counting down.
TTCTTGTATATATTCTTTTTATAAATGACAAAAAAATTCCTTAGAATATTTAACAAAAAGTATTTTAAAAAAGTTGAAAATAACAATAGAAAATTAACTGAAACTTGGCAAATAAAAGAATATTTAATACTACTATAAAAAACTCAATGAAATAAAAGAAAAAATCATTATAAAAACACAATAATGCTTATTCAATATAATTTTTATCAAAATAATTTAAAAATAACCTTAATATTTGTACAAATGGTTTTAAATTGTCTTTTATTTTTTTGTTATAATTTCAGTAAAAATAAAACCAACTGTCATTAAAAACAACATTTAAATCAAGATACTACAAGAACAAATTTCAAGAAACTTAAACCTAAAATACTGGGAAAAAATCTGAACTGAAACACTCACTTCAAAAAGTTCTTTACAATCTTGTAAATCCTTTTCAGAACCAACTAATATCTATAGAAAAGTGGGCGTTTCCTTTGCAAAGCAGATTACTATAATCACCTAGCAAACAACTCTCTTTAAGAAGGTCTAATTAAAATCGATTACACTTTTAGTCAGAAGTGGCTGCCAACAATTCGCCAAAACTTTGAAAACGAATTGGAACGATTAAAAAAGAGAAAGAGCGTGAGAGATAGAGAGAAGGGGATGGAATATAATCGAACTAATGTTTCCAACCATCACATCTCATTGGGGTGTTGGAATAAATTCTTTAATCAACAAACGACTTCGAAGAGCCGATTTGGACCGGTATCTTTTGCATAAAGAGGGCTGAAGAAGTGGAATCGCTTAAATGAGATATCTTTCCTTGATGAGGTCTAGGGAAGAAGAAGCCACGGAAGTTTTCGGGGCGATTATAGGATTCCTAATCGTTGCTAATCTGTAAAAATAAATGAGATTCTTGGCCGCCGCAATTAATGGAGGACTTAACTTCGTAGAAGATTATCGTACGTTACCTTAGACGGACACAAACTTGTTCTTTTAGCGAAATTGGAGGCTGGGGATTGACCGCAGAAAGGGAAAATGGGTTCTTTTACTTTTATTTTTTATGATATTGAACTATTTATTTGTTTTTCATTTTATGAGAAAAGTATCAACTGTTGAAACTTCTTCTTCTTATTTTTTTTTTTTCTAAAACATTTAACCGGAGTGACATTTTCTTAAAAAATTTTCTTTCAGTATGGCTTGTTAAACGCTATTATCAACACAGAATTGATTTAGATTACTATGTTTTGGGAGTTAGCAACTTGATGATACTTTTTATTTGGGACTGTTTAAAATAAAGCTTATCTTGAATTTAATTCATTCAGATTTACGGTTTTTGCATCAAAGTTAATTAATTAATTTGTTTCCAAATTATAAACTTAAATAATTCAAATTGTTGAAAAAACTCTGGAAATTTTTAGCATAGTCATGTGCATTTTTATAATTTAGAAATATGGATTTAGAAAGTATTTATTTCATGCACAAATTAAATAGCGTTATATAAAATCCACTAAATAGCTAATAATAACAATAATAATCTTAAAACTAAGGCTATCATTATGAAAGATTAAAACTCAATTTTAAGAAAAGTCAACAAAAATTAACATAGTTTATATTATTTTAAAGGAACTCAATTCAATGAATTGTAGCATCTAAAATACAAATCAGAGAGTATTCAATAAATACATTGTAGTATCAGTCAAACAGCAAAAGCAAAATATATTTATATAAAATATACGATAAAAAGTACAAGAAAGTGGTTTACGTGCATCGTTCGATTTGTTATTTATTGAACAATTATTCTTCTCAAAGTACCGAATATATTTTGAATGGTAGTATCTAATATATTATTATGAAAGTGGAAACATATGATGAAAATATGATAAAGGAATATATGATGAGAAACGAGAACTTTCCCAGCTGTATAAAAAATTAAAAGATTATTTATAATGGTTCATAGTATATGGTTATTCTACATTAAATATTACATGATGTAACGGAAATATATCTATATAGCTTAGCTCAAATGAAACACGTAAGTGCTTCAGATATTTTTTATGCAGGTTTGGAAAGTCATTTTAAACCTTTTGCAAATCAAATTGAACTGTCTCAAAATGAAGATTTTATTTATAGACTAATACTCGTGTATGCTTATAAATAGGTATATGCATATGTACGTCAAAATATATATTTCTCTATGAATATATGTACGTCTGAATATGCATTTCTCTATGTGTAGTAATGTACTGGTTACATATAGATAAATATGTATACTTAAATATATAAGTATTTTCAACTACAATTGCATATTTACTTAAGTATGTATGCAGTTGTAGTTTGAGCGCGACTATATTGTATATATAGTTGCCCAAAAACTTATATACTCGAGCACAATACATAAGCACTTATCTGCATGCATTTACATATACAAGCAAACATATATATGTATACATATATGCACTCATATTTACACACAGAGACATACACTGAAGTGACAAAAGTCATGGGATACCTCTTAATATCGTGTCGGCCCTCCTTTCTCCCGGCGAAGTGCAGCAACTCGACGTGGCATGGACTCAACTAGTCGTTGGAAGTCTTCTGCAGGAATATTGAGCCATGCTGTCTCGATAGACGTCCATAATTGTGAAAGCGTTGATGGTGCAGGATTTTGGGCACGAACAGACCTCTCGATGATGTCCCATAAATGCTCGATGGGATTCATATCGGGCGATCTAGGTAGCCAGATCATTCGTTGGAATTGTCCAGAATGTTCTTCAAACCAATCGAGAACAGTTGTGGCCCGGTGACATGGCGCATTGTCATCCATAAAAATCCCATCGTTGTTTGGGTACATGAAGTCCATGAATGGCTGCAAGTGATCTCCAAGTAGCTGAACATAAGCATTTCCAGTCAATGTTCGGTCCAGTCGCACCAGAGGACCAAGTCCATGCCATGAAAAACAGCCCACACCATTACAGAGCCACCACCAGCTTGAACAGTGCCTTGCTGACAGTTTGGGTCCATGGCTTCGTGGGATCTGCGCCACACTCGAACCCTACCATCAGCTCTTACCAACTGAAATCGTGACTCATCGGACCAGGCCACGGTTTTCCATTCATCTAGGGACCAACCGATATGCTCACGTGCCCACGAGAGTCGCTGCAAGCGATGTCGTTCTGTCAGTAAAGGCACTCGAGTCGGTCTTCTGCTGGAATAGCCCAAGAAAGCCAAATTTCTCCGCACAGTTCTAACAGACAAGTCCCTTGTACGTCCCACATTGATTTCTGCGGTTATTTGACGCAGTGTTGCTTGTCTGTTAGAATTTATGACTCTTTGCAGATATCGCCGGTCTCGGTCGTTAAGTGCAGGCGGTCGACCACTGCGCTGTCCATGGTGGGATGTTATGCCTGAAATTTCATACTCTCGGCACACTCTTGACACAGTGGATCTGGGAATGGTGAATTCCCTAACGATTTCCGAAATGGCATGACCCATGCGTCTAGCTCCAACTAACATTCCGCGTTCAAAGTCTGTTAATTCCCGTCGTGCGGTCATCATCACGTCAAAACCTCTTCACATGAATAACTTGAACAGAAATGAAAGCACTGCGCATTTATACCTGTTCTACGCGATGCTACTGCCATCTGAAAATTTGCATATTGCTATCCCATGACTTTTGTCACTTCAGTGTATACGCATTTACATTCGCGTATATATATATACGCGAATGTAAATGGATGCATTAAGTCACTGATTCTTCACATATTGTAAAATGGCCAAACAGAATTTCTGTTTTGGTTAGTCATTTGATAGATACCTTAGCATATATTGATTTATCTGACTTTATGTTTATAAACATTGCAATAAAATTTGTATTTTACAAGTAGATTAAATATTTAATTTTATTGGTCGAAATAAATAATGTCAACCAATAAAATTGCCAAAAAAGTTTAAAAATTAGAAATAGTGAATTTATTCGAAAAGTACTACCAATCATACAAAAGAAAATGACATTTTATTTACTAGAATAATATTTAAAATATCTGAAATTAACAATGTACATTTCTTTACAAAATGATGTCTTACATTTTTTAATTCTAATTATTTAACCAATCTTATAATGTGACAGAATGTATTACATTTACATTACATTCTTCCAATAAACCCTTCCACTCTGATTCTGGACATGCCCTGGAGGTACTGTTTGGAAAATCTTATCTCAAACAGCGCCGGCAATCAGAGAAAAGCAAGAACAATAATGGAAGCCAAACGTTCAACCAGAGGAAGACAAAAGACAAAACCGAAGGATTTGATAGGGCTACATTCTATTAGCGCGGGAACCGTCTGACGACGATTATATTAGGCGAGGGAACAGGAAATAAAGCAAGAACCATTCCCCTCTGAAGAGTGGGCGGAGCCACGAGGTCAGAGTTCTAATTGAGGGAAAAATTCCTTTTCTATTCGAGCAACTCGTTGCTAATGAAGATTTTGGTTTCCGTGTCAAGAAGACATCTACAATTGAGAGTAAGAATTTCCCTGCCATGTTTCTTCTGAGGCAATAAAGAAAAAAAGAAACTGATTGTTTAGATCTTTTTGATAAATGTTCCAAGATGCATAAGAAAAGAAACTCCAATAAGATAAAACCGGATTATTCGTTACTTAAATGCTGTTTTCTACAATTGGACTGAATTATACGTAGGTCATTTTTAAAAAGAAAAAGAAAAGCCATAGGTCTTATTGTGAACTGACATGGTAGACGAATGTTTAGATCTTATTGATAAATGTTCCAAGATGAATAAGAAAAGGAACTCCAGTAAGATAAAGCCGGATTATTCGTTACTTAAATGCTGTTTTCTACAATTGGACTGATTTATTCTTAGGTCATTTTTAAAAGAAAAAAAAAGGCATAGGTTTTATAGTGAACTGACAGGGTCGACGTATTCTTTTGGAGCTATTTAGCTTCTGCGGGCTCCATCTCCGATATGACAGGGTAAATACAGTTGAAACAATGAAAATAGCCCAGAATATATTTACAAATATAATAAAATTAACTTTCAATAATAAACAAATAAAAGAAAAGCAAAAAATTAAAAAATTAAATTAGAAATTAAATTAAAATTTTGCGCGGACGTTTGAAATCATAATTGGGAACATAAGAGTCAATCTCCTGGATTGCAAAGATGTGTTTAAGAAAATCTTTTAAATAAGGAATGTTAATAGCTTTATAAGATACCATTGCGCATGAACCATTTAGCAGAGGTAATTTGGCGGATAGTGATATTTTGTAAAGGAAAATAGACCGAAAGAATTTTTAAGAATTGCTAATGAATTCAATCATTCCTGGTGAATCCAAGACTTATCCAAGTGAAATTTTAAATAAATCATAATTGATTAATCACAGGAGTAAAATTTGAAGATAGAAAATTAATTGCTTTGCAGCGTTGGTTAAAAGATTTTGTTAATCGCATGGAGAAATTTTTAATCTAATATATTATTAAGTATATTCTAATAGGAACAGATAAAATTTTCCTTTACTAAAATTAATCAAATCTTAATTACAAATGATTTTTCATGAAAAAAAATTACGACAAGAGTAAGATTAAAGGATTATTTCAATGTGCACTCCAATATATATAAATGTTGAATACTTGGGAGATTTTAAATAGATAAATGAAATAATGTTTAAAGTATAAAATTCAGAAATATTTCAACACACACACTCAAAAGACGTTTTTTAAAAGTATAAATTATACAATACGCAATATAATTTCAAAAGAAGAAAGTGGCAGAATAATGTGATGATTAATTTTAAGTGATATTTAATGTAATAATCAATTAATTTAGTATGATAATTAATTTAAATTTTAATGTGATGAATATTGTTAAATTAAAAAAATTATGAAGTACATATTCAAATGACATTTTTAAGAGCATTAATTATACAATAAGTAATATAATTATAGGTGAATGCAAAAGAAAAAGGTGGCAGAAAATATGATATTTAATTTTAAGAGTGGTAGTTAGTTTTAAGTTATAATTAATTATATTAATAGGATAATTTAATTAATTAATTTTAAACATGATAATGAATTGTAAGTGATATTTAAAGTGATAATTAATTTCATTTTTCATTTATTTTTTTTTATGTGATAAAATTATATTATTAAATATTATTAAAATAATATTATTATTTTTTTATTTTAATAATATTTAAGCACACAGTCGAAAGACATTTTCTAAGAGTATTAATTATACAACAGATATTATAATGATGGTTGAAATGAAAAAGAAGAAAGGGGCAGAATAATGGGAATTATAATTTCTCTTTTCTATAATTCTTCTTTAATATCGTTATAAAAAGTTTGAAAATTTTCTGTCCGATTACATTGTTTATCAGATATGAAGAAATAAAGATATTTTAAAAGCAAAATTATATTCTGAAGGCTTTTAACAAGAACTATTTTTGAAAAAAAACAAAAAAAAAACCTAGTAGTTTTCGTAGAACTAAATATTATAATAATGTGTTTAGAAAATGTGATGACAAAAATTTGAAAGGAAATCTAATTAAGAAATTTCAATTAGATCTTATTTATCATTTAAAAGAAAGAAAGAAGAATAACTTTAATTGAAAATTTTATTTAAAATGTATATTTAAGAAAATGCCTGCATCTATAAAGAAAGACAATAAAGGCAAATTTAAACGATAATAAAATGTAAGCACCAACTTACAATCCATAATATGAAGAATTTTATATATTTATTTAAGTTTTCAAAACATGTTGTACATAAAATGAGAATTCTTTTAAATAAACTACTTAGTAGTAATAAGTAAAACAACTTGCTAAAACCTTTAAAGTTAAAATTCATGGGAAAAGTTTAAAACTAAAAAAAAAAAAAATAATAATAATAATAATAATAATAATAAAAAATAAATAAAACAAAGTAAAATATATTTGATTAAATTTTATTTAATTATTCATTTTTATTGTTCATTTAGTTTTAGTATTATTTGATATTTATACCTAAAGATACTTTTAAAGAAAAATTACTTAAGGAGAAAATTAATTTTGTAAGATATTTTGATTATTTATATTAATTCATGAATACAAGATTTATAAATTTAATAATGAAAAAAAATTACTCAAGTTCTGATTATAAGAACTAAATGAGAAAAATTAAAACCTTTAATCATAAGGTTTTTTTAAATAAAATTGTTTAATTTAATTTCAATGTACAGAAAACAAACAAAAATTATCCATTTATTCGCAAAATACGAAAATGCGACACATTTGTTTCAATTAACTTTTAATGCGAAAATATAAATAAAAATAAATAAATACGCCATGAACTAAATTCACATTAGTAAAATGATAATAAAAAGAAAACTTAAACAAAAGGATTTTCATTTACTTTCTTTATCTTAAATATTTAAATACACCACCTTTATCAAGAAAATATTTTTTCTTCTTTTTGCAAAAAAAGAGAATAGAATCCTGTTGGGATTTAAACAAATATAAATGGCTTCAAAATTTTTAAAAAAAGTGATTTTTAATTCAAGGAGTTTAAATTAGAGATCTTATTTTTTCCTTTCATCAATGATAACTAATGAACATCAGTTTTTTCATTAATTTTAAACTCGAATCCAGAAGAAAATAGATGAATTCGAAGCTCATAAAAGATTCATGACTCATAAGAAGCACAGATGAAAACTAATAACATTATGAATCAAAAAGTGTTTTTATGAAAATAGAAACTCGATTTAAAACTATTTGAATACGTCTCTCTCTTTTTAACATATTTTTTTTTTTTTTTTTTTTTTAAAAAAAGTGCAATGCATTTTCATTTGCCTTAAAAGCTTCTTTTAAATAATTATTCTCAAAGATATGCTTTTACAGATTTTTGGTTTCTTTTTCCACGAAAAAAAAATGGCGGTATGGAAACATAATTGCCAGATATATCCATTAATTTTCAATAATATATAAAAAAAAATTCTTCCACCGCTTTATTAAGAATAATAGGAGAACATAAAAGTAATAGTTAGTCTTTAATTTTTGATCACATATAACTAGTATGGTCTTTTGAAAAAAAGGCATTAATAAGTAGAAGAAAGAAAAATATAGAACGTTATACGAATATTGCGATGAAAACTTCAAAGTGAAGTGAAGTAAAGTTATTATTGCGTTCAAGGTAGAACTAATAGGATTTCAAAAGACCTGGATCAGAGTTGCCAATGGCAGAAGAGTTTTTTCAACAAAAACAGATTTATTTTTATTTTGCTGAGTTTGAAATCTTTTACTGTACTTTTTAGATCTTAAAGCTGGATCAAAAAAGTAAAGTCTGTTTTTGATGATGGGAAGACTGATCTTATTCCCTACTTAGAAATAATGTGAAGATGAAAGATTAAAGAACAACAACAACAACAAAAGTTCCAAAGATTGAGAAAGAACTGATGAAATTGGATGTAACATGGTTTGTATGGAATTAACAGATATGTTCACGATAAATATATTTGCATAAAGAATGATGCTACTTTTAATCCTTTAGATAATAGAAGAAAGATTATGCTTGAACATTATAATAATTATTCTCAAAGATATACTTTTACAGATTTTTAGTTTCTTTATCCACGAAAAAAAAGGACCACACGGAAACATAAATGCCAGATATATCCAGTAATTTTCAATAATATCTAAAAAACATTTCTTCGACTTCTTTATTAAGAATAATAGTAAAACATAAAAGTAATAGTTAGTCTTTAATTTTGGATCACAGATAACTAGCATGGTCTTTAAAAAAAGGTATTAATGAGTGGGTAGAATAAAGAAAAATATAGAACGTTATACGAATATTGTGATGAAAACTTACTTTTGCAGTATAAAATGAAGTGAAGTGAAGTAAAGTCATTATTGCGTTCTTGCCAGAACTAATCGGATTTCAAAAGACCTGGATCAGAGTTGCCAATGGCAGAGGAGTTTTTCAAACAAAAACAGATTTATTTTTCTTTTGCCGAGTTTGAAATCTTTTACTGTAGTTTTTAGATCTTAAAGCTGGATCAAAAAAGTAAAGTCAGTTTTTGATGATGGGCAGCCTGATCTTATTCCCTACTTAGAAGTAATGTGAAGATGAAAGCTTAAAGAGCAACAACAACAAAAAAAGTTCCAAAGACTGAGAAAAATCTACTGAAATTGGATATAACAGGGTTGGTGTGGAATTAACAGATGTGTTCACGACAAATATCTTTGCATAAAGAATGACGTCACTTTTAATCCTTTAGGTAATTTTTTAGTAAATTAAAAAACAGTATGCTTAAATATTATCTATGAATAATACGAAATAAAATTAATCATTTTAATTCTTATATGCTGATTAAAAACATAATCATTTAAAAATATTTTTACACCAAATTTCATCAAATATATATTACTATTATTAACAAATGATTACTAAAGTATGAAAAAAGCAAAAACATTGTATAGTATCCTTGAACTAATGTCTTTTTGTCCTTTTTAGTAACCTTTAATAGTGTCCTTTAAACATTATTGTATGAACTAATTACGTACATATTAATTTAGCAAAAAGCTAAATGATTTATTTTTCAAATATATCTATATAGATTAACCTTTGGTATTCCGTATTTTGTCTTTTTAAATGAACCAATATTATTGATTTTCTTTAAAAACTAAAATAAAAAAAGAATTTACAAAAATATGCATGTAATTTTACGCAATTTAAAAATAAATTACATAACATATTTTGAGTTTTATTAAGTCAAATAATTGAGAAGTATATGAAGATTTCTAGATAAGGTATTTTTAAAACGATTAATATGAATTAAGTTGTTTTTTATTAACTATAATATATTTATAATTTTTTTGTAGCAAAAGCAAGAAATCATGGTCATAAATATTTTTTTTATAATGAAACAAAAATAATTTTAAAACTCATTATGAGAAATATATAGTTACAAAAAAATATGTATCAGAAAAAAAATAATATTATTACTTGAATTTTATATAAACAACAATTTTTTTAAATAGCGCAAATTTCATTTGAAAAAAAGCATTTCCCTAAAGAATCTAAAAAAATTACCCAGACACAAAAACTGCTTTTTATTACCTCTTAAATAACGTTAAACAAGACGAAGATCTAGATAAATCTCAATATCAGATAGAAAACTTAATATCCAACGGCCCATATTTCGAAACTGTTTAAAAAAATATCAAAAACCTCATTTACAAAAAAATAACTATAAACACACATTCTCATAATATTAAAACGAAAAAAAAAAAAAAAAAAAAAAACCCACATAACTACAACTGTAGTTGCAACTTGCTGAACTGAAGAAGAATTTTATGACTTTCCCATTCCTTCAAACCCTCTGGAACATTAAGATAAATTTTTAAGAATAATTGCACCTCATTTTTTTTCTCTTAAGACATAACTGATATTAGGAAAAAAAAAAAAAAAAATATAATTATAAAAAACAGATGACAGAGTGGTGGGGGAAAAAAATAAACAACAGGAAAAAAAGGCATGCTGTGTACGTTTAAGTTCCTCCGCAACAATTACATTATGCCTTTCCTTCTACTACAACCCATATGAAGTTCTAACCATCTGAAGTTAAGTAACGTACTAGAGGTAAAAGCTGTAACAAAAAAAGGGCCTCAACTACGCCCCGGGGAGCCATTTTTTAATCGACTTCTAGTGTTCCCGCCTCGAAGGCGTCGAAATAACGAGAAGATATGGCTGCTCAGAGAAAGCCTTCATACTTCTCTTTGGTAGTACAAGGTACCTCCATTAAATGTTCTTTGAACGGGGTTGTCACTTTGATGGAACAGCTTGGATGGCTTCTCTTCGCCATATAGACCTTTTCCATTTTTTTATTTATTTATTTGCCTTCGTCTCTTTACAAGACTCCTTTTTATGTGGCGATTTTTTAAAAGTTTTTGTTAAAGAATGGAAGGTAAAAGCTTTCCATGTAAATATATGTTTGGATATAGTGAAATGAATGAGATGTTATACTTTACAGGATAGTGCTTCTCTTTTTTTTTTTGGCCTAGAATAAAAATAAAATCAGGGGCTGTTCGAAAGAAATGGTAAGTTCCTCGACAAAGGATCAGGGAAGGGATAAGGTACCTGGAGTTTCTTCCGTTTTCTAGAACGTGGAGGCTTAACTGTGCTGGTCCTTTTCTTCTTGCTGAGGCATATAAAAAGGAAGTTAATAGATTTGGCATTTTCTGAATTAATATACTGCTACAACTTTAACTTAGGCTGCATTTACGAAAATACTTGCTCCAAATTCTTTCGATAATTTTTTTGAAATGCAATATAAATAAAAATTGTATAATCTATTGTATAATCTATTTAATATTGTAATATGGGAAAAATTGCTGCTTATTTAAAATTCAAATAATGCCTGTTATTTTTTTTACAGCTACAAATCTTTTTTTTTATTATATATTTCACATAACTAGATTGTTAATAACAAAATGATTTGTAGCAGAAAAAAAAATAACACACATTATTTGAATTTTACATGAACAATATTTTTTACACATCAAATATTTTAACTACAAATAAAAAAAAATTCCCAAAAGGATCTAAAAAAAAAAACTCACACACAATAACTGCTTTTTATTATCTTTTAAATAAACGTTGAACAAGACGAAGAACTAGATAAATCTCAATATCAGGTAGAAAACTTAATATCCAACAGCCCATATTTCGAAAATGTTTAAAAAATATAAAAAACCTCATTTACAAAAAAATAACTATAAACACACATTCCCATAATATTAAAAAGAAAAAAAAAACACCACATAACTGCAACTGTAATTGCAACTTGCTCAACTGAAGAAGAATTTTATGACTTCCCCATTCCTTCAAACCCTCTGGAACATTAAGATAAATTTTTAAGAATAATTGCACACCATTTTTTTCTCTTAAGACATAACTGATATTAGGAAAAAAAGAAAAATATAATTATAAAAAACAGATGAAAGAGTGGAGGGGAAAAAATAAACAAGAGAAAAAAAAAGGCATGCTGTGTACGTTTAAGTTCCTCCGCAACAATTACATTATGCCTTTCCTTCTAATACAACCCATATGAAGTTCTTAAGTAACGTACTAGAGGTAAAAGCTGTAACAAAAAAGGGCCTCAACTACGCCCCGGGGAGCCATTTTTTAATCGACTTCTAGTGTTCGCGCCTTCGAGGCGTCGAAATAACGAGAAGATATGGCTGCTCAGAGAAAGCCTTCATACTTCTCTTTGGTAGTACAAGGTACCTCCATTAAATGTTCTTTGAACGGGGTTGTCACTTTGATGGAACAGCTCGGATGCCTTCTCTTCGCCATATAGACCTTTTCCATTTTTTATTTATTTATTTGCCTTCGTCTCTTTACAAGACTCCTTTTTTATGTGGCGATTTCTTAAAAGTTTTTGTTAAAGAATGGAAGGTAAAAGCTTTCCATGTAAATATATGTTTGGATATACTGAAATGAATGAGATGTTATACTTTACAGGATAGTACTCCTCTTTATTTTTTTGGCTTGGAATAAAAATAAAATCAGGGGCTGTTCCAAAAGAAATGGGAAGTTCCTCGACAAAGGATCAAGGAAGGGATAAGGTACCTGGAGTTTCTTCCGTTTTCTAGAACGTGGAGGCTTAACTGTGCTTGTCCTTTTCTTCCTGCTGAGGCATATAAAAGGAAGTTAATAGATTTGGTATCTTCTGAACTAATATACTGCAGTAACTTAGGCTACATTTATAAAAATGCTTGCTTCGAACTATTTTCTTTGATAATTTTTTTTAAAAGGAAAATAAATAAATAAAATGAAATATTTTATAAAATTACTTTTTGGAATTAATTATTTTCAGTTTGAATTAAACATGTAATTGATGTGCTCATATAGATGTTCAATATTAATAAATTTGGTTTTATACCATACATATGTAACAAACCATATCTAAACTTTCATTTTTGAAAGGATGATGAAATCAGATTTATTCTTGATTTAATAAGAATTTATCGATTATTTATAACGAATCTCGCCATTCGTGTTAAAAACTCAGAGTGGATATTTTTATTATTTAAAATATTAAATTATTAAGATTGTCCTTTCTTCTTTTTTGTGTCTAATGCAGCTGACAAACACTTAGACAATCATCTTCGATTACATAAGTCATCTTCGATTACAGACGTTACTCACTTAGCACTACCCAGGGGACGAGTTTAACTTGAAGATAAAATACGGTCGCGGAGTAACAATGCCCCCGCAATGCTCTACGATCCTATTAGACTTGGACCAACGTTTAAAGTGGATTCCCGAACCACTACAAATATTCAAGGTACTGCCAGAACTCAAACCCGAAACCTGTGGTACCGAGCGCTAGCCACTCGGCCATTCAGACCCCTGTCTTTTCTATATACTGCAGCAACATCGGCTGCATTTACGAAAATGCTTGCTTCAAATTCTTTTCCTTGATAATTTTTTTTTAAAACACAATATAAATAAATAAATAAAATATTTTGTAAAATTACTTTTATCAATAAATTATTTTCAATATGAATTAAATATGTAATTGATGTACTCATATAGAGGTTCAAGATTAATAAAAATGGTTTCATAGCATGCATATGCAATAAATCTTATCTAAACCTCGTTTTTGAAAGGATGATGAAATCAGTTTTATTCTTGATTTAATAAGAATTTATTGATTATTTATAACGAATCATGCCATTCGGGTTAAAAAGTTAAAGTGCATATTCATTATTTAAGATATCGATTTAGAAGCTTCTAAAATAATAAATGTCACCAGCGTAGTTTAATTTATGTGTAATGAATATCCTATTTAAAATGAATATTCCAGTTATGAAAAATATTGTGATAATAGCGTTTTCTTTGACAGGCAACATAATTGAATTTTGCATATTAGATAAAGATAAATAACAAATTTCCAGCAAGAATTTCATACAGAGGTTATATTGCACATGTAGTGATCTCATATCATTATTAAATTCAAAGGGTGAAGATGAGGAAATAAAGATGTATTAAAAAAGTAATATGATTATGAAAAGACGAAATTAACCATCTAGTATATCAGGTATGAGGTAACTCGATTAAATGTTCTAAAAACAATAAATTCGCCCTATTTTATTTATTTGCTTTCGTTTCTATCGAAGACTTTTTTTGTGTGCAATTTTTTAAAAAGTTTTATTGAAAAATATTTATATATGAAATGTAAGTATCAAAATATATGATTTCCAAATACACTACGTGGAAAGTGACGGACACGACACTATAACGACACAAACCCATATTTATTAAAATTAATAGGATGGTGGCCTCCTTCTTGATTTACAGCTTTATCGATTCTGGGCATTTTCCACTAAATTAGCCATTCGTGTTAAAAACAAGTGGATATTTTTATTAAATGTTTAAATAGGAAATATTAAGATTGTCCTTTCTTCGGGTGCAGGCCACTTAGACAATCAATCTTCGATTACCGAGATGTTCAATTGGGTTAAGATCAGGGTTCTGCGCCGACCACTCCATGCGTTTAACGTTGTTGTTCAAGATACCAGTCAAAGTCCTCCTTGCAACATGGCATTGCGTTGTCGTCTTGATACCAGCAATCATCCAACCGTACGTTTCAAAGCCCACAAGGTCAAACATGATTGTCCGAAAATATCACTATCTATTCGGCATTCATTTTCTTCTTACCATAAAAGGAAGTTCACCAGATTTGGCATCCCTATACCAGGAGAAACAGGCCCATACTATCAATCTCCTCCCCAAAACTTTTCCTTGATAATTTTTTTAAAACCACCAATATAAATAAATAAATAAAATATTTTGTAAAATTACTTTTCATCCAATAAATTATTTTGGTCTTTGGACCATCGAAGGCGTGCTTTCTTGTTGGTTTTCGTAATCAAAGGCTTATGGGCCGCCGAACGTCCAGTGTAACCTAACTTTTTGGGCTTCGATACGAAGAGTCTTGGTTTAAACGGCCACACCTGTGGCTTGTCTAAACTCATTAGCGATGTTATCCATGGATGTTTGATATCGATTTACTTTGAATCTCCCAGCCGAGCACCCGCCGGTATCTGCTGGTTTAGAACTGTAGGTCGTCCACTTCGGGGTTTGTTCTTTGACAGTGTCCCTGAGTTTTTAAATAACGAAACAACACGTGCTACAGTTGATTTTGAGCATTACGTGATCTCATATCTCACTAATTGACACCTTGGCAAGATGCAATCCAACCAACACACCTTTCTCGAACTCAGACAACTATCTTGACAAAAAATAATTAACCAGTCGACTCCACAGGTATTTATAGGATATGGCTGAAACATAATACCTATTTTTATTTATTTGTGTTTCTATCGCTGTTTTGTGTGAATTTTTAAAAGTTTTATTGAAAAATATTTATATATGAAATGTAAGTATATAAATATATGATTTCCAAATATATGACTGCTGAAAAGAAAATAGGAAGTTCTTCAACAATATATCTGAAAAGGGATATTTGGTATCTGGAGCTTCTGCTTTCTGAAACATAGTTTTAACAGTGGTTGTTCTCTTTCTTCTTGGTGCAGCTTGAAAAGGAAGTTAATTAATTTGGCATTTTTTAAAACTAATAAATGATTGCTACTTAGTTAATAAATATTTGTATATTTGTGGTTTGTATATTTGTTTATATATGATTTCCAAATATACGAGTACTAAAAAAAATAGGAATTTGTTCGACAATGAATCTGAAAAGGAATAAGGTATTCGGAGCTTCTGTTTTCTGAAACATAGTTTTAACTCTGATTTTTCTTTCTTCCTGCTGCATCTTGAAATGGAAGTTAATTAATTTGGCATTTTTAAACTAATAAATGATTTCCACTTAATTAATAAATATTTGTACATTTGTTTTGAATATTTTTCTTACATTAATATTTTTAACAGTTATAAAAAAACCGAACAAAAGGTATAAATTTTAATAAAATACTAAACTTTTACTGATCTTGCAGTCTTGGTGTGAATTAGACAGAAATGAATCATAATGATCACTTTTCAAACTGTTTTATACTATGCACACGAAATTGTCGATACAATTATTAGTGGAACTGTGTTTATTAGAAACCTCTAACTTTTAAAAGGTGATACAGTATAACTGGTTATTTATTTAAAGAACAGAATAGCACTGGAGGTTTATTTGTAAAGAAGCAAAACCGTTATGATGAAAAAAAGTAATGAAAAAAAAAAAATTGATCTTTTATACTTTTTTGAAATAAATGTTTCAGCCATGTAATATCGTAAAATAAAATGCTACAGGTCAAATAGTAAGGTTTTAAGAGTGAAATAATCGAGTTGTATTCTTTGAATAGCTAAAAATGGTGTGAAGTTCCATAAATGATTACAAATAGAGGATATATAAGATAGATTGTGTTTCACAGTAATACAAAAGCCAGACAGACAAGAAAAAAAGTAAAAAAATTGTTTTTATGAGAAATATTTCAAATCTTTTTGAGGAAAAGATGTAACTAACTATTAAATATCAGTATAGTGTAAGATACTTCCTCTAAATATGGTTGTAACTTTGATTTAAAAAGAATGTGAATTGGCTTTCTTCTTTGTCATTTACTGATTTAATAAATTATATTAACTTAGTTTAAATTTAAATGTGTATATTTCCGAATTTTTCCCCTTATACAGATATTATTTTTTTAAAGATGCAGGACATGTTTAACAAACATAACTGTTATCTATGAAAACGATTATTTGAGTTGGTATTTTTGGGTTCGAAAAGAGATTTTGAATAATACATACATTTAAATCACATACAGAAATCAATATGTTGGAATCCTGTTGTTGTTGTTGTTTTGTTTCTTATCCCACTTGGCTGGCCAAGCCCACGAGCCCATATGGACTCATGATTGAAGGGAAGGAAGCAGCTTCTGTTGTGATGGAGCACCCGTAGGTAGAAGCCTGACTTTTGCTCCGTGACGCTCTTACAGTCATAGAAGACCGGGACCTACGGCTTAAAGTGGATTCCGAACCACTATACAAACATCCATGGCACCGCCGGGATTCGAACCCGAAACCTGTGGCACCGAGCGCCAGAGCGCTAGACACTCGGCCATTCAGGTCCCAAATTTGCCAACGGCACGCAGTGTTCCCAGGTGGTCACCCACCCAAGTACTGACCGCGCCCAATGATGCTTAACTTCGGTGATCTAACGAGAACCGGTATATTCTCCAACATATCCTTTTATAAATTAATATTTAGGATAATATTAATTTTTATCCTAAATAGAATATTAACTTATACCTAAATAGAATATTAATTTATATACTAAATGCAAAGTTGTTAAACTATGAAATATCTATCAATTTCTGGCCGATTAGAAGGATAATTAAGTTTCATTAAACAAAAATGATTTATCTTTGAAAATGAGCATTGCGCATGAGTTTCAATTATATGAATATAATCTTATTTAGCGGTAAGATTAATTATACCATTGCGATAAAAGTATAATAATATTCACACGATTTGAGAATCGTGGAAGAAATATATGTAAAGACAAATCTATGTATTTTTACTGTTGTAAATTTTTTTAAAAAACAAACTTTAATAAATTTAAATAATTTGTGAAGATTTGAATATTTTTATATTATTAAATAAAAAATATATTATTAAATTTTTAATAATTTATAAATTTATTAATTTATAATTTAATAATTTATTGCATTATATTTTATTTTATTTAAAAATTTATGATATAAATTTTTATTATATTTAATAATTTATAATTTATAATTTTTTTAAATTTAATAAATAAACTTAATAAGTTTTTCACAAATAATTCTAAATATATATTTTTGACCCCGCAAATAAATGAAGAAACATTATTTTTAATTAAAAATTTGTCAATAAAATTTACTGCAGTCTTAAGAGTTAAAAAAACATTCTTCTTAATTAAAAGTATCATAAAATTTATTTTAAAAATAAATATAATACTTTACCTTCAAAATTTGGGGAACAAAAAATAAAGGAAACGAACTAAAACATTTTTCCTACAAAAATTAAAAAATAAGATTTTCTGACTTAAAACATTTATTTCTATTCTATTTTGAGCTTAATTTATAAATTTTGAATTTTATCACTCTTATGAATGGTGTTTCGTATTATTTTTCTAGATTTTAATATTTCAAGACATATTTTTAATACATATAAAGCTCCATTTATTTATGTTCGTATGAATTTGGGAATTTATTCAGTGAAGTAATAGAATTCAAAACAAAAATATATGAAATCTTCTCAAGCCACATAAATATTTTGTTAGTACCGCATTTTGTCCAATCTTGATTGAGGCAAATTCAACATTTTTCCCAACTTATCTGTGAATTGAAGCGAAAAAGATTGAACGTTTTCTGCAAAAAATGTTTTTTCTTCTAAATAATTCATGAACCAAATAAGAAATCTACCATCTTAAATTGGAAAGATAAATAAATACGGAAATTCCTGAAGTTCAAAATTTTATATCATTCGCTATCTAACTCCGTTCTCATTTAATGCTTTTAATAATTTTTTTTTAGAATATAACAGAAAACTACTCCAAAAAATTAAAAATTTTGAAAATCCAAAAAACCAAACACAGAATATTTTTATAATTTATAATTTTTTTTTTATTATCAGAAAGTCTGCGATCTTTTTTATTAAAGTTATTTTTGTAACTTATTAAAAAAATTGTATTTATTGTAAAATTAAATTAAAATATGATGCATCTGTAAGTAATAATAATTTTTTTGTATCCCACTTGGTAGACAGCAACATCTAGGCCAAGTCCAAGAACCCGTGTAGTCTTATGGAAGGAGAAAAAGGAAGTGGGAAGGATTCTGTTGTGATGGAGCACTCGTAGGTAGAAGTCGAACTTGGCTTGAAGAAGAAGGAGGAAGAACTATGGAACTTTTAGGGAGAACTATTTGTGTATTATATGGGAGAAAACCCAAAAAACTCCCACAAGGTAGTCAGACTAACGAGACAAGACACTGAACATCACAAACGCTATCGAGTCTCGTTTTTTGAAATAATGTCTACAAGAAAGCTACCAGCGGATTGAGGCCCATTCTAATGTTCACCGGCAACGCATGTTGCCACTGAGCCACGAGTTTGTCAAGAACTGAAGTAATTATTTTAAAATTAAAAAATTCCTATTCCTATTCTATTCTATTAGGTATTCCATGAATACCTAACAAATGTAAAAGTAACTTTTAAATTCCACTAAATTTGAAAATAGCACTTTAATTTTTTTCTAGTTTAAAAAATAAATTCACGATTTATTAGAAACTATCAGCATAAATAACATGCAAACAACAAGCATCAAAACATGCATGCACTTTTCATGCATTACTTTAAAAAATAATATGATAACAAACATAAAAAATAAAAACGGTAATATCTTCCAACTGTTGAGTCTATAAATTATGGCTCTGTAGTTTACGTTGTACTCAACTCAAAGATTTACAATTTGAAACGAACTTGTCTTACTGTTCTATACAACGGGCGATATTAACTTTTACCGAGTTCCAACAATTATTAAAATTGCTTTCGCAAAACGTTTCTGTAGCTGGAAAAATAAATGCTGCTGCTAAATTGCGAAACATGTGCATATCCAGCATACATTACACGTAACCACCTAGTATCAATCTCGGCTATTCTTCTCACGCATTACCCGAATAATTCGTTAAGTCATAATGAAACTTTTCACATGATGCCGACCCAATCCCTTCGTTCTCATTCAGCTTAGTAAAGTTGCTAGTGGTATTAAATTCTAATGTCTGGACGATTTTCATTTTGCTGGTCGGGTCCGTGTGCTACAATTTATTACCAAGAACTTAGAGATGGGGCGGAAATTCCGAAATTTTCTCTTGCGAGGGAATCCCTTCTGGATTCTCTTCCTCTAGTGAAGTCAGCCATATCCAGGCAGGCGTAAACAGAAAATTCTTGATGACATGCAAAGAGGTAAATCCGTGTCTCAAGCTAACGACCTTTCTTCGAGTGGCCGCCATCTTGAATGCACAATGAGAGAGCCGGTATTTCTGGCGGGCAAACGAGCCGCGAGCAGGGGTTTTGCCCCGAAAATGCCCTCCCTGGAAATTGGAAGGAAGAAAAGACGTGAACCGGAATAATATGGAGCGCGTCGGTTCTCCCAAGATTTTGTGGAACTTGATGAGATTTTAATGCCTGGAGATTCGAGGCAACTTTCTTTGTGGAACTCGAAATGAAGTTGTCCTAGAGACAAAGAGTGGCTATTAAAAGGGGGCATATTCGATTTCTGAGTTAAGCCTATTGGATGAAAAAGAGATAAATGCTTCTTACTACATCTTTTATTTTTTAAGGAAAGTTTAATTTCTTCAAGCATTAGAGCCGGAATCTCTTATGCATTTAACTACCTGCACAACTTTAATGTTTCTCAGACTGCGTTTTTTTCTCCATTAAGCAAAGCTTCTCTATAATTTGTAAGCTGAATAGTTAGCCTTAAGATGGTTGATTATTTACTCTGTAACTGATTGTTTACTCTGTATTAGTGTTTTAACTTTATATCAAAAATGTATTTAACTATAGTTAAGCCTCAATAATTTATTCATAACTTTAAACTAAGAGCAAAATAATGTATATTAAAAAAGATTATTAAGTGATTAGCATCATTTAGTTTTGTAATAGAATGAAGAAAAATTTAAATTCAAAACAGAATTTCCTTTTTTTTTTAAAATTAAATTTTGTCTATTATTTTCTTTTACCTATTTATTTATTAAAAACTTTGGTACTTATCTACATAATATTTTATGATTAAAATATATACTATTAAAAAAAATAAACATTTGCCTAATATAATATACACAAATGTAATAAACAGATAACAAGAGTTGCATTCACAATGAAAATGTAAAATCTTTCAAAGAAATTATGAAAACAAATTTTTTTGAATTAATAAAGATTTTATAAAATAATTG
Organism: Caerostris darwini; assembly: GCA_021605075.1. Taxonomy (NCBI): domain Eukaryota; kingdom Metazoa; phylum Arthropoda; class Arachnida; order Araneae; family Araneidae; genus Caerostris; species Caerostris darwini. Next base: position 11,485 of record BPLQ01006506.1, on the reverse strand, counting down.
TTTTCTTCCTATGAACTGCTAAACCCAATTCTTGATTTTTATTAAGTATTTAATTAAACAAATATTCCCTTTGATTCCCATAAATATTCAATTAGAAATATTCCCTATGATTCAAATAAATATTTAATTATAAATATTCCCTATGATTCCCATAAATATTCAATTATAAATATTCCCTATGATTCCCATAAATATTCAATTATAAATATTTCCTATGATTTATTTTGTCTTTTGTATGGTTAGTTATATAATCACATTTAATAGAACTTCAACTCAAAGATTAACTATTCGAAAAGAACTTTTCTTACCATTCCACACAAAGAGCGATATTAACCTTTACCGAGTTCCAAAAATTATTAAAATTGCTTTCTCAAAATGACTCTGTTGCTGGAAAAACAAATGCAGCGGCTAAATTGAGAAACATGTGCATTTCCAGCATACATTACACGTAACCACCTAGTATCAATCTCGCCTATTCTTCTCACGCATTACCCAGATAATTCATTAAGTCATAATGAAACTTTTCACGTGATGCCGACACCAAATCCCTTCGTTCTCATTTAGCTTAGTAAAGTTGCCAGTGGTATTAATTTCTAATGTCTGGACCATTTTCATTTTGCTGGTCGGGTCCGTGAGCTACAATTTATTATCAAGAACTTAGAGATGGGGCTGAAATTCCGAAAGTTTCACTTGCGGAGGGAATCCCATCTGGATTCTCTTTCTCTAATGAAGTCAGCCATATCTAGCCAGGCGTAAACAGAAAATTCTTGATGACATGCAAAGAAGTAAATCGCGTGTCCCAAGCTAACGACCTTTCTTCGAGTGGCCGCCATCTTGAATGCACAATGAGCGAGCCGGTATTTCTGGCTGGCAAACGAGCCGCGAGCAGGGGTTTTGCCCCGAAAATGCCCTCCCTGGAAATTGGAAGGAAGAAAAGATGTGAACCGGAATAATATGGTGCGCGCCGGTTCTCCCAAAGATTTTCTTTAACTTGATGAGTTTTTAATGCCTGGAGATTCGAGGCAACTTTTTTTGTGGAACTCGAAATGAAGTTGCCCTAGAGACAAAGAGTGGCTATTAAAAGGGGGCATATTCGATACCTGAGTTAAGCCTATTGGATGAAAAAGAAATAAATGCTTCTTACTACATCTTTTGATTTTAAAGAAAAGTTTAATTTTTTCAAGCATTAGAGGCTGAATTTCTTATACCATTTAACTACCGGCACAAGTTTAATGTTTCTCAGAATGCGATATTTTATCCATTAAGCAAAGCGTCTCTATAAATTCTAAACTGAATAGTTAACCTTAAGGGTAGTTGATTATTTACTCTAAACGAAAGTTTTTAACTTTATTTAAAAAAGTATTTAACTATGGAAACTATAGTATTTAACTATATTTAACTATAGTCTCAATTATTTACTCAAAGCTTTAAACTAAGAGCAAAATATATATATATTAAAAAAGATTATTAAGTGACTGGCATCATTAAGTTCTGCAATAGAATGTAGGAAAATTTCAATTTAGAATAATATTTTAAAGGCTGGTTTGCTTATTTGTTTTATTTTTATTTTTTTTATTTTATTATTATTTTTTTATGCATTTATTATTTTATTATTTATTTATTTATTTAAGGGGAATTTAATCTCTCTTAGCATTAGAAACTGAATTTCTTAACATTTAACTACCTGCGCAACTTCACTGTTTCTCAGACTTCGCTATTTTCTCCATTTAAGCAAAGAGTATCTAGAAATTCTAAGCCGAGTAGATAAATTTAAGATGGTTGATTGCTTTCTCTAACCGAAAGTTTGTAACTCTATTTCAAAAATGCATTTAACTATAGTTAAGCCTCAATAATTTATTCATAGCTTTAAACTTAGAGCAAACAATATACATTAAAAAAGATTATTAAGTGACTGGAATCATAAAGTTCTGTAATAGAATGAAGGAAAATTTCAGTTTGAAATAGTATTATTACTATTATTATTTTTTTTTGAAAATCACCTTTTATCTATTATTTTTTTTTGCCTATTTATTCTTTAAAAATCATCGGTACTTATCTACATAATTTTTTATATTTAAAATTTTAATAGTATATATTTAAATATAAAACTCAACTCAAAGATTTACTATGAGAAAAGAACTTTTGATACCATTCCACACAATGAGTGATATTAACCTTTACCCACTTCCAACAATTATTAAAATTGCATTCGCAAAATGTCTCTGTAGCTGGAAAAATAAATGCTGCAGCTAAATTGCAAAACGTACATTTCCAGCATGAATTGCATGTAACCACCTAATATCAATCTCGCCTATTCTTCTCACGCATTACCCAGATAATTCGTTAAGTCATAATGAAACTTTTCACGTGATGCCCACCCAAATCCCTTCGTTCTCATTCAGCTTAGTAAAGTTGCCAGTGGTATTAAATTCTAATGTCTGGACCATTTTCATTTTGCTGGTCGGGTCCGTGAGCTGCAATTTATTACCAAGAACTTAGAGATGGGGCTGAAATTCCGAAATTCTCTTGCTGGGGGATGAATCCCTTCTGGATTCTCTTTCTCTAATGAAGGCAGCCATATCCAGGCGGGCGTAAACAGAAAATTCTTGATGACATGCAAAGAAGTAAATCGCGTGTCCCAAGCTAACGACCTTTCTACGAGTGGCCGCCATCTTGAATGCACAATGTGCGAGCCGGTATTTCTGGCTGGCAAACGAGCCGCGAGCAGGGGTTTTGCCCCGAAAATGCTCTCCCTGGAAATTGGAAGGAAGAAAAGATGTGAACCGGAATAATATGGTGAGCGCCGGTTCTCCCCAAGATTTTGTGGAACTTGATGAGATTTTAATGCCTGGAGATTCGAGGCAACTTTCTTTGTGGAACTCGAAATGAAGTTGCCCTAGAGACAAAGAGTGGCTATTAAAAGAGGGCCTATTCGATTCCTGAGTTAAGCCTATTGGATGAAAAAGAGATAAATGCTTCTTACCACATCTTTTGATTTTTAAGGCAAGTTTAATTTCTTCAAGCATTAGAGCCTGAATTTCTTATACCATTTAAGTACCTGTGCAACTTTAATGTTTCTCAGACTGGGCTTTTTTCTCCATTAAGCAAAGCGTCTCTATAAATTCTAAGCTGAATAGTTAACCTTAAGATAGTTGATTATTTACGTTAACCGAAAGTTTGTAACTTTGTTTCAAAATGTGTTTCACTATTTAACTATAGTAAGCCCCAATAATTTATTCATAGCTTTAAACTAAGAGCAAAACAATATACATTTAAAAAGTTTATTAAGTGACTGGTATCATTTAGTTGTGTAATAGAATGAAGAAAATTTTTAATTTAAAATAGAATTTCTTTTTTTTGAAAATTAACTATTGTCTATTATTTTTTTTTTTTACCTATTTATTCATTAAAAACTTTTGTACTTATCTACATAATTTTTGATGTTTAATTTATATACTATTAAATAAAATAAACATTTGCCTAATATAATATGCACAAATGTAATAAATAGATAACAAGACTTGTATTCACAATAAAAAAGTAAAATTTTCAAATAAATTATGAAAACTTAAAAAATTTTTTTGAATTAATAAAGATTTGATAAAATAATTGTTTTTTCCCTATGTGTTTTTTCCCTATGAACGATTAAGCAAATACTTGATCTTTCTTAAGTATTTAATTACACAAATATACCCTTTGATTCCCATAAATAATCAATTATAAAAATTCCCTATGTTTTTTTTGTCTTTCGTACAGTTAGTTATATAATCATATCTAATACAACTTGAAGTGTTTTACATTATGTATTTAAAAACAGTGTCTGATTTACGTAGTACTCAACTCAAAGATTTACTTTTCAAAAATATTTTTTCTGACTATTCTACACAAGGAGCTATATTAACCTTTATCGAGTTCCAACAATTATTAAAATTGCTTTCGCAAAATATCTTCTGTAACCGGAAAAATAAATGCTGCAGCTAAATTGCGAAACATGTGCACTTCCAGCATAAATTACACGTAACCACCTAGTATCAATCTCGCCTATTCTTCTCACGCATTACCCAGATAATTCGTTAAGTCATAATGAAAGTTTTCACGTGATGCCGACCCAAATCCCTTCGTTCTCATTCAGCTTACTAAAGTTGCCAGTGGTATTAAATTCTAATGTTTGGACGATTTTCATTTTGCTGGTCGGGTCCGTGTGCCGCAATTTATTACCAAGAACTTAGACGGGGCTGAAATTCCGAAATTCTCTCTTGCAGGGGATGGATCCCTTCTGGATTCTCTTTCTCTAATGAAGTCAGCCATATCCAGGCAGGCGTAAACAGAAAATTCTTGATGACATGCAAAGAGGTAAATCGCGTGTCCCAAGCTAACGACCTTTCTTCGAGTGGCCGCCATCTTGAATGCACAATGAGCGAGCCGGTATTTCTGGCTGGCAAACGAGCCGCGAGCAGGGGTTTTGCCCCGAAAATGCCCTCCCTGGAAATTGGAAGGAAGAAAAGATGTGAACCGGAATAATATGGTGCGCACCGGTTCTCCCCAAGATTTTGTGGAACTTGATGAGATTTTAATGCCTGGAGATTCGAGGCAACTTTCTTTGTGGAACTCGAAATGAAGTTGCCCTAGAGACAAAGAGTGGCTATTAAAAGAGGGCATATTCGATTCCTGAGTTAAGCCTGTTGGATGAAAAAGAGATAAATGCTTCTTACATCTTTTGCTTTTTAGGGTTAGTTTAATTTCTTCGAGCATTAGAGGCTGAATTTCTTATGCATTTAACTACCTGCGCAACTTTAATGTTTCTTAGACTGCGCCATTTTCTCCATGAAGCAAAGCGTCTCTATAAATTCTAAACTGAATAGTTAACCTTAGGGTAGTTGATTATTCACTCTAACCGAAAGTTTGTAACTTTATTTTAAAATGCATTTAACTATAGTTAAGTCTCAATAATTTATTCATAGCTTTAAACTAAGAACAAAACAATATACATTAAAAAAGATTATTAAGTGACTGGCATCATTTAGTTCTGTAATAGAATGAAGAAAAATTTCAATTCATATTAGTATTACTTTTTTTTTCTTTTAAAATCGCCTTTTGTCTATTATTTTCTTTTGCGTATTTACTCATTAAAAACTAAGGTACTTATTTACATAATTTTTTTATATTTAAAATATATACTATTAAATGAAATAAATATTTGCCTACTATAATATTCACAAATGTAATAAATAGATACCAAGACTTTATTCACAATGAAAATCTAAAATTTTCAAATAAATTATGAAAACTTTTTAATTTTTTTTGAATTAATAAAGATTTGATAAAATAATTGTTTGTTTCCCTATGAACGACTAAACCAATTCTCGATCTGTCTTAAGTATTCAATTACAGAAAATACAAATATTCGTTGAAATTTGTTTGCCTTCTGTATGATTAATTATATAATCATATCCATTAAGTAATTGTCTAATTGAACTTGAAGTGTTTTATATTATATCTTCAAAAACAGTATATTTATCTTAATTTCTGTAAAACATTTTTATTGAGAAATCATAATGCACTGGCTATAATAGAGAATAAAAATAAATGGTAAAAGGATAAAGGCATTTGGGAACATAAAGAGGAACATATATTTAAGGTGTAATTTTTAATTTTGTATTGTATGGTATGTATATACATAACTACTGAGTGCAAAATAAAACTAGTAAAATTGTTAACAATTGTACTAGTTGTTGACAGCTCTGTTGACTGCGTTGGCGACTGTGCGCTTATCAGCTATTAATTATAGAAGTATTATTTCCAATTACTGAAAGTTTTCCAGTATTACATGTTTGTTTGTGGCTCAACTTTTTAAAATTTATAAGAGATTAACTTTTTATTTTCAGTCAATATACTTTTTTAATAAAAAATATATGAAATGGAAATTTTTCTAAACTCTTTTATTTAAATATGCTTTCTTCACTTTTGATTCAGAAGTGTAAACGCTAATAGACAGCTTGCAAAAATGCAAAGGTTCAATTTATGTTGTAGAATTGCAGATAAAATTAATACAATTGTTTACTATTGTACTAGCTGTCCACTATGTAGTGGGATAATTTTTAAAAAAAAAAAGACTATAAAAAGTGAGAGAGTGAGGATTATGAAAAAGTCTTCAGCATCAATAGATAGACCATTTTCAGGAGTTTTTCACTATACTTACTATATGCAAGTTTAGGAAAATTAGAATTATGTAATGGTATTATATTCTTCCTCACAGAGTCTTTAACAAGCAACTATTGGTGACATAACTGTTATCTACTTAATAAAGAAAATGTTGCCTTATAAATCCAAATGTTGCCCTTTGAATTCAATAATATACTTTATAACGAAAATGTTGCCCTATGAATCCAAATGTTACCCTATGAATACAATACTTTACTTTATAAAGAAAATGTTGCCCTATGAATCTGATAAACTACTATATGAAGAAAGTGTTGCCTTATGAATCCAAATGTTGCTTATGAATCCAATAATCTACTTTATAAAGAAAATCTTGCCCTATGAATTCAATAATTTACTTTATAAAGAAAATGTTGCCATATGAATACAAATGTTGCCCTATGAATCCAATATTCTACTTTATAAAATTGGGCACTCTATATCATATATTACTTTATATTATATTATTAATTATAAAGTTGGGATTATTGGGCAACATAGTGTCCAATTTTTCATCTGCAAGGGAACTTAAATAATATTGAAAAAATGTCTTCATATGCTAATATGCAAAAAATTTCCAACTTTTTTTTGTTATTGCAATCATATCTCTGCGAAAGCATGAAAAGTGAAAAAAATATGAAAATACTGAATAACAACATTGGTGCATATATCATTAATATTACCAGCTAGCAATACATCAAGTATTAAAAATGAATATATCTCTTTTCAGGGAAGGCTATAAATCTAGAAATATTGGAGAGAACAGCATTATTCGGGGCAGGGGAGAGGAGGCGGAGAAATTGGCCGAAGCATTCCTATGAGAAAATCAGTCGAAAATAAGAAATCGTTCGTCTTCCGCTATAAATAATTGATGGCTGGGCGCACCTGTTCGGGCCACGGTGTGGCGCTGGCGTCATCCGTTCGCGCAATCGATCCTCTTGAGGGACTGTCAATCAGATAACTTCTGAGGTGGGCACTGTTGCCAGAATGGAATCGATAATTACCATCTCGACTGATGGTTGGAGATGAATTGAGATGTTTTCCGCAGTTAGTTTAGTCACTGGACAATAATGGATGATCCACAGACGCATCCATTAAGGGTGGCTATTTATAGTTTCGTAAATCAATCAGCAGTCAGCAAATTACATCAGCAAACATAAACTAACTGATGTAATTTTATCATTCAAGGAAATATTATTCATTCAAAGAAAATAAATATTAGATTTTATTTAACAATATCATATAATATCTTTTTAATGGATGACGTAGAGAGGTATCCATAATGAGTGGATATTTCTATTTTCGTAAATTAATCAACAGTAACATAAGCTAACTGATGTAATTTTATAATTCAAAGAAATATTATTCCTTCAAAGAAAATAAATATTAGAATTTATTTAACAAAATCGTATAATATGTTTCTGATGGATAATGCATAGAGGTATCCATAATGAGTGGATATCTATATTTTAGTAAATCTATCAACAGTAACATATGCTAAAGAACGTAATTTTATTATTCAAAGAAATATTTCATTAAAAGGAAATAAATATTAGATTTCATTCAACAAATTCGTATTATCTCCTTCTAAAATTTTAAAACTTGCAATGCTTTTAAAAGAACAAATGATATGAATAAAAACCAGTGAATTTAAAATGGACAGTATTGAGAGTGCATAAAACCAAATAAAAACAATTGAAGAAATATAACATTATACTTTGTTATTACAATATTGCAGCCGAATAGTGTGTAGAAATTATTATTAAAATAATTCGAATCCACAAAATATTTTTAATTTGCCATTTTTATTCTTAAAGATCACACATACACTTTCTGATAACTTATTTTTTGCACGTTTTCTCAAAATATTGCAATTGAATAGTGTATAATAAAATATAAAAATTTTAATTATTATTAAAAAAAATTCAATTCACAAAATATTTTTAATTTGGCATTTTTATTCTTGATATCGATCTTAAAGGGGAAATCCAATAATATACTTTATAAAGTAAATGCTGCCTTATGAATCCAAATGTTGCTCTATGAATCCAAAAATCTACTTTACAAAGAAAATGTTGCCCAATGAAAAATGTTTCTAACCAGAGGGAGATCTAACCCCTTTCATCAAACATCGAATCGACACTGCAGATCATCTCCCAGTTATTGTACCCCAGTATAGAATGTCCCCAGGTCTAAAACAGTTTAATAAGACTTCTTTATCAACAATAAGACCACTTAGAAAATGAGGTCGACCTCCTATAATAGCTAGACGCTTGTGTTCAACGATTTCTGCTGGTTCCACCCAGAGACGTTCCAAGTGTAACCAGAGGGGAAAGATGTAACTGTGTTTCTTCATACACACTGGAAAGAGCGTTCCCGATGTGTTCAAGTGAAATTGTCAGGCGGCCTCGAGACTCTCACCCGAGAGGGAGTACAGCGCAACCTGCAGTCGAGCTGAGAAACGTTTAGTTTATAGTCTCTCATCCCAAGAGGAAATATATATAGCGCATCTAGGAGCATTAGTTGGCCTACAGATTCCGGAACGGAGGTATATTTCGTGCTTCCTGAGCGTAGTCGAGTTTCGGGTTTTCGGCTTAGAAGTGGAATCCTTCTACGAATCTATAATTATCTGCCAAATGTGTAAAATATTGTATCTCTAATTGTATGTGTATGGTGTTTGTACGCGTATAAATAGAGCTGTGGTTTGATTTGGTTTTTCTCTCTACGGTCATTTTGTGCACACTTTGAGCTAATTAGATCGGGACCTACAGTTTAAATTGGATTCCGAACCACTATCAAACATCCCTGCCATCGCCAGGATTCGAACCTGAAGCCTGTAGTACCAAAGGCCAGAGCACAGGTCAATTGACAATCAGCAAATAAAGGCAGCAAATAAAGCTGTGAGTTCTTCAACCTATGCCTCAAAGTATTTCAACCCAACCACACCCAGTTATAATCTGGCTGGCAATCCACAACACTACAGAATGTAATTTATATTTTACATATTTATTCATTCCATGTTGACATAATAATGGAATTTTATTAATGAAATAAATAAATTCTATTGTTTAACTCATATTATTATTTGTTATAAAATTCTGTTCAGAATCACTTCAATCAGTCATTAAGAAAAATCTAGTTTCTTCTATTTTTCTGCATTAGGATCTTTCCTATTTAATTTTTCTCTCTGATTTCCTGATTCTTTTAAAATAAACATTCATCGAAATAATAATAATAATAATAATAAAAATCCCATCTAAATCTACCTCAGGACTAAGAATTATTCACACAGAAATATTTAACGAGCCTTCATTGTTATCATTGAGTCCTATCCATTCAAATTACAAACATAATCCAATAAAATATATTGGAACTTTATTTGGCAAATTAATATTTTCTAGATATCCCAAATAAAAATATTAGGAAAAGGAATACTTTAAGCAACCCCAAGTGTATTCATTAGTTGTGTTGTGAGGGACAAAAAAAAAAAAAATACAGAACCAACTACGCGCGTAAAGAACGCTGAGTGGATGGAAAAAAATAAAAAAAACCTCTACATATTTGAAACGGGCCAATGGATGGCATGCACGTAAAATGTGCCGAATCGTCAGTTTTGGCGGGAAGAGCAATAAAACCAAAGCCAGCAGACATGTCAAGAAGTAATAAGATACTTTCTGGTTCTTGACAGCTAGTAATTAGGAAGATTGGGGAAGAGGAATTTTTGCTTCTTGCTCTTCGTCTTCCCAGAATGATTGAGAGAAACAAATAGAAACGCCGAGGAATTCTGGTGTGAATGGTTTGAATTCTTTGCGGTTATTAATGTGACCGAATGTCGAAGAAGAAAACAAACGATAACTGTATCAGTTTTCAATTGCTAGGCTGAAATTTTTTTTTAAAAATTGTGGAAATACAATTATATTGATAAGGAATGTATACAAAGGATATTGCTGATTTTAAAAAAATTCTGCAATGAAAAACTTTTTCCGAAGCCAAAATTTTGTAATATAATTTTAAATCAAATCAATTTTCAATTTATTAAATTTCATTAATATAAAAGCAAAAACTTATAATGCTATTTAAAAAAAGTATTGGAATGGACGGATGGACATCCCATGAGTAGTCTACTTGGATGGAGGGAAAAGTTTGGTTTGGTTTGCGCCCCCTTTGGGCTAATTAGACCTTGAACTTACAGTTTCACGCGGATTCAGAACCATAAACAAATAACCATCAGGATTCGAACCTGAAGCTTGTAGTACCAAAGGCTAGAGCGCTAGGGAGGGACATCACATGAGTAATCTTCTCATGAATGAAGGAAAAGGGGAAGCTTCTGTTGTGAGGGAGCACCAGTAGGCAGAAGTCTGACTTGGCTCAGTGTCGCTGAAAAAGGAGTCCTCCCTTTCAGGGAGGATTTTAGGGGGAACTACCCCACATTTGCGTATTGTATGGAAAGAAACCCGGGAAACTCCCACAAGGTAGTCTGACTAACAAGACAACATTGCAAACGCCATCGAGTGTTCTCGTTTTTGAAGCAATGTCTACAACAATGCAGCTGGCGGATGGGAGCTCAACACTAATGTTCAGTAGAGACGCACGATGTCATGAATCCGGCATACCTTTTCTTAACAAAGGAAGAGCACAACTTATAAATGCAACTTCATTTAACAAAGAAAACATTTTATCGCGCCCACCAGTATTTTTTCGCCATCATATCTTTCATAATGTTAGATGTCTTAATCAGTTTTTATTTTTTATTTTAAAAGTATATTAAGATTACTATTTAGAATATTAATCTGTAACTCTGTAATCTGTAATATTAATCTGTACTTGATAATCACTGCGGATTGAAATCTAACAATAACTGAAACCAAGTATTTAATTATTTACTCCAAAAATAATTGAACGTTAAAAATCATGGCCTATATAGCGGGTGACTAACCTGTCTCGAAACAAAATTCATTTCGAAGAAATTCTCTCTAAATTGTCAAGGAAAATTAAAGGGTTTTATTTTTATCCCACAACAACTTCTAGACCAAGTCCAATACCAGTGTGTGGTCATGGAATGAGGGAAAGGGATGGGGGCCGTTTCTATCATGATGAAGCACCCGTAAGTAGAAGTCTGCTCTGCTCTGTAAAGCTGAAGAAGGAAGGACTTCTAAGGGGTACTACCCCTCTTTTGCGTATGTTATGAGAGAAAACCCTCTAGAAAACTCCCACCAGGTGAACATCATATATTGAACATCACAAACGCCCCATCGAGTCTCCTCATATTTGAAAAAGTTTTTACAAC
>BPLQ01006504.1:2393-20542 GCA_021605075.1 Caerostris darwini | reverse complement strand
TCTAGCCTGTTTTTATATCATAAATAGTTCTATGAAATGTATTCTATCTAGTTTGGAGTCAGGCTAATGGCAATATAGTCTAGCCTGTTTTTAAATCATATTCTATCAAATATATTTAATCTTGTTTGTAATCTGATTTATAGCAATAAAGCCCAGTCTGTTTTAAAATCATGCATAGTTCTATCAAATGTATTCCATCTAGCTTGTAATCAGGTTTATAGCAAAAAAGTCTAACCTGTTTCTGAATCATAAATAGTTCTATCAAATGTATTTCAACTAATTTGTAGTTAGGTTTACAGCAATAAAGTCTAGCCTGTTTTTAAATCATAAGTAGTTCTATCAAATCTATTCCATCTAGTTTTCAGTCATATTTATAGCAGTAATGTCTAATCTGTTTCTGAATCATAGTTCTATCAAATCTATTCCATCTAGTTTGTAGTTGATTTCAAGATGAAATATTTTTACTATAAGCAAATTGTTAAGTTTGTAAAGTATTTCTATTTTTATAAAAGATAAAAGGACAGGGGGTTGTAATAATGCTGAAATGCTTGCATTCTGTCCGGAGGACTAAATGGCTTGAGAAAATGAAATTTACAGCCAGCAACACACGAAAGCTCGTAAGTATTTGCCCTAATAAATCTCTCTCCCACGATTTGCTTTCAATCCACCAAATAATTCTTTTGTTGCGGAATGCGGCTCAGTGCCTTTGATGCGTTGCAGCATCATGCATGTGTGCATTTGCTGAACTACACAAATAAATGTATAGAAGAAGAAAAAAAATTGATCTATTTTCTACTTGAAAAGTTAAGAAAATCGGAAACATACAAAAGCAAATCGAATGTAATTTTGTAATTCCAAATTAATTATTGTTTAGATTAAAATGATGTTTTAAAACAACCGTTTTTCTTTGGGAATGGGCATACTAAATCTGTAGGATGGTATGTTGGAATCAAGTAGCAGGACAGGATGTTGTAAATGGCTCCAAATGTCACCTTTACAGGATATATTAAAACAACCGTTTTTCTTTCAGGATAGACACTCTAAATCTGTAGGATGGTATAACGTTCTATTGAACTCAAGTAGGAGAAGAGGATGTTGTAAAGGGCTCTAAATGGCACCTTTGCAAGATATTTTTAAAAACTGTTCTTCTTTGAGAATGGACACACTAAAACTGTATGATGGTATGTCATTAGATTCAAGTAGGAAGGGAGGATGTTGTAAATGGCTCCAAATGTCATCTTTACACCATACTTTAAAACAACCGTTTTTCTTTTAGAATGGACATACTAAATCTGTAGGATGGCATGTCGTTCCGTTGGATTCAAGTAGAAAAGGAGGAGGCTGTAAATGGCTGCAAATGTCACTTTTACAGGATGTTTTAAAACAACTGGTTTTCTTTGGAAATGGACACACTAAATCTGTAGCAAGCTATGCCGTTCCTTTGGAATCAAGTAGGAGAGGGAGGATGCTGCAAATGTATCCAAATGTTACCTTTACAGGATATCTTAAAAGAACCGTTTTTCTTTGGGAATTGACATACTAAATATGTAGGATGGTATATCGTTGGACTCAAGTAAAAGAGGAGGATGTTGTAAATGTCACCAAATGTCACCGTTACAGATATTTTAACAACCACTTTTCTTTGGGAATGGACACACTAAATATGCAGGAATGGTATGTTGTAATGTTGGACTCAAATAAGAGGGAGAGGATGTTGTAAATGGCTCCAAATGCCACCTTTACAGGATATTTTGACAACCACTTTTCTTTGGGAAATGGACACACTAAATCTGTAGGATGGTATGTTGTAATGTTGGACTCAAATAGGAGGGAGAGGATGTTGTAAATAGCTCTAAATGTCACCTTTACGAGAATATTGCTTCGAAATTGTGTGGATGTATTATACCGAACTCCAGCAGAGAATGACCTTGAATGACTGACGAATGATTAGTGAATGTACAACCATAGAAAACTGAGAAAATATATTACATACGGATAAGCAGAAAACTCTATTGTATTTTGTTAAGTCTCATTTCATACTAAAGGAGTACGACTTTTTCACATTTAATACTCTTTTACTATGAAACGAAAATTTCGCATTGTATCTTAGAAAAATGAATAAAGTGTGAATTCTTCTTCAATGGAATGGCAGCCCCATGGTGGGCCAAGGCCTTCTACCTACTGGCAGATTCCGAAACATCAAAATGGTTATTTTTACGGAGTAGGAGTGTCAGCCTTACGTCCAACACTCTACATACATATTAGATCAAAGTGGTACGAATCTTCAGTAATAAAGTGGATTCTGACCCACTACAAATATCCATGGTACCGCCGGGACTCGAACAAACATCATCTTGGGGTACCGAGCGCCAGTGAAGCAGTCACTCAACCATCAGGCCCCAAAGTGTGACTTAAAACATTTTAAATAGTGGATGCAACAAGAACTGACAGCAACAACGAATACCTGTGAGGTATGGAGGAGGTATTTTTGCTGGAACGGTTGCACCATTAATGAAGAATTGGTGAATAAAGTTCCATTTTTCTAGAAGAACTCTTCAATTTTTCGTAGAGATGGCAGATAGCCAGCGATTCGTTTGCCAAGAATATCCAAAACAAGTTTTATACGATTTCTGTTAGTAGAACTTACAAGTCGAGTCATTTGTATGTTTTTTCCGTAGTTACGAAAGTCGTTCATCAACCGAGTACGATGCATCGTGCAAAAATCGTTCATTGAAAGGAATTCAATTCTGATTGTTGTAGGTATGGAGGATGTATTTGTATTATGCTGAAACGTCTGTACCATTAATAAAGAACTGGCGTATAAAGTACCACTTTTCCAGATCAACTCTTGAATTTTTCGTAGAGATGGCAGATTGCCAACAACTCGTCTGCCAAGAATGTCTCAAACAAGTTTCCAACGATCTCTGTTAGTAGATACAAGTCAAAACATTTATATAATTTGTTCATGATATCTTTCATCAACCGAGTTCGATATATCTTGCAAAAATTGTTCATTGAAAGGAATCCATTGCCGATTGCGGCAGTGTAAAGGGCTATAAAAATCTGAGTGGTTTTAAGTCGATTTCTGATTATGTGGAGGTTATTTCCATTATTCTTGAAAATACAAGGCCTAGACCCTCACATCACTTTTTTCCGATCAAATAGTTTTTTTGTGCGGATGCAGAATTGTTACCAGTTTCACACTAGATGAAAATACGCTTATTACCAGGATGAATTGTAATTCGATATTAATCAGAAAAAAGAGAACAGTGCTCAAATTCTCTTCCAATTGACATGTTTTTCTGCCCATTTTCGGTGCATAACACAGGGACAAACCATTGATGGAACAATACCATAAGACTATAAGACCTAAAGTGCAATGAATCTTGGGCAGTTTGAATTGAAATTCTAGTCTCCAACAGCAGAGAAAAAAGGGTTGTGTTGTTTCTTATTCCACTTGGTAGACAGCGACATCTAGATCAAGACTAAGAAACCATGTGGTCTCATGGAAGGAGGGCAGCTTCTGTTGTGATGGAGCACCCGTAGGTAGAAGTCTGACTTGTATCCGTGTAACTGAAGGAGAGGGGCAGTGTTTTCCGAGGGGACTTTTTAAGGGGGAGCTAACCTCGCATTTGCGTGTCGTATGGGTCAACAGCAAAGCCGCCAGCGGGTTGAACTCAGCCCTGACGCTCACCAGCGGCGCACATTGCCATTGAGCCAAGAGCGATGTAATAATAATTATGTAACTATTATATATTTCCTACATAATTAGTGGCTGTACTTTACATTATCACGCTAAACACTCTTAGAAAAACAGGAATATTTAACCTAAAATATTTACCCAAAATTAACATTCCGTATCTTTTTTGTAACATAACACTATATTTTTAATTAAATTAATGTAACATAGCATTGGATTTTTAAATTTTATTCTCCTCCCATTTACAATTTAAAATCATTATTCTTAGAAATATTAAAAAAAGGATACTGATTAAAATAACGAACACCGAATTTCAATTCACGTAATATTGATATAGAATTAAAAAATTATTACAACGAATTAATTACGAATTCTTATTCAATTTAAAATATCTTACCTTCATCGAAAACAAATTCCTTTTGCTCTTTGACTAGAATAAAAATCCAGAAAAATCATACAAGAATACCAGCAAACAGAAATTATAAAAGAAAACGTTCTCTTCTAATTCTTTCAAAAATAATAAAAACTCAGTTTGTATTTTAAATGGAGAATGGGGAAAATGAGAAATCTTATTTTTCTGTTTTAAAAGATATGTATTAAAAGAAAATTGCAAAATCAATAGCAGAAGGTGAAAAAAAAATCCTTGACAAACGTAAAAGGAAACGCTAATGTACGCGGAAGGAGACTTTAAACATTCTTTTTCTTAAAGAAAAAAAAGAAACGCAAATTCTTTGAATATGATTTACGTTAAACATTTACAACAAAAGTAAAGTTTAATATTTTTCAAATGTGATATTTTTGATACAATATGTATTCTTTTTTCAACCAAAAAGTATATTAACAACAATATTTTTCCTAAAAATGATTAAGTAAGAGATATTTATGGAAAAAAATAAAATTAAAAATTGTAATAATAAGTAAATTAATTTGATATTAAATTAAAAAAAAATTAAATTATAAATGATATATTAAGATAGCATACTTACATAATTTAATTTATATAATTTCATTCAATTAATTTAACTATTCATATAATTTATGATAAAATTAAATTGATATTAAATTACAAAATATAATTTTAAATTTATTACTTTTCAATATAGTTTGATTCAGTTAATGTAGATTTGACCATATACGTATAAACAATATTATAGAGGTAGAATAATACAGAAGGTCAATATAAACTATGGAGTAAGCTTTTTATCAGTGGTTCGGAAACCATTTTAAGCCGTAGGTCCCGGTCTAACATGACTGTTGAGCGTTGGGCGTAGGACTGACCAATCCTACTCCGTAAAAAGAAAAACATCTCTCGTCTCGTAATCCGCCAGTAGACAGACGACCTTGGCCCATAATGGGGCTGTTGCCATTAAATAATAATAATAATAATAATAATAGTAATAATATATATAATATATATACATATTATAAGTATGTACATAATAGTTACATATAATTAACAAAAATATTTAAGCTAAACTATTTTCCCGCAACTAAAATAATTTACAAATGAAAGGTTCTGTATATATATATAAAATATGGCATTAGATTTTTAATAAAATTAATGTAATATAGCGTTGGATTTTTAATTTTAATTCTCCTCCCATTTATAATTAAAAATCATTTTTCTTGGAAATATTAAAAAAGGATGATATTTAAAACAATGAATAAAGAATTTCGGCTCATGTAAAGATTATACAGCATTAAAAAATTATTGCAACGAACTAATTATGAATTTTTATTCAATTTTTAAATGTTCTAATTTTATTGAAAACAAATGCCTTTTGCTTTTTGACTAGAATAAAAATTCAGAAAAACTAAACAAGAATATCACCCAACAAAAATGATAAAAGAAAACGTTCTCTTCTAATTCTTCCGAAAATAATAAAAACTCAGTTTGTATTTTAAAAGGAGGATGGGAAAATGAGAAATCTTATTTTTCTGTTTTAAAAGATATGTATTAGAAGAAAATTGCAAAATCAATAGTAGAAGGTGAAAAAATAAATCATTGACAAACGTGAAAGGAAAACGTTAATGTACGCGGAAGAATACTTTAAACATTCTATTTCTTAGAAAAAAAAATCGGAAAATCGTTGAATATGATTTACTTTAAACATTTACAAAAAAGTAAAGTTTTAACATTTTTCAAGTGTGATATATTTGATAAAATATGTATTCCTTTTTTCAATCAAAAAGTATATTGACAACAAAATTTTCCAAAAACCTTTCAAGAAAGAGATATCTATTTTATGTTAAATTAAAAATTGTATGAAAAGTTAGAAAATATGACTTTAATTTATTTCTTAGTGCAGTATGATTTAGATAATGTGTGTTAGACTATGTACGGATAAACAATAGTATAAAGGTATAATGATACAAAAGTACAATATAAGCTATGGAGTAGGCTTTTTATCATATGGGTATATTTTGTATATATTGTGACCATTTCTATGATAGAAGTCTATCTTTTAAAATTATCTTAAAAATTTGTTTTAAATCACAGCAGCAAAGTTTAAACTATGCTTTTTATCATGTGCATGTATTATGTTGGTATGAGAGCTGCATGGTATCGATGGTATCAATGATGTAAGATATGAGGGCAGCATGATATCAATGGTTATTAATGATGCATGGTATCAATGGTATTAATGATGTATGGTATGACGGCTGCATGATATCAAAGGTATCAATGATGTATGGTATGAGGACCGATTTTTAGTTAAAAGTATGCAATTGCTCATGTGAAATGCACTGGAAGACTTACATGCATATAAATGGATAATGGCTGGAATTATCAGAATTTAAGTACTGAGTTTAATTTTTAGAGTAAATCCATTTCTTTAGTATCAAACATTTTATCAATTAAAAAAATGTTGGTATGAGGGCTACATAGTATGAATAACGTATGGTATGAGACAGATATGTCCCCAAAATTTAAGTTTCGTTAAAAATAAGCAATTACCCATATGAATGCATTGGAAGACTTAAATGTATATAAATGGTTAATGGCGAGAATTACTTGAACCAGAATTTAAGTACAGAACTGAATTTTTAGAGTAAATTAGTTTCTTTGTAAAAATGAAATTAGTTTCTTAATCAAACATTTTAAAATTAAAAATTGTTACTTTAAAACTAGTCACGTGTGAGTATTATATTGGTATGAGGGCTGCATGGTATCGAGGACGTATGGTATGTGGACCAAGATGTCCCCATAACTTAAGTTTCTTTAAAAGTAAGCAAATACTCATGTGAAATATTATATCCTGTTTTTTAAATAGCTGATTTACTTGGATTTTATTTTATGCATAAATTTATAATATTATATTATTATTATTATTATGAGAGACTTAATGGGCTTCATTTTACAGGTAAAAAATGTATGTAAAACGAAAAAAGATTAATAATTTCTACAGTAATAGAGCACTAGAGCCTACAAAAATAATATCATATATGTCCTTTTAAAAGAATATATGTACAATTGTTTCGTAGATATCTAGTTTATCAGCTTTGAAAAATTGGATATCAATAAATAGTTATTTTTAAGCGATTATGATTGAGATTCCTTCGCAAACAAATGAACAAACCAGTATGAATTTGTTGTAAAAATGCATGAATATCCAAACACATCTGCACTCCAACCATTGGTATACCATAAATACTTTACTTATGATAAATTCATTCAGTGCCCAAATATTGTACTTTCATTTTCCTAAAATAATAAATTTACGATTATGAATTTGGATTACTAGTCTTAGTACAGACTAATAATCCAATTACCGATAAAAAATAACTGTTAAAAAAGATTAACCGTTAAAAATAAAACGTTGCTCAGCTTTAACCTTAACAAGAATTTGAATAACATTTCTCGAACTTAAATATTTTTCTGAATAACTAAGAATAAAAAAAAATCATTTGTGACAAATCAGCGGAAAAAAACATGGCTATTTTCTTTATCATTAATCATCTTAAGAAAAATGTGTATTAAACACAGCAAAAAAAAAAAACTTCATTACTGGCGTTTTAGTTTCAAATGAATAATAAACAAATCATTAGCGAAATTACCAACTCTACGCTTTTATCATTAACTTCTTTTTTAGCTAAACTGAATTATAAATGCAGCATGTCCGTTGTAGAGAAATGTATTCTGTTTTTAATAAATTTTCGAAATAGTGAAAAACAGATTGTTTACGAATTTAATGATTCTAAACAAAGAATATTCTGCTCTTAATTGTCGTCTCGACGTTAGAAATCTAAAACATTTCTGTATTTAAAAACAGTAATTAAGATAAATATTGAAATAAATAAAATATTTGAATTTTTAAAGAAATATTCTTGTTTCTTGGAAAAATGTGTATTACTTTTTACATAGATAGAATGGATTGAAATAAAAATGAATTATATGTATAATGATTCTTTAATATTCTTCTTCTTCATTATCGCAACAGCCGCTAGAATTATCAAGACCGTCTGCCTACTGGCAGATTTTGAGATAGGAGATATTTCCTTTTCAAGGGGTAGTGTTATCAGCCCTCTAACGCTGTCCACCATCAACGCTCTACAGTTACGTTAGACCAGGACTTACGGCTTAAAGTGGAGTCCAAATCACTACAAACATCCATGGCACCACTGGGACTAGAATCCGAAACCTGTGGCACCGAGCGTCAGAACGCTAGTCACTCGGCCATCAGGTTCCAGATGGCTAATTACTGTTAATACATTGTATATAATGATTGATGCAGTGTAAAGGAACTAAAATAAATCTAAGAATTTAATACTAATATATTTGAGTCGTCATAAGTCCATTTCTATATGGAGTTTGGAGTTTGTTATCGTCATTTATGAAAATGCCGCTCAAGAACATCATACCATTTTCTTCAAGTTTGATAGAATTGCTGGATTGCAACGAGTTCCGTTCTACAGATGAAAATACGCCTTTTATGAAGATGGACCATAAAACGGGGCTACCTTGGAGAAGATTACTGTGTTTTATTAGTTTCTCCCGCAACTGACAGCGACCTGAGGACCAATTGGTCAGCGCTCTGGCTTTTGGTACGGCACCTGTTTATGAAAATGCAAAAAAGTTTCAGTAAATGTTCATTAGCAGATTTTATTCATATTAGGACGTTAAAAAAAATGTTAAAATCAAACCATGCAGTCAGGCAAACATTTTACTTATTCTATTTACAGAAAAATTCAATTGCTTTTATATCAACGTTTTTTTCAAAGGCTAAAACCGCACCAAGACCCAAGTACGAGCCATATTTTAAAATCTACAACCCCAATGAATGTTTTTAAAAATAATGACTAATACAGACATAACGCGTATTCCTTTGCAATATATCACATGAAAGTCTCTCCTTTGGAGTATTGAAAACGCATTTTTTTCTAAAATAAAACCTGTCATGATTGATGAATTATAGAAAGTTAAAAATGAATGAGAAGAAATAATCCTGGAAGCTTTATGAAAAGAAAATTTAAATTAAATTAGAAAATTTATAGAAATCAAGGACAATACAATGTGATTTACAAACCAGAAGGAAGGTAATTACATCAAACATATGAAAAATATGTATTAAAAATCTTTTTAAAATGTGAATATATATATATTCTTTAAATATATATAAATACATTCATATATACATGTAAAGAACACAAAAACCAAAGGACAACAGACAAGAAATATATATATATATATATACACTGAGAACATATATATTTATATAATATGTATTGAACACACAGGCACAAACACACACACACACATATATATATATAGGTAAATAAATATATAAATCTCTTTATCTCTCTCTCTATATATATATATATATAACTAACTCTTCGGAATTACAGTACATGTTGGACCATGGCAATCTGCATACTGTCCTATTCCGAAACCAGAGATTTCTTTTTAAGGGATAGGGTTGTCAGTCTTACATCGTACACCTCCTATTAGACTGGGATCTACTGTTTAAAGTGGATTCTGAACCACTACAAACATCCATGACACGGCCTGAATTCGAACTCGAAATCTGTGCCACCGAGCTCCAGTCACTCGGCTTTCGGGAACTATATATATATATATACAGAGAGAGAGAGAGAGAGAGAAAGAGATTTATATATGTATGTATAGATATATATATCCCAAAGGATGTATCTTATGAACTTAATGAACAGTTGTATATGAATAATTAGGTAATATATGATGGAGTGCTTTTCTCCATTATCGAATTTCTTTATTTGACAATATGTTTACTACGTTATGTGCCAACGTTTAATTTTTACACAATTTACTTTGGAACTAAACCGATAAAACGCGCACATTATGCAAAATACGTGACAACAGATCAATCAAGTCAATACTGATCTACCAAATCTTAAAAACTGTGATAATGTTCCTATGTTTAAAAATCACAGTTCAAATGAGACTGATGTCTGGTCTCACAACAAATGATTAATGAGAATAATGTACAGTAAAATTCGATTTCATGTTGAATTTTTAAAAATATGCAGAAATATTTGAGTTGCTTCGCAAATTTAAAACTTTTTTGCCTGATCGATAACCAATAGACGTCAACAGCCCAGCAACAAACAAACAACAACGAAATTTTTAGAAACTTTTCCTTTAGTTCTGACTGATTGATAATATTTTTCAAGCAAGATTTGCGTGATTTCGATTGCCCAAGAATTTTTTTTTATTTGAATAATAAATTTCAAGTGAATGAAGTTTTTTCAAAACTGAAAATGCGAAAAATTATTCAACGAAAGTGAAAGTTATTTCCTACTTTACTTAGGTTATTGTTTTTAAATGTAAATAGCATATAATAAAATGAGCAAAAATTTTGAAATTAAATAAAAATATGAAATAAAACAATTTCAACAATCCGTAAAATATTTAATAAAACATTTTAAACACATCAACATAAACTAATTTTCAAAAGTATCAAACTTACAATTTAACTGAAATTGATTCTATTAAAAAATGTAAGTTTATATTATATTGAAAATGTAAAGTTTTTATTTTATAAATCTTATGTTATCTTAATTTATCTTATATTGAGAATACAAAATTTATCGGAATAATTAAAAAGTTACTATAACATGGTTTTGCAAGCTAACTGATATATACTTTTCGAAATTTAATCTTTTTAAAAGTTAAATCCAAATTAGATCTTTTTCATTTTCAGTGAAAAAAACATATTATAACAAATAATGAGCAATATGCATATTTCAGTTAAATAAATTGATAATTGAAAAAATATTCGTGTGATTACTTTTAGATAGGCTTGCTAATTCTGTAAAGTTCCCAAAAGTTTTTTGGGAGAAATTAGACAGTTGATATATATCTCACAAAAACGATCCGGAGAGGAATTTGCTTAAAATTATATTGGGTACCATTAGACAATGCTAACGTTTCAAAGTTGTCAATAAGTTTCAGTTTGCAACAAACTGTAAACAAGTTTGGTGTTTCAAAGGATCCTCGAATTCACTGTAGCGGTCTAGTAATAACACTTTATAGCAAGTAGGACATAGGGACTTCGAATAAGAAGACTTTTTCATCTGTGCAACAGCTCCATGGTAGACCAAGTCATTCTGACTCTTGGCAAATTTCAAGACAGTCATATTAGACTGGGACCTACGATATAAAGTGGATTTCGAACCCTTACAAACCGCCATGATACTTACAGGATATTATATGATACCGCCAGGAATCGAATACAAAACCTGGGAACCAAAAACAGAGCGCTAGCCACTCGACCATCAGGTCCCTAAATAGGAGAACACCAGTTCGCAATCCAACAAAATAAACTTAATTGAAAGTTCTAATACATGGCACTCGGATACTCCAATATCCTCGGATACTGCCTGCTCTTTTATGACGGAAAGACCCTCCATCAAGTTCGGTTTGGTAATCTTGTGCACGCTAAACAGACCGCGACCTATAGTTTAAAGTGGATTCCGGACACATTAGAGAGGTTTTGCATAGCGGAAGCCACCCGCTTTCACTTTTCCCGCTATTTGGCGCATGATACCACTGCGCATGCGCTCATCAGAAACGGTCATTTAACGGGAAGCTTAAAATGAGTTTTTGCATAGCGTCCGCTTTCACTTTTCCGTTAAATTAAAACAGCGCGAAAACAAAATCTCGAATACGAGCAGCTGAGTGATGATATAGAAGTGCAAATATCCAGTTCTCGATAAGAAAGATTTAACAAATGTAGATTTTAATCGTTTTTGTCAGAGAACATTTTTTTTTATTAATTATATATTTTTAATACAAAAAAAATTGCAAAATGTATTACATTTATGCTTATGCTCCACTTGATAATTGCTATTAATCTTTATGTGACAATCAGGCAGCACGAAATGGTAAAAGAAATGAAGTATAAAAACATGCAAAGAATAAAAAAAAAAAAAATGTAAAAAAAGAAAGTTTCTATTTGCAGCTGCTTTGTTATGACTAGCATTGTGGTTTTTGTTTCAATTTAAACATCTGCTTTTCTCTCCATCTAAAACATCTATTCATTTCGAATAAAGATAGTGCAGAAATAAAAGGTTGATTAAAGTTAATTATTCCCTGAAAATATATACTAAAAAAAATATATTTTACCTTTAGACGTAAGTAATAATTTAAATAATGCAATTTCAAATAACGCAATTAAATGTATATACATGTTTACTTACTTACTAAAATTCTAATAATTGCTTATTTTAAATTTTGAAAAAATTATCTGCCATGTTTATGCTAATGAAAAATATATTATGCAGATATTTCCAAATTAACTATCTGTTTTTTAGATATTTCAGTTAGTTTTCTTTCCTATTTTTTGTAATTCAAAAGGCTATTTAAAATTGATAGCCTGTACCTGTAATTTGTACTTGTTAAAATGCTGCATGATTTTAGATTCAGATATATATTTAGTAATGTTATATGTTTGTTTAAATTATTAAAAGTATTGCAATTGTAATTGTTTTTAAATACATTTTTTTAATTAAAATATAATATTAAAATAAAATTGTGTTTCTGTTTTTATGAAACAAGACTATTATATACAGGTGTTTAGTGGTTTCATTGGTAGTAAGCTTTTACAGGATAATTGTACAAAATCTAAACTACATCATTAACAAAAGTGAATTAAAAATTCATTCTTTCTAAATTTCTTATAAGGCATTTGCTCATTGAAGATTATACATATAACAATTAAAAAAAAAACAGTAATAATAAATGTAAATTTAAAATTTTACTTAAAAATTGGTGAACATAATTTATTTTGATGATTAGAAGCAAATGTGCTATGAATGAACACGACTAATTTTAATGTTACTTTATTTTTCATATGTCTAGTTTTAAGAATATACATTATAAATTTATATTAATTTAAAACAAACAAACAAAGTAATTTTTTATTTAAAAGTATATTAAAAAGCTATTTGCTATAAATAATTTGTTTTAATTGTTAAAATTCTGATATTAAAATATTTTTTAATTTTATAACTCTTTTATTTTTGTGCTAATTAAAAGTACTGTAGAAATATTTTCCATTTATTAACCTGCTTCTGTTGGTATTTTAATTTTCTATTCCTATTTTGAATTTCATATCATTATTTAAGAACTAATTTGTAAATTATATTTGTTACTATGAAAAAATTAGCATTTTTAATAGTATAATATTTAAAAAAAGGGTGCGCAGAAGATCTACCTCCCCGTGGTGCACCTGTAACACTTTTTAGTGGCTAAAAGATCTGCAACTTGGCATTATTGTTATGAACTCTTAGATTAATGAACTCTGTTTCAGCATGTTTTGTTGTACTATTTCTTGTTGTTGTATGTTGCATATATATTTTTTTCGTTGTTCTTTTTTTGCTGTAACTGTTCATAATCTGCCATTGGAAATAAAAAAATATTTAAAAAAAATAAAATAAACTATATATAAAATCTATCCATTTTGTGCCCTCCTGTTTTAACTTGATTATATTAGTATGGATTTATTTTTCTGAATAGAACTTTTTATATTTTGAATTGAGTTTCATAATAAATTGAAAATATACACAGATAAACTAATGTACTATTAAATAAGTGCTAAATAAATTTGCTTGTTTATTTTGAAAATTATTCTTTATTTAAGAAAACAACATATAACAAGAAATATGCTTTTATTCATTTTCATCCTTAATATAAGTTACTTTTTTAAAGATTTGATTTAATTTTATATGTTTGTCTTTTTTGGATTACAACTTTCTGTTTCATTTCTTATAATTTTTCTCTTTTTATGGGGACTGTATTTTTGTAATGGTATAAGAGTTAATAATTTTTAACTTCTTTAAAAATCTTTCTGCTGTCTGCAAATTAAAAGTTAAGTAGTAATATATAACTGAATCATTACAATTTTCTTTTTTTTTTCTTGCATGCTTCATGTGAAATTATTAATTTATTTTATACACCTTTATAATAAATTGCAAGAGTAAATAAATTTACTATATTGTTTCTTAATAAATTTGTTTGCTTTGTTAGAACATTTTTCTTTATTTAAGGAAATGGCATATTGTAGGAATCAATTTTAACATTTTCATCATAATTATGTAAAGATTTTCAAAAATTTTACTAATCTGTTTTTTAAAGTATATCATGAATTAAAAAATAAAATTAAAATTAATTAAATTTAAAATTAATTCAGGTTTCTTAAATCTCTTTCATAGTTGTTATACATTACAAGAAATGTTCATTTAAAAAATATTGCTTCATATATTCTGAAATATTTAAATACAAGAAACTTGCACAAAATTATATGTAAATAATAAGTAATTTAATCAAAATTTAAAAAAGTTGTACATAAATAAATCTATACATACATCTTTTTAATTAGTAATGAAATTGTTCACTAAAGACATGTCAATACAAAACAAATAGCAATCTAGTTGCTAATAAACAAATACTTTTTTTGGCAAATGATTTTTTGGTGGTACATTAGCTTATTAGTCGACTCAATCTACCATCTATGTCATGAAAATGAATATGAATATGTAAACAGTGATTATATCATTTAATGTTCCATTCTGAAATTGGCATATTTTTTATTCTCGAAAGCCTGTTGAGGAAATGTAACTTATAAAACAATCAAATTGTGAAAAAATATTTCCTAGTTGTCATTATCTTTATTATTAAAAATGGAGGAGTGGGTGAATTCTCACACTCCTGTAAATTGAAAAAAATATTTTATACATCTTAAAATTTAATATACATCAATAATATAAATGATCTAGAATTTGGAATATTATTCAGGTAAGGGAGGGGGGGGTATTCTTCTCTGGAAATTAATCTTAATGTTAAATAGATCAATATACAATAAAAAAATTAAAAACTATTCGTAATATAATTCTAATAAAACTGATGAATGGATAAGGAGTTAAACGTATTAGGAAACGGGATTAACAGAAATTAAACACTTAATTCAAATAAATGAAATTATTTTTTACGATCTTACGATTCTACGATCTTGTACTAGAAGAAATGTGTTTAGGTGTAATTAAAAAAACATTTTCATTTATCAGCGGAATCATCAACGAGAAAGAGCAACAAAAACACATATACGATCTTCTACGAAACACGAAAGTAAGTTTCCAGTTTATTTTTTATATTAAAAATATTCTATAATGTAGTTTAATATATAAATAATAGTATATTTTATTATATTTAATGCTGATTAATTCTAAAATCATCATGATAATCTGTTTAAACTTAATCAATTTTCACTCATATGTTAAAATATATTTTGTAGTTAGATAGATACTCAAACATCATTATAGGCAAAACTTATATTATATGAATGAAACTCGATTAAGTTTTAATAGATTATCATGGGAATTTTAGAACTAATTAGCATTAAATATAGTTATGTTAAGAAATTAAAACTACATTATAGAATATTTTTAATATAACAAATAAACTGGAAAACTTACTTTCGTGATTCGTAGATCGTAATGTGTGTTCGTTGCATCATCGTTGATGAGTCAGCTGATTAGTAAAAAAAAAGTATATTTATTTAAGATTAATTGCTCGTACATTTCTTCTTTGTACAAGATCCTAGACTAATCTAAAAAAATTTTTAATTTATTTAAATGACGTCTATAGCGTTTAATTTCTGCTTTCCGTGTTTCACAATTAGTCAACTCCTCATCTATTCATCAGTTGTCAGCCATGTTTGTTTATTAGAAATGCTTTCAACTGCTTTCAAATCGCATGCGCAGTAGTGCAATATTACAGATAAGCATGCGTAATAGTACAATTTTTCCTATGAGCATGCGCGCTAGGGAGAAAAAGCTAACGGACGTCCTACGGTAACTGACATACGGTATGCAAAAACTCTCTATTAACAAACATCCATGTCACCGCTGGGATACTTGAACCCAAAACCTGTAGTACCGAGCACCAGAGCGCTAGCCACAGGTTCCGGGAAGAAGAGGATGTAAAAGCTTAAACCCATTTACATGCGTTCATTCCAAATTGTAGTATCAAATTATATTTAACGTAGTAGAACGAATTTGTCCACGAATTCTAGACTATACTGCCTCCCTAGATGATACTGAATCTGCTATATATCTAGTGGCCAATGAACTCAGATAAAGGGTCAACGTTTGAAAAAAACTGTGTTTTGAATATACCACAATTTCCTTTTCTTTTCTCCGGGCTTAGGGAAAAAGGAAATGTATGATTTTTTAATGAAAAAAAATCACACGTTTTAAGGCTTAAAATAAAGAGGTGGCTTTAGTTACCTCTAACGCCATTGATATAATTTAATTTTGCTGGAAATACATTGCCAACAATTATGTTTCACCTACGAATCATTACTTTTATGTCCAAAAGCTTTTATGACTAAGAGGAATGGAACGATTTTATGATCTATTTTTTAGTATTTTGTTAATATGCCCCAAGCTAATGTAGTTAAATTTGCTTTTATTATTAATGTTTCCCGTATTTTATCACTTTATCTCTATTCTATTATAGATCTGGATTTTATTTATGGCATTGAAATTTATGTATGGCGAAAAAGGATTTTAGTTCTATAAAATCAGTATTCATTCCGCAATCCGACCAATAGCTGAAATCTTGTGATATTCATAAAATGTTAATTCTATGAAACTATTTGTTTTCGGACCAATGAAGTTTTAAAAATTTAGTTATTTTAAGAATAAAAATAGAAAATATCAATTATTTTATCAGTTAGAATATCATATTTATTTTATCTATCGGCGCTTAAAACTGATCTATTTTAAATCCCTATTAGTAAAGCAGGGCTTGATGTCAGAGTAACTAACTGTGGATTCGGTACCATAGGTCTCAGGTTAGAGTCCCAGAGGTGCTACAAATGTTTGTAGGGGTTCAAAATACCTTTTAAACGATAAGTCGCGATCTAATATAACTGTTGAGTGTAGGGCTGGCAACCCTACCTCGTAAAAAGAAAACATCTCCCGTCTCGAAATCTGCTAGTCCGCAGACTGCCTTGATCCACCATGGGGCTATTGCGCCAATGAGGATGATGATGATAGGTAAAATATATCTAATATTATTTAAAGCCCAAATTCAACTAAAAATTATTCATCTATGCGTTTACCTAAGTAACGAAAAAAAAAAAAAATTCTAATTATGGTAACTTTATTTTAATGCCCGATAAACTTTGGTATTTTAAAAGATGATTAAATCATCAGAATTGCTGACAATAAATTTATTTCTCTTAAAGTATCCTACAATAAGAATAGTAATCTTATTTCCGACCTCAGAAAATGCTGCATTTTCTAATCCCTTTATCCCTACTTGCTAGTTTCATTGGATTAATATTCTCTTAACTGACGTAAAGGGTAAGGTTAAAAATTTAGAATGCATCGCATATATCAGAAATGTATGGTGTATAACTTTATGAATAATTATGCAAATATTATTTTGTTGCTCTGACTAAAATGCTATGCATTAAATTAAATCTAACTAATATAATAATATAGTAATATAGTTTATTGTTATTAAGAACAATCATGTATTAATAATACAGAATTTGAATATTATGTAAGAAAATTTCTCACTAATGTATTCGAAATTAATTATCTTAAGAATCGTTTTTTTTAAAATTTGTTCCAAATGTATTGTAGTCCTAAAGTACAGTTTGTGCACAACTTAATTACAGGAGGATTCAGTTTTGAATGTGCTGGTGGTGTCCGTTGTAGTTATAGTTCTCAGAAGCGAGGAAAATCGATGACGACAGTGACAACATACGTAAAGACTCTTGCATTGATAATAAAATTCCTGATGGGAGTTTTCTGGATTTCCTTCTATACGACACATAAATGCGGAGTAGTTATGCCTGAGATTTTTTCCGAAGGCACCGCTCCTTCTTCCTCCTCCGTCAGGGGCCTTTCCTTTTCGCATTTGTTGTACAAAAATTGATCACAAGGCCCACTGGAGCTC